>JAUKNK010000264.1:485000-995000 GCA_030765055.1 Mantis religiosa
TCTCGATACGCATACAGATGCATTAGAGTCCATAGTTTTTTCATTAAATTGCGACCTTATTAGTAATTCTTTGTGTAAATAGGCTAGTAACTGTTTTTTTCTTATGATTTTCAGATTTTGCGCTATCATATTGCGACTGCGACACATTCCATTTTCATTACAGATTCCGTAGACATTCTCTAAGAATGTAACAAATAAAATAAAATATGCATATAATTAGGTCATTCAATAATTATTAGAAACATTTGAATGACCAACAAATAAAACAATTTTGGAGCTGTCACATTATTGCAGTTCTTAGAAGTAATCTCCAATATTAAGAACTGGTCTCCACATATCAACGGATGGCATCCACAGGATGCACTGTTTCCAATGCAGTAGCTCGCCTTCCACATACCTCACTAAACTGTCTTGGTTTGTTGTCACACGATGTTCTGTCTTCATTGAACTGTCGCACCCAGGAACATACATTAGATACATCTATGGTACTATCACCACATGCCTCACTAAACTGTCTTGGTTTGTTGTCACACGATGTTCTGCCTTCACTGAACTGTCGCACCCAGGAACGTACATTAGACACATCCATGATACCATCACCACATGCCTGACTGAACTGTCTAGGTTTGTTGTCACACGATGTTCTGTCTTTATTGTACTGTCACACACAGGAACGTACATTAGACACATCCACGATACCATCACCACATACCTGACTTAACTGTCTTGGTTTGTTATCACACGATGTTCTGTCTTTATTGTACTGTCACACCCAGGAACGTACATTAGACACATCCATGATACCATCACCACATGCCTGACTTAACTGTCTAGGTTTGTTGTCACACGATGTTCTGTCTTCATTGAACTGTCGCACCCAGGAACGTACATTAGACACATCCATGATGCCATCATCACATTCCTCACTAAACTGTCTTGGTTTGTTGTCACACGATGTTCTGTCTTCATTAAACTGTCGCACCGAGGAACGTACATCAGACACATCCATGGTACCATCACCATATGCCTCACTTAACTGCCTTGGTTTGTTGTCACACGATGTTCTGCCTTCACTAAACTGACACATCCAGGAACACACATGAGACACATCCATAGTACTATCACCACATGCCTCACTTAACTCTCTTGGTTTGTTGTCTCACGATGTTCTACCTTCGTTGAACTGTCACACCCAGGAACACACATTAGATACATCCATGGTACCATCTCCGCATGCCTCACTCATCTAGCGATGAATTTTCTTTGAGGTCAAATGTCCTTAACAGAGTAAGTATAATCCGTCGATAAGTGAAATGGGTGAAATGATGCTCAAATGACGGAATGATAAATAGAACCTGGAGTTAACACATTTAATTAAAAGTGACAGCACGTCAGGAAAATAAAAAATAACTTATCCAGTTAATTTAACCTAACCAGAGACCTCTTGAATGTGTGTTTTTGACTTCGGATCTCGATTAGAGCAGTTAAAAATAACTGAATGTTTCATTGACTGTTATTTGATCATTTTGGAAGTGAAAACGTTGTTATTTTACTGTAAAATGTATTTTCATACCTCTGTATGACAGTCAACATAAATACTGTATATAATTGCTTCTTTTGTGTATTTGTGTATTTAATCTCTGGTTGATTAATTTAGAGGTTATGAGTTCAAACAGTTCTTTCCGCGAAATAATTATCTGCTTTTCATTTACCCTTTGTCACAATTGGCCCTTTACGAAAGAGAACAGATTGTTAACGGGAAAACCAGGACGTATAACCGCTGTCAACATCATTCACCTACTTTGCATATTGTTGCGGTGGTACCCCTGCCGAGGAGATGCTGTCGGAATTTTTGGGATACAGCAAACTAATCCAAATATGATTTGATATGAGATGTTATTTAACAGGGATGCGCAGTGGGGATATTACCGCATGTGATTCAGTTGGTTTCCAATTACATCGTTGTATTTATTTGTTGCAACCTGAACAAACATGGCCGTAGCACGTCTGCTATGCAATAAGTTCCTAATCCCACAACCAACGAATAAAACACAACTCTGCGCATTGCATGCCCTACCTTCTTTTTTTTTATCTCTCGTGTTACCGGGGAGGATTTAGTAATATTTGCAGTAGCGACGGGAGGTTTTAAAACACGTTGATTGTAAATATCGGACTTCCAATCAGGTAATTACCTGTTTACTGCATTCGGTGAAATATTATTTACGTATTAAATTCTTATAGCACATCTCTATTTATGGATCATTACTATATTCATAATAATTATTGTTAAATAAACATATACTCTAAACTGGCTCCAATAATTTCATGTCCGTGGTTTACTGGTTTATCTGTACATCATTACGTTGTACATGTGTTTCTCTTGAAATACCCGACGTTGCCCATGGTCTCACGGTTTATCTCTAAAACATTTAGACTGTTAATTAATGGAAATTAATTATTCTTTCACACTGGCCATGTGTAGGCTAAATTGTGGAAACGTAGAGTCAGACTGAGAAATTCAATGCCATAGCCGGTATTTGAACCACGGATCTTCTGGTTTCCGTCCAGCCGCACTACCATTGTGCTACTATGGCCAACGTGCCGATATGACATTAAATACTCCAACTGACTCGTATTTTCCCGGTAAACCACTTAGGAGTTCTCATAAACACATGAGACAACTACATTAATGGCGACTTACTACATGTAAGTACTTTAAGGCCCGGGCTTTATAGTTAACCACTATTAGGTTAATTAATGGAAATTAATTATTCTTTCACACTGGCCGTGAGTAGGCTAAATTGTGGAAACGTAGAGTCAGACTGAAAAATTCAATGCCATAGCCGGGATTAGAACCACGGATCTTCTGGTTTCCGTCCAGCCGCACTACCATTCTGCTACTATGGCCAACGTGCCGATATGACAGTGTACTAATTTGTGCTTCACTGTCCCTACGCTTCTTCCAAGTTTATACTTTGAGAACCCAACTAATTTAACAATAGTATGCGGGTTTGCTGCAACTTTTAATTCTACGAACCCACAAAGTGCAAATACTGATATATACTCTATTACTGTATGCGCGTTTTAGGCTAAAGTGCTCCGATAGTAATTTAAAAATTCCATTA
Organism: Mantis religiosa; assembly: GCA_030765055.1. Taxonomy (NCBI): domain Eukaryota; kingdom Metazoa; phylum Arthropoda; class Insecta; order Mantodea; family Mantidae; genus Mantis; species Mantis religiosa. Next base: position 488,126 of record JAUKNK010000264.1, read on the forward strand.
AATATTTCGGTTGTGTTGTATATGTTTTATCGCTTTCTCCCTTCATTCTTTGGATAACCACGATTTTCTTCAGCTCGGATCAGCAGTAGTCCTTGTTGAACCGGCTAAATGGGGTTGCACTGTATTTTAAATACACGTAGAGGAAGTGATGAGACATAGAAGAATGTTTGTAAACTTTTACAACTACATTAGCTTAAATCACTTATAGCAGTAATAAACGTTTAGAGACAGGCAATAATGTATAATTTGTGAAACGTTCTATAGCTGCACCTCTCTTACCTAAAGTTTTGAAGAAATGGCCCTATAAGGTTGCTGCTGCTGCTCATAAAACATGCTATAAAGTATGGTTTGTAATGTTACGAGAAATAAATCTCCTAAAACAAAAAAGACCCGTAAAAGTCTGCAGTTTAATAGTGCACAGCACTTAATCATTTGTCTGACCTCGTAGCTCAGTCGACAGACCACTGGTTCGATTACTGTTCCAAGTTTTCCCTCGGCAGGATCACTCGTTATTCTCTACGGAGTCTGAAAGTGTAACTCTACTTGATTTATTGTATAAAATGCAAGGAAACAGATGAAATCCAATAACAAGTGTACACAAATTAACCATTGCTGACAGCCAATACGTTTCAAAGGTAAACCTCCACTAGTATAAAAATTACAGTGTAGTGTGAAACAATAACGTTTGCTTGGCGATGACGCGCCAACTTGAATTTGTAATGTTGCTTCAAGATCTCTTCCTTGATGTTAAGTCAATCCATCTGCTCAAGCTGTGAGAAACCTATCTCACGCTATACATGGTGTACATTATTCAATGAAAATATGACACTCCGAAACTTTTAATGAACTGTCTACACTTTAGTAGAGCAGTTGCCGAAACTAAGGTAGCTACAAAATTGGAATGAACATAAGGGGGGGGGGGGCTAGGAGTAGCTGTTCTATCGCTACTAGCCAATGCGGTACATGCAACGTTGTACAGTTAATCACGCATGCGATACTTTCTTTATGCGCTCTAAAGATACCAATTAAATAATTATTTTGTTTGTCCCATGTTACAGAGCTATTTTTTCTGAGGATTACTGTGTAAACCCCTTGTTTGTAGTACAACTGGTATCGGAAATATGTAAAGATAAGGTGCCTGAATAGATAAGATAAGATGTCTTATTGTCACATACGCTTACAAATAGTGAGTAAAAACTCAGTAAACAGGTGACTGGTCAACAGTAGAAAATTTAAAATAATAATAATCACACAAAATAACAATAACACTAATAATATAAATACTAATAATACTAATAATATAATTACTAATAATATCAATACAACTATATAAAAATATTGTTATAATTATGAAATGCCCTTGGAATAATATTGTCAGAATATTAGAATTACAAAATGACAGAAAATTTCATTCTAATTCAATTTTATCATCCACATATTCAATAATCGAGTAGTAGGCTTTGTCCATTAGTAGGTTTTTTATTGCTTCATTAAAGCATTTGAGGTTTTTCATTTCACGGATTCTTACAGGTAATTTATTATATATTTTTATTCCTGCATAGTGTGGGCGTTTTTCATACAGTGCTAATCTATGCATGGGTGGTTTTAGATTATTTTTATTTCTCGTCCCATGATTATGTTGCATTTGTGAATTATAAATTGTATCAAAATTTGAATGGATGTATTTATTTATTTCATACAGGTATTGGGATGGTAAGGTTAATAGAAAGAAAACAATATTAAGTGTTAGAGAAGAAAAGCACACACGTGCTATGCTGCAGTTGCATTTTGTACCTTACATTCAGTAAAGTGGTGATATCTTAAAAGTATACACGTGTTTTTCAAAGTTAGTAAATATACCACTTAGCACGACTAGTACTGGTGCGCCTAGTAGTAACTGCGAAACTGATAAGATTTTACATAAGCAGGCTACAAATATTCTTGTTAATGTGTATTCCTTTTACAAACAGTTGTTAATTAAAGATATTTTCGAAAGTACAAATTTCGCTCAGACTCGAGAATTAATTTAGTTAATTGATGGAAATTAACCATTTCTCCACACTAGCCGTATATAGGCTAAGATATTCGATGGATAGAGTCAACATGAAAAATTCAATGCCATGGCCGGGATTTGAACCACGGATCTCCTGGTTTCCGTCCAGTCGCTCTTAACCTTTGAGCTACCATGGCCAACGTGCCTCCCTGACATTAAATTCTCCAGTTGACGAGTCAACTGGAGAATTTAATGTCAGGGAGGCACGTTGGCCATGGTAGCTCAAAGGTTAAGAGCGACTGGACGGAAACCAGGAGATCCGTGGTTCAAATCCCGGCCATGGCATTGAATTTTTCATGTTGACTCTATCCATCGAGAATTAATGTTACAAACTTGTCACGTGAGTGCTCATTCTGTGACGAACATTGTTAAAGAAGGCATACAGTTTACCAAATTAGAAGATTTCATATTTAGATTTCCAGGGAATCATCGGGTAGCTAAAACACGTGCTACCAACTTAGACAATTTTCAAAAGTGTGTTTTACGTAGAACAATTTATGATTTATATGACTACGGTGAATATCGAACTGCCAAAAGGCTGACCAATTGAATGAGGGGTAAAATAGAATATAGGGATTCTGTATCTTCTATGTATAATATTCTGAAATATCTTGGGTTCAAATATAGGAGAACCAATGATGGTCGCAAATTTCTGCTTGAAAGAAGCGATATTGTTGCTGCAAGACTAAAATATCTGCGCACAATTTGCAACATTAGTACATGAGATTCATTGTGTAGAAATGCTTCATAAATACACATTCATATCTTGCGTATTTACTATTTTCAGGGGCGGCTGGTGGCTCTGAAAATCGGTGGTTCACAAATTTATCCATGCAATTTAATTTTTTTAAAGTAACAAACGGTTGTTTAAGCCTGCCACTATAGACTGCTGTGTACACAAGTTAACGGTAATTCACAGCGTATAACACAACATGCGTATTTCAGAAACACACTAGAGCATAACACTCTTCTATTTATGCAGCTAAAAATGGACTTGATATATCTTCATGGCAGACTTCAAGTGTACATTGCAAGATTTCGTTCTGGATTGTCTTGGAGGTCCCCTTAAACACTCTAGCATTCTCCAGATAGGTTTTTTTTCAGAACACAGTCTAGCTCTGCCCGAAGTTTATCAGTCCTCGAAAAATACCAGGATTGCTTGACGTAGCTGAATCATCGTGTCCTCGTAGAGCTAACTCAAAGGTTCCACAAAACCTAATGCAGTTAACAATAATGTTTAAAACATACCTATGTTGAGCCACTTTCTGGCTGTGTTCTTCAATTGTTCTCCAATATGCACTGTCCATCTGCTTTGCTATATTTACATTGCCAAGCATAGCAAAACTGTTTTTCATGTGCAGTTTTTAAGTTACGTGTTTTTAGCGCGATCAGGAAGATGCTGCAAAGCATGTTTTGTTCACGGATCTTCACCGCCAAACATAACGCAAGGAAAGCAGAACAGGCTATTTTTAATATTACAACCACACCTCAAATTATATTTCTCATATACATTGTTGTCAAAGTTCCTGTTGAAAGATCTTGTTTTTGTTTTGACTGGCTATGTGATGTTTATATTTGTCGTGGGACTTCCAAGTCGTTTATTTTCAGTTTTTTCGTCTAAGCTCATTTTTAAAAAGGATGTGCGTATAGACACTTTATGGAATTCATTGTTTCTCCTTATATAACACAATATACTTGTATTTAAATAAATCACTCTTATTCGCTACTCAAAGCACGACACAGCTAACAAAACGGCACAAAGCATGAGCTATGCTCTGGTAGGTAATAGAAATCTGTGGTAATAGTTGACCGATGCGAACATTTAATATGAGAATAATAGGTGGCGCTGAAAACAGAAGGAGAAGGCTTGGCATCCACTATTCTCTGGCTGCTAGGTTAACCAACCTTATGCAGCTATAAGCCCCGTCCTTCCCCCCTATTTGCCTCGGATCGCCCTAGGTTCATCCTGCCCTATACCTCCCCATTGTATACCAGTGGTTTGCAACTGAGAGTGAACTACTTGGCACCTGCAAACAATACAGCGCGCTGAGGGCCACTGCACTAGACAAGGTCCAACTGAACTCCAAATGGAACATGGCCTTGCATTAAAGGGAGACCCAGCATTTTGGTTGTAGCGCAAACATGCTACCCCATTGAGAAGCCACCCCTGTATTTTATTGAAACAAAAATTGGTTTACAGATAGTTACAGGTAGTATACAATTATGGCATCATTAAAGTAGAAACTATATTCACATATCGTTTAAATGTCACTATTTTGTTTCACTGTAGCAAACACCTTATTTCGTAGAATGCAACTAATTTGAATAATTTTGTTTTGTGTACATATGAACGATAGCTACGTAAGCGAACTGTTCTCCAGTTCAAATTTTTAACGTTTAGATTATGTGATAATCATTTTATATGTTCTCACACACATGCTGAAATATTAAGTGAACTTCTCTGTCAGTATCTGTATCATTGTACATCTCAGTATCTGTAGGATACTTGCTAGGTTGAGACAAAAACGGATATATCTTCCATCTCTATCACCCACTTGTCGTGGAACTGGCAACTCCAAGACAGGTGGATAACCGTATTGACTCAAACCATGTTTATTTTTTGAAAGGCAAATGGAGGTGGGCCATACTACAGACTTCAGCCAATCAAAAGTTTGCGCCGCCTAGCAGCGCTGCCGAATTTGGTACACGCATCTCGCTGACCTGAACTGAGAACACTATTAATTAATTACGTTAGGATAAATGTTTGAAAAAGATCAGATGCCAATCTTATAACAAGCAATAATTTTATTTTCAGATCATGGCCGTACAAAAATCCTCTCTCTACGATACTTAGAACACTAGCGATGCACGTTGAATCTTCACATGTTATGGTTAAATGTTACGGATAAATATTTGAACACGAGGGCTGTTCAACAATGATCACATTTTTTTTTTTTTTTTTTTTTTTTTTTTGACAACGTACCCTTACTCATCCTCATAATTTTGATGGTCCTTCTCAAAATAGTCTCCCCTGAATGCGATGCACTTGTCCCAGCGTATCTGCCAGTCTTCAAAGACATGCTGGAAACAATTTTTTGAGATATCTTTCAAAATCACTTCCGCAGCCTTCACCACTGCTTCTGATGATGGATAATGCCTCCCACGAAAGCGTTTCTTCAAGTTTGGGAATAGAAAAAGTCGCACGGGGCTAAATCTGGACTAAGGGAGGGTGAGGGATGGGCTTCACATTGATTTCTGCAACATATTCAGCAACAACATTGGCAATATGCAACCGCACATTATCGTGGTGCAACATCCAGCCTGCTTCACGCAAATGTGGTCTTTTACTCCTGATATGGACTTGCAATGTTTTTAAGACATCCCTGTAGTATTGTGCAGTTACTGATATGTGTGCAGGTACAACATTCTGATAAACCATTCCATGAGTATCAAAGAATAAGATGACCATATCTTTCAAGCAGAAGCAACCACTTTTGCTTTTCTGGGGTTTGGTTATGATGTATGAGATTTCCACACTGAGCCTTGCTGTTTGCTCTCAGCATCAAAATGATGTAGCCAAGTTTCATCAGCAGTGGTAACGTTTGAAAGAAGCTCCGGATCTTCCTCTAACATCAACTTTAACTGTGATAATGATAATGATATATATATAAGGGCGCTCAACTACGGCGGTCATCAGCGCCCTTTAAAAAACTAGTCATGGCAAAAGCCAGATACAAAACTTTCTAAAAACTATACAAGTGTAACAAAATCTATTAAAAATACACGTACATAAAAACATCAATCAAAGCCTACTAAAATTTTCGTTCACTAAATCCTAAACTCTAAACTAGACAAGAATCTAAAAACCTTCTCCACGGGTCTCCACGGGTCTCCACGCACGGCCTACACGTGGGTGGGCCTGTTGACCGTCTCCCTCAACCACGAAGAGGAGCCCACAAGAGGGAGACTATTGGCTCGGGAGCCCGGGTGCGCCAAACCCGTACCTACCGAAGTAGGCCCCTGAGGAGGGGGGACTTAAACTGTATACAGACCTGCATGCCAATGCACTTTTGTTAGGGAATCAACAGTCTTTAAACATTTTAAACCACCTTTGAGCTGTGCTGTAGGGAAGAATAGACTCTCCATAGGCCTCCTGTATTATTGTATAAGCCTAAACAGAAGAAGATTTGTTGAGACGAAAGTAGAATTTCAAAGCCGCATATTGTTCCTCGCGTGTTACCTCCATTGCAGCTGTAGGCGATACTGAAGATGACTGAACTTGCCTGGTTCTCACAGGCGGGAACCAGAAGTACCAACAATGAAACTACTACCGTGTGTTTGTTTCACACTAAGCTTACACGATATCATAAGATTGAACTTTAGTGCGAAAAATTATGACCGTAAAAATTATAATCATTCTTTATTGAACGGCCCTGGTAATAAAGATGCCAATCTTATAATAAGAAAAAATTTTACTTTCTGATCTCGACCGTGTCTACGATGCATAGAAAACGATTTGGCAACTTTGATAATATCATTTGCTTAAGACCGTAACTTTTCCCATTTAAAAATATAATAGCCACGAGATCTAACACCTGTCTCTGTGGTGTATGTGGTGGTCTGACTGAACCACGTTCAAGAGGTCCGAATTCGACGCTCGGTCACTGTCAGTTATCACGATAAGCTTTCTTTCCGGTGTTTTCCCATATCCTGAAAGATGAATGTGAGGCAACTCTAAGGTCTTTGGAGCCAGGGCTCATTTGAGCATTATTTCATTCAAGGTGTGATGTGACAACGTTGGAGAGGACGAATTTTTTAAAATTGTTTTTGTTAACAGTAAGATTGAACCAAGGTTGGTTCTACTATAGGATAAGTATCAAAAGAACTTAACTGCAGCAATGCAGGAGGATTATAAATTTAGCTGGAATCATAGCCCCTTTGAGGACTGCATATAGTCTATCCCCATTCTTTGCGAAAATGGCAAGCATAAAATGGATAATGTCGCTTTTTACCTGTGCTCCTTTTTGCATTACTGTTTTCCTTTTTTAACAAAAAGGAGTAAAAGAGGTACAATGCTGTCCGTAAGTTGGCATACACATGCAGAGCACGTCGCTAGAGCCTCAGTACATGCTATGTTTTCCGGGTCGCTAAATCATAAAAGAGGTGTGTGCGAGAGTAACAATGGCGAGGGAACCAAAAAAGGAGCACGGAGCACGTATATTTCTGTGGACTTGCACATTATTTGGTCCAGATATATTTTAGAGACCGGTTACCCAGGCAACGAAATGTTCTATCGAGTAGAGCCAGAAGTGTAATGGAGTTATTGAATAAAAGGTTTCAGAGGAGTTCTTTTCTCGCTCTATAATATTTCTACTTCAGCAGTGAATAGCCGGACACAGCTGCTTAGTGATTCGGTTACAATATACCTAGTTACGGAAGTTCTCTCGTCGATTTCTCTCATCAGAACAGAGAAGAAGAGTGGCAATGACACATGAAGGTTTTTGCTTTTATTTATTTTCTTCGTCTCGGTGTGTAACGTTTTGACCGTTATGTGTGAACAAAACTGGGCGAAAATATTTATATAATATAATAATTTATAATATATAATAATATGTACTATAAATAATAAAATAATATTTATAATTATATATTCCGTCATATTTCTTCATTATTTAAGTTGTAACGATATGTTTTAGTTAGAACTTTTTATATGAATATTGTTTTCTGACATGACTTAGTAGGCCATGTAATTTGTGATTGGCCGTAGTAGTAATTGTATTACATATTGTGATGACGTAGCAGTACATCGGCCAATCACAAAATTAATAGAGGAGTAACGATAGTTACGAATGAGAGAACGTAAGCTTTCACATCCGGAGTCCATAATACAATTGGTTGTTTCCGGGCTGTTTTGCCGTGGTCTGTTGGAGTAAGAAGCAAACGTTCCGTCCACAACTACGGCAGACATCATCAGTGGCGCGGTCGAAGCTTTCTTGCAGAGTTTGGCTGCGTCTGAAGCGTTCAAGAGCCAAGAGCCAAGAGCAGGTGCAGGTCGCCCGGGTTCTCCCGGGCGGAGGGTTACGCGCCACGGTACCTATCCTCTGTGCGGATTTACCCGTGCGGTAAAATAGATGTTAGTTATTGCGCGAGCTTGCGTGTCGTTATGTTAGACGGCGCAGTTGGCCTCTACTGAAGCTTCTGGTGTCGGGTTATTCCCCTTGGGGGAACAGTGCCCTTTCCGCCCTGCTTTTGCGGTCGCTAGCGAGCCGACAAGCCGTGGTGGAACCAGTAGCGAGAGGCCAGATGGAAATTGGGTAGATGGTGTTGGTATTTCCAGGTCGTGCGCGCGTCCCAGGGCACGACTGCAGGTGTTAGCCTGCCAACCACGGCGAGGGCGCGAGGTGACATGGTGGTGATTGTTAGGGCGTCCTTGGGTAGGCGATAGCTCCTCCGTCTCCTTGGTCGGATTGACCAAGTGTGTTCACCAGCTGGTTAGGGTGGGGAGTGATCTTGGCATACAACGTGCGTGTTCGTTCGCGAACGACGTCTACGACGTATGGTATGCCTGACTGGGTGTGCAGGTAGTGAGATGGGAACCTGCGGTCGGTACCGTAGATCATCATCAAGGCCCTGTTCTGCACGGCTTGGAGCCTGCGGAGGGTGGAATGAGGCACCGAAGCCCAGACCTCGCATCCGTACAGGATCAGAGGCGGGACGATCGCACGGTATGTCCGCAGTTTGCCTGAGTCGCGCTATTTGTACTGGTAGTTGGGGGGCGGAGCCTGGGTAGTCCGGCAATGGTGTCCTGTGATTGGCCCGCGTCATTTTTGGTGGTTAAATGGCGTTTCCTGTTTTCGAGAACAGGATGCCAGTTCCTATTTAGTTTTAAGGCTTCTTCCTTTCTGTTGAAATTATTAGTATGTTTGTAAATTTCGACGGCCTCCCGCTGAAGGCGTGTGTGGTAATGTTCTGTGGTAGAAAGGATGCTGGTGTCCTGGAACTGTATCACATGCTCGCCTTCCGCCTCAATCACATGTTCGGCGACTGCGGACTTATCTGTGTGGCCCAGACGGCAGTTGCTCCTATGTTCCTTGATTCTGGTGTTGACACTGCGTTGTGTTGTGCCGATGTATACCGCGCCGCAAGAACAAGCAATGCGATATACACCGGCTGAGGACAGAGGTTCCCGAGGATCTTTCGCTGAGTGTATTAAATGGTTCAATTTCCTAGTGGGTTTGAAGACGGCTTTTACATTGTGACGTTGTAATATCCTTTCTATCCGGTCAGTAATACCCTTGAAATACGGCAGAAAAACAGTGCTTTTACTCTTGGGTTGCTCCGGTTTCTGAATGGTGGGCTGAGATCTAATGGGACGGACAGCTCTCTTAATATCTCGGATGGAGTAACCATTGCCGCGTAATGCCTGTTTTAGGTGTCTGAGTTCACTTCCTAGTTGTTGCGGTTCACAGATGCGAGAAGCCCGATTTACCAAAGTTTTGATTATGGAGCGCTTCTGCCTAGGGTGGTGATTTGATTCCTTGTTAAGGTAGCGGTCGGTATGTGTAGGCTTGCGATAGACTGTGTCCAAGAGAGCCGTTGGCCTTCCTACTGACCAAGACGTCCAGAAAAGCTAGCTGTCTATCTTTTTCTGTTTCCATGGTGAACTGGATGCGGTGATTAATGTTGTTGAGGTGTGAGAGGAAATCTTGGAGCGCTTCCTTTCCGTGGGGTCATATGAGAAAAGTGTCGTCCACATAGCGGAACCAGACTTTCGGCTTTAGAGGAGCGGAGTTCAATGCTGTTGATTCAAATGATTCCATGAAGAAATTTGCTACAACCAGACTTAGGGGGCTGCCCATGGCAGCTGCAGTTCGTAAAAACAATTATTGCACTGGAAATATGTTGTGGTGAGTACGTGCTGGAGTAGTGTAGCTATATCGTCCGAGAAAATGCGTTTGAGATGCGTGAGAGTTTCTTGAACCGGAACCATGGTGCAAAGTGAAACAACGTCGAAGCTGATGAGGAGGTCCTGTGCTTGTGGGGTGAGAGAGAGAGATATATATATTGCCACGAATCCGATTGTCGCTTGGCACACAAAGGAACGGATAGGTTTCATGTAGATAACTGAAGCAAAGGCCTCGCCGGATAGATTAAGTTACGTTTCTGGAAGGTGATAGAATTTTCGAATTATGTAACTAAATGCCTTGTTTCCAGAAACTTCTAGTGATTGACACAACAGTCTGGTAATCATGAATGGCGATATAAAAGGGATTGTGGCACGCTAGCAGGACAGTTGTAGTTGTGAAACGAGACTGCTGGAAGTGTTATTGTAACGAGTGCTAATGATGAGTAATCTGCTGTCACTTGTTATTCTCATCGACCTTGATAGACTGATGGTGTACGTAACGTAATGCTGCTGTAATCTATAAGAGTATTTCTACGAAAATAAAGCAGGTTTTTAATTTCTGCAACTCGGACTTTTAATTCTACGAACGCACAAAGTCACAATATGTCCTTTAGTCTTGTTTCATGACGATGGAAAAATGTCGCAGGGAGTATAAAAGCTTTGTAACGGAAAATTAATGACCTTCAAAAAGAGTTATTCGGTTTTCGTAATAGTGATGAGTAGACGTTCAAAAGTGATGAATTTTAAGTAATTAACTGAAATTTTATATATTAACTTAAAAATAAGGATTTATCGGTGCGTCGGAGTTAACCTAAAGTGATGGATTAAGAACGAAAGTTCGAGTAAAATGTTATCCAGATTATACAATTAAATAATATTGTGACTTTTTGTGTTCGCGAAATTAAAAGTCCAATTTCAAAAACTCAAAATGTTCTTTATTTCCACCGAATTACAGTTGGAACACTTGCCAATTACACAGAATTACGTAGCGCACACAATTTCAATTCACCAGTTCGTCCGTTACAGTTCCACTTTGCACTCGCAATTACGTACACTCCTCCGATGCACGTACGCAGTTCGTTCCCTCAATGGGCGCTCCTAACGGCTGCTCACCAAGAACTGACCCTCCTCCAGCTCGACGCGTCGCTTATATAGGGCCAACTGGCCAATCTAGAGGGCTCCGGGTTAGATGAAATATCCTGGAAGTTCCAGAACTCAGGGGGAGGGGAAAGAGACGGCACAGTGGCCTGCGATCCCTTTAGTTGGCGCTACAAGATAAATGGGTAGGCGTGGCCGAATGATTCCCGGTCCTCACTCAGCCGTCAGTTGGTCGTGCCTGGGTGACAATATATTACGAAATCGGAGTCATATAAAATTTTATTTCTGTCACCAAAAATCCACACCTAAAATAAAAAGATTTCATGACACTTACTTAATCAAATTCAATTCAGTCGATACAATTAGTGAGCTGAAGAAACTGAGCCTTACAAACTTACGAAATGGGAAAGGATTGTGCTTGAAGCGAAGAAATAACGCTACATATTTCGCCCAAACGTGTGGCTGATTAAGCTGGAGAATTATATCGCCACAAATATGGCGCCCAACGTGGGGCTGGTTTAAGATGGAGAGTGATTAAGCAGGGGAATAATAATCGCCACAAATATGGTGTCCCAACTTTGGGGCTGATTAAGCTGGAGAACTATATCGCCACAAATATGGCGTCCAGCGTGGGGCTGGTTTAAGATGGAGAGTGATTAAGCAGGGGAATAATAATCGCCACAAATATGGTGTCCCAACTTTGGGGCTGATTAAGCTGGAGAACTATATCGCCACAAATATGGCGCCCAACGTGGGGCTGGTTTAAGATGGAGAGTGATTAACCAGGGGAATAATAATCGCCACAAATATGGTGTCCCAACTTTGGGGCTGATTAAGCTGGAGAACTATATCGCCACAAATATGGCGCCCAACGTGGGGCTGGTTTAAGATGGAGAGTGATTAAGCAGGGGAATAATAATCGCCACAAATATGGTGTCCCAACTTTGGGGCTGATTAAGCTGGAGAACTATATCGCCACAAATATGGCGCCCAACGTGGGGCTGGTTTAAGATGGAGAGTGATTAAGCAGGGGAATAATAATCGCCACAAATATGGTGTCCCAACTTTGGGGCTGATTAAGCTGAACTATATCGCCACAAATATGGCGTCCAACGTGGGGCTCGATTAAGATGGAGAGAGATTAGGCTGGAGTATTATGTCGCCACAAATATGTCGTCCAACGTGGGGCACGATTAGGATGGAGAGAGATTAAGCTGGAGAACTATATCGCCACAAATATGACGTCCGAACTTTGGGGCTCAATTAAGCTGGAGAGATATTAAGCTTGAGAATTATATCGCCACAAATATGGCGCCCAACCACGGGCTCGATTAAGATGGAGAGAGATTAAGCTGGAGAACTATATCGCCACAAAGTTCATTCACATAAAATAGAATTTGCCATTAATTTATGCGCATAGGCAAGAGTTTCCAGATACTTTCTGAATTCTCTAGTTTCCTCAAGTTCTTTCAGGCTATTGGCAATCCTGTTGTCTAGTGTAATTGTAGACTTTCTTAGTTTTCCCCCTCCAACTTAAGTTCTCTTCTGTCGGAAAGGTATCCCTGGTATTCTGCATCATCCTTCAAGGCCTTAACTAAGCGCGAGTACGAGGTGTGTCCGTAAAATAAGCTGTCCAACTTTATTTTATATAGAAAACATGTTTACTGTCAATGAATGTTATATCACCATTACGATCGATCGATGTACTTTTGCAAGCCCTGTGACAGTTTTTGTATAACCTTGTCAATAGCACTCTCCCGCCAAGTTGCGCGGGTAGTGCTCAACCTCGTTTTTCAAATCATCGACGGTCTGGAAATGTGTTGCTACCATGTATGACTTAAATTCAGGAAACAGATGATAATCACTAGGTGCTAAGTCTGGACTGTAGAGGGCATGGGTGAGGATGTTCTATCCGAACTCGGCCAGGAGATCAGCCGCTGCATGTGCAGTTTGGGGACGAGCTTTTTCGTGATTAGTTCAGGAATAGGTTCGCACAGCTCGCGAACTGTCACACGCCAATCTTTAAGCATTTCTTGCTCTACGTTTGCAATTGTTTCGGCTGAAACCGAAGGCCGACCAGAACGATGTTCGTCATGGATATCTGTACGTCCGTTTTTTAACTCTCTCACCCACTTTTGCAAGTTTTTGATGTCAATACACTATGGCCCATAGACTTCGCATACCTGACGATGGATTTCAGTGGGGGTGGTGGCCTTGGCACTCGAAAAACGGATCACTGCACTTAACTCACACTTGGCGGCAGAAGTGATAGGAAGCTCCACCCCAATCACCTGCACAACGGGTTTCTTTTGTGGTGGGGATTTGAAGGGGTGGAAGAAATCTACACGACAGTGTTGCCGATCTCGCATAATAGCGTTCCTCACGGCTCCAGTGGCTTAGAGACTTTATTGTAACTTTGTGGGGTCGTGAAATTAAAAGTCCAATTGCACAAACTCAAAATGTTCTTTATTTCCACCGAATTACAGTTGAAACATTTGCCAATTACACAGAATTACTTAGCGCACACAATTACAATTCACCGGTTTGTTTGTCACAGTTCCACTCTGCACTCGCAATCACGCACAACTCCTCCGATGCACGTATACTCCTCCACAGTAGAGAAAGTCTCCGAGGGGCGTGACGCAGGGGGTTGGCCGAAGCTCCCCACACCCTCCCCTGGACAGGTTTGACACCCCATGTCAGTACACTTACAGAACATTCAAAAACATTCTGACGGCTTCTACTTTTGTGAGTGTATCTTCTCGGCTTTAATGTACAGACTGAATAGGGCGCATGTTTTTTAACGGTCTTCTCCTTGTGTAGAAGGCGTTCTCTGCCACACACATTCGCTCTCTTTGTCCCACAGCACATTCCTTACAGGGATTTTCTTTGCGTTGCTATACTATACAAAGTGTTCCGGTCTGTTCCTTCACTAGGTGCTCCTCACGCTGCTCGCCAAGAACTCAGCTGACTCGCCAACTACAGGACTTATATAGGAAAGATCGCCGTTTCTGGAAGGTTCGCGGCGCGCACAATTATCCAGAGGTTTCAAGACGTCTGGTGGGAGGAGAAAGAGACAGTACAAGGCTTGCGCCGCTCTCCTAATCATCCCTTCAGTTAGTGACACGAGACAAATGGGTAGGCGTGACTAAACGCTTCCCATCTGGCCCTACTGCCAGGGAGTTCCAACGTCCGGGAGACATTATTTTACAGACATACCTCGTATGTTAGGATATGGCCTTTGCACGATTTTGTTGAACCGATGGTTCCAACCTTCGACAGCATTGTTGGTTCTGTGATATTTTTCTTGGCAGTTCCATAAATCTGTTGGTATTGAAGGATTTTTCAGCCACTGTTCCAAAAATTAGTCGTACAATAAACTTAATTGCTCATTGGCGTTTTTTCTTGTATAATGAGCCAACCATCGGCGATTTTACTAAGCGGAAGGTGAGCCAATGCAGAATACATGCTTAAATTTCCTCATTTTGAATATAGTCACGTTACAGTCCTAATTCTTGCACCTTTCACCAAATACACTGATTGAAATGATAGTTGCAACCAGAAATGTGTACATATGGAAACACAGACTTCAAAGCTTGAATAGCGACAGGTACAAAATCTTCAATTAGTTCCTTAGGATTCCAGTCTGGAACAGCCTGCTGTAGGTCTCCTTTTTCTTATTTGGAAGAAGAGACACTGGCATGACATTGGCTACATGACTTCTACTTCCAAGATCGATGTGGATGACGCATATTTGGCTATATTGTTTGCTACAGCTTCTGTCACCTGAACGTGACCTTCACGATTAAACTGGAAAAACAACACCCTCCCCTTGAAACCTAGATAATTATCTGTGAGCCCAATTGCTAATGTGCCCAACTCCTGCACACCCTTACACCTTACTCACATTCCCCATAACAAATAACGATCGAGGCGATATATAGCACTGAAAAACAATTGCCAAAAACATATAAATTGGGATGTTTCCAGATTGTTGACCTAAGATGTAGGCGTCTAGGCAAACAGCCCCATCCATTCTGGAGAGTCAAGGGAATGCAGCACCGAAATTGGCTAAAAATATGGGAGAAAATATTTCATCCTTTTTTTGTTTGTTTTTGAGCTAATAAAATACTTTGAATCTTATAGTACGAGGCATGTTTTTTAAGTTAGTACCATTTTGCGATTCCGCCGCCGCAGCGCTACGGTCGGCGTTCCGCGCATGCGGGCTGGTTACCTACATCTCTTTTCTAGGCACTGACGCCATTACAGTCTGATTCTTCATTGTATACGTTTGTTTGCCTCCGACAATCGTGAGTCCCGCCGATTGTGAAGAACGGGCTTTTATATGATTTCTTAGTGCTAAAGGCGTAAAACCGATCGATATTCATCGTGAGATCTGTGAAGTTTACGGACAAAACATTATAAGTGATGGAATGGTAAGGAAATGGATGAGAGTATTTAAAGATGGCCGCACAAATGTGCATGATGAAGAACGGAGTGGACGTCCTTCGGTCGTTACTGAGGATTTGGTTCAGAAAGTGGACGAAAAGTTTAGAGAAAACAGACGCTTTACAATTTCATCATTGTGCGACTATTTTCCTCAATATTCTCGTAGTGTTTTGTATCGCATTGTGACCGAGAACTTGAAGTACCGGAAATTGTGTTCACGTTGGGTTCCGAAAATGTTGACGGATTTGCACAAAACCCAATGTTTAGGCAGTGCATTGACTTTCCTTGAGCGGTACCACAATGAAGGTGAAGATTTTTTACTGTTGACGAAACATGGGTGGTCTACGTCACACCAGAATCGAAACTACAATCCATGGAATGGCGCCATTCATCATCACCTACAAAAGTGAAGTTTAAGCAAACAATTTCTGCCCGGAAAATTGAGTGCACAGTTTTTTGGGACAGAAAAGGAGTATTGCTAGTAGAGTTTCTGCCTCGTAATGAGACAATCAATGTAGCGTCTTATTGTGAGACATTGAACAATCTGCGCCGTGCAATCCAGAACAAAAGACGTGGCAAGTTGAGTAAGGGTATCGTTTTGCTGCATGACAATGCCCGTCCACATGTGACTAATTGGACAAAAGATCTCATCAATATTTTCAATGGGAAACTCTAGATCATCCTCCATAGAGCCCTGATCTGGCGCCCAGCGACTACCATTTGTTCCTGCACTTGAAGAAACATCTGGGCGGTCAGCGTCTTCAAGACGATAACGAAGTCAAAACAGTTGGGATACAGTGGTTAACACATCAGGCGGCAGAATTTTATGAGAAGGGTATTCAAAAACTGGTGCCACATTATGACAAGTGCCTCAATATTCACAGAAATTATGTAGAAAAGTAGATTAAGGTACAGGCTTTCATGTAAAAATAAAATTATTGCGATATCTATGCACGTATTTTTTAATTCCAAAACTGTACTGACTTATAAAACATACCTCGTATCATAATCCAAGTAAATTTATGAGTTTCAGGCATTTAAACACTCTCACATGACAATTTAAATACCCCTGCCGGACCTTGGATTCACAGAATTCTGTCATTTGAGTTCGATTGAATGTACATTGAAATTAGGGGGCAAAGTTTCTGGTGGAACTTTCCTTGTTGGTATGATGGTTATTTCTTACAATATGTGGCACCATGGAAACAAAACACTGGCTGCAAACACTGAAAGCATGTAGTAAAATTTATATTCTGCTTTTGTGTGAGTTTCTAACTTGGTCGTGATTTTCTTGTGTTTCCCGTCAAACTACACACTGTTTATATATAATTAATGAGTTTTAGTCTGCCATTTAACATTTATAAAGATATTTGTACATCACAACGTGCATATAACTGTTATATAGGTTATAGGTAAAACATTTTTTGAAACAACTTACGTTTTGTTGACTGTGTACATAGTTAGGATCAATAATAAGCTAAACGATACATGGGAAGAAACACCTAAACATAACACAACAATGGGAACATACTTGAGGCCTGATGTGGTAAGAAAACTGATGCCTGTGTACCAAAGGCTTGCATCAGATAAAATCCTAAGGAGATGTACATTGGTTGAGACGCAAAATGCAAATGAAGGTTTACATAACATGACGTGGCATAACTGCCCAAAAGAAATATTTGTGTCAAAGAAGAGACTTCAAGTATCTGTGACATCAACCATTAGTGAATTCAATTTTGGTTGTTCTGCCTCACTCAAGCTGCAGTCAGACATAATAGACACTGAGATTTCACCAGCATCTCTAAAAATTACCCAAGAGAAGGACCAATTACGCTTACTTCATCCAGCAATTTCTGCGAAGGTAACTTCTAAAACATCCAGAAGGAACAATTAATGGAAATTAATTGTTCTTTCACACTATCCGTGTGTAGGACGCACTAGTGGTTTACCGGGAGAAACAAGCGTCAGTTGGAGAATTTAATGTCATGTTGGCACGTTGGCCATAGTACCTCAAATGGTTAGAGCGGCTGGACGGAAACCAGAAGATCCGTGGTTCAAATCCCGGCTATGGCACTGAATTTTTCATTCTGGCTCTAACCTTTCATCCAGAAGGAAACTGAAATTGAAGAACACGGCTGCAGAAGAGAGAAGGAAGAGGCAAGAGGGTCCAACTTATATATCTGGAGGGTTTCAATCTGCTTCAAGGCTTGTAGCTCGGAAGGAAAATGTTTTGGATTTCAAAATTTGATTTAGTCAGTTATAGTTTTTTCAACATTTTTTGCCATTCAAAATGTTCCACGCGATGCAGTTTTCAGTCCCTCTAAAATTTTCAAAACATGTTCTTAGAAAGCTATCACATGAATTTCTAATAATTATACTTTTAAGGTTATTGATATAAAAATTTGGTGTTTTAATGATATTTTGGCTTTTTTGTTTGCTCCATACCTAATTTTTCCTCTGGAACTAAAGGCGGTATGAGAAATTCATGTCATAGATCTATTCTTTATAACCATCTGAATATATAAAAACCAAATTTTGAAATCTGTATCTACTATTCATCAGAGCTAAGTGGTAAAATTTCAGCAAGATTGGTTTAAAATTGCTGGATTTGGGGTTATCTGTACTGCATCCCCTTAATATTACCAACAGAACATGAGTTTGTGTCGTAAAGTGCTGCCTCTTGCGGCAGTAATAACAAACACGTGATATGTCATTTTGCCAGACCACATAACTTCAGGATACTTTCCCCTAAAGCTTCCATTTTTGGTTTTATCTTTCTTAACTAAAGTGTTTTTTTTTATGTCTGCAATTATCTCATATGTTCTGTCTTCATGTATACTGTATACTGTAATGTTGCCATTGCAACATTAAAACACCTGCAAGTACACACATACCTTTTCTCTGCAATTTCTAATTAAGGCGTAACAAGTAATTGGCTTAGCGAAGTTCACTTTACACTGAAGTCATTTTCCTGGCAACAAAATAGCAACGCTTAAAAATTGAAGCCGAAAATTCATTGGTTTGCAGAATTTCCGTGTATCAGGAACACAAAGGAAGTGGCAAGGGAACGAGAAGGCTAACAGGATGGAAAACTAGCAGCAAACGTGACAGCGTGACAAACGCGTGCGGAATGGCGCCTCCGTCGTTTAATTGGATTAAAAGCAACATATTTAATCAGGATTTACACAAAACAACATTTGAGAGGATTGCAGTGAGATGTACCAGGCTGTTGTATAACGAAGCCCTAGCGGGATATTGGTACAACCAATTATTTGAATTTCGCAGCGTTAAAACCAATAAGTAGCCTTTTTTAATGAATCTGCATTTTGTATGTAAATAAACGGATTAACTCCACTCACTGTGTCGCTGCACGTCAAAAATCGTTATGCTTCTATTATTACTGCCCAAGGGTTTTGTTATATAGACTTTAGTGTAATAATAATCATAATAATAGTAATAATAGTAATAATAATAGTAATAATAGTAAATATAACAATAATGAGAATGATAATGATAATGGTGGCGGTGGCGGCGGCGGCAACGGTAAATCTGTATCAACAATCTAGTTTCTACATTCGTGTAGACTTTAACCTTTCCATAGGCTAATATTAAAACGTTAAGTCATATGGGACAAAGCCTGAAACAATGCAGAAAACGAATAAAGTGTTCATAGAGCTTAGAGATATTCAGCTTTCAGGATAAGGGAAAACCTCCAACGTTAAGACATATCGGACGATGAATGAAATGATGTTAAAATGAGTACAGGGTACATAGAGCTTAGAGTAACCAGATACCAGATACTCAGCTTTCAGGATAAGGGAAAACCTGCAACATTGTCATATCGGACGATGAATGAAATGTTCAAATCAGTACTGTTTACATGGACATTCACCTTTCAGTATAAGAGAAAACCTCCAACGTTAAGTCATATCGGTCGATGAATGAAATGTTCAAATCAGTACTGTTTACATGGAGCTTAGAGTTACCAGACATTCAGCTTTCAGGATAAGGGAAAACCTCCAACGTTAAGTCATATCGGACGATGAATGAAATGATGTTAAAATGAGTACAGGGTACATAGAGCTTAGAGTTACCAGACATTCTGCTTTTAGGATAAGGGAAAACCTGCAACATTGTCATATCGGACGATGAATGAAATGATGTTAAATGAGTACAGGGTACATAGAGCTTAGAGTTACCAGACATTCACCTTTCAGGATAAGAGAAAACCTCCAACGTTAAGTCATATCGGTCGATGAATGAAATGTTCAAATCAGTACTGTTTACATGGAGCTTAGAGTTACCAGACATTCAGCTTTCAGGATAAGGGAAAACCTCCAACGTTAAGTCATATCGGACGATGAATGAAATGTTCAAATCAGTACTGTTTACATGGAGCTTAGAGTTACCAGACATTCACCTTTCAGGATAAGAGAAAACCTCCAACGTTAAGTCATATCGGTCGATGAATGAAATGTTCAAATCAGTACTGTTTACATGGAGCTTAGAGTTACCAGACATTCAGCTTTCAGGATAAGGGAAAACCTCCAACGTTAAGTCATATCGGACGATGAATGAAATGATGTTAAAATGAGTACAGGGTACATAGAGCTTAGAGTTACCAGACATTCAGCTTTTAGGATAAGGGAAAACCTGCAACATTGTCATATCGGACGATGAATGAAATGATGTTAAATGAGTACAGGGTACATAGAGCTTAGAGTTACCAGACATTCACCTTTCAGGATAAGAGAAAACCTCCAACGTTAAGTCATATCGGTCGATGAATGAAATGTTCAAATCAGTACTGTTTACATGGAGCTTAGGGTTACCAGACATTCAGCTTTTAGGATAAGGGAAAACCTGCAACATTGTCATATCGGACGATGAATGAAATGATGTTAAAATGAGTACAGGGTACATAGAGCTTAGAGTTACCAGACATTCACCTTTCAGGATAAGAGAAAATCTCCAACATTAGGTCATATCGGTCGATGAATGTGATGTTCAAATCAGTACTGGTTACATGGAGCTTAGAGTTACCAGCAGTGGTGATAGTGGTACTTATTATTATGAGGTGGTGTGATGGTTGCTAATGCTTTCTGTGGTAACGATGTGGTGGTGTTGTTGGTGATGATAGTATTGTGATTGTCGTGATGATACTGTCGGTAATGCCAATGATACTGGTGATGGCGGATGTGGTAGTGAAGATAAGTTAAAGGTACTGTACTCTGGAAATGAAGCAAGTCTGACGGGGGTCGCTTGCTCCTCGTGGGTAACATCTGTTGTAGATGGAGAGGAAGCCTGAGGGTGTAAAGAATTAAAGAAAACAGAGCACACACACAGACACACACACACACATACACACACACATGCACACACACGTTTGGATCACCTTCAACACATGTTAATTGTAAACATTTGACTGCACATGTTTATAAATCTGGGTTATCCACGAGGGGAGATTACTGTATAACAGATGTTGCCCACACAACAAACTGCCCCCGGTCATCGAACCTCTGCTCCAACAATAATACATGCAAATCTGAATGGCCTTTGAAACATTGGCAATTTGTGTGTACGAAGTGCTGACAGTTGTGCGATAAAGTTATTCTTAAATTAAGCAGACCTTTCTCTAAGCAGATGTTAATCCTGGCATTAGAAGCCCTCATTGTTACCTGTTAGGCGAACGAGTACAGTTGTTATAGGTGGCCAATCGGTTTTGAGAAATCAGAGAAGACGAGAATATAGTACAGTACACTCTCACCATCAAAACATCAGAACATCGTACGTAACACGACGTATATTGTATTACCTGTCTGACGAATCAGTGCAGTTGTTATGGGAGATCGCTCGGTTTAGAAAGATCAGAGAAGACGGGAATATAGTACAGTACAGTCTGACCATCAAAACATCAGAACATCGTACGTAACATGACGTATATTGTATTACCTGTATGAAGAATGAGTACAGTTGTTATGGAGATCACTCGGTTTAGAGAGATCAGAGAAGACGGTAATATAGTACAGTACATTCTGACCATCAAAACATCAGAACATCGTACGTAACACGACGTATATTGTATTACCTGTCTGACGAATGAGTACATTTGTTATGGGAGGTCGCTCGGTTTAGAGAGATCAGAGAAGACGGTAATATAGTACAGTACAGTCTGACCATCAAAACATCAGAACATCGTACGTAACACGACGTATATTGTATTACCTGTCTGACGAATGAGTACAGTTGTTATGGAGATCACTCGGTTTAGAGAGATCAGAGAAGACGGTAATATAGTACAGTACATTCTGACCATCAAAACATCAGAACATCGTACGTAACACGACGTATATTGTATTACCTGTCTGACGAATGAGTACAGTTTTTATAGGAGATCGCTCGGTTTAGAGAGATCAGAGAAGACGGGAATATAGTACAGTACAGTCTGACCATCAAAACATCAGAACATCGTACGTAACACGACGTATATTGTATTACCTGTCTGACGAATGAGTACAGTTGTTATGGGAGATCGCTCGGTTTAGAGAGATCAGAGAAGACGGGAATATAGTACAGTACAGTCTGACCATCAAAACATTAGAATATCACACGTAACACGACGTATATTGTATTACCTGTCTGACGAATGAGTATAGTTGTAATGGGAGATCACTCGGTTTAGAGAGATCAGAGAAGACGGGAATATAGTACAGTACAGTCTGACCATCAAAACATCAAAACATCGTACGTAACACGACGTATATTTTTGTACCTGCTAAACTGATATGCTGTGTCTTTAAGTATTACCCAGAATGTGGTTCTCTACCTTCAAAAGGATGTTTTGTCTAACAGTAAGTTTACGTACTTTAGGAACTTCGCTTATCTGTTCGTAAAATTATAGAAGAGTTGTGTACACAACACATTTTTCAAATTCATCGATTTCAAACCTTTTTAGTTTATGTTTAGCATGTGTTGAAAGTTTATCTACCGTAACTTCGAATACTGAGTTTCTTTCACTATATTCTATGCAGTTTGTTCTCTCCCGTTGCTGTAACATTATTTAATGTAAGAATTACACCCTTGCGTTTCTTTTCTTTACAAAACTGTAAGACGTTGAACATTATTTGTTACTTTTTTACCTTGTGAGCGTATGATGGTGTTTACGAGGGTGGGTCGAAATGTAATGCCTCCTATTTTTTTTCTCTTTTAATTGTCAAGAAAACTGAATCCAATTGACATAGTTTGAAAACTACAACATTGACGATTAATTTTTCATTATGTAATATAATCTCCGTCCTTCTCCACAGTTTTGGTCCACCTTTTAACTAGGACATGTATTCCAATGTGGTAAAACACGCGGTCTTGCTTCCTAAGCCATTAGCGCACGGACGTTTTCACAGCCTCCTCATCTTCAAAATGAATCCCACGATGAGCTTCCTTTAGTGACCCGAACAGATGGAAGTCTGATGGTGCCAGGTCAGGGCTGTCGGTAAGACTTGCCATTACAATTTCTCAATTTCTGCAGTAGTGTAACGGCTGGTGTGTGGTCTTGTATTGCCATGCTAAAGAAGAACATCCGCCATAGTTTTGTTGGGTGAACTCGACGAAAACGTGCTTTCAGGTTTTGGAGTGTTCTGACGTATTGGACAGATTTTTTGCATTCCCTCTTAAAAAAATCAATCATAAGCACACCCTCTGCATCGCAAATCACTGTGGCCATAACTTTCCCTGCCGACCGCTGTTTTTTTAATTTTTTTTCTTTGGTGACGTAATGTGATGTCATTCCATTGACTGCCTCTTTGATTCAGGTTCAAAAAAATGAAGCCACGTTTCGTCTCCAGTAACAATTTTTCCTACAAACTCCTCTCCCTCCAAATTGAAGCGCTGCAAGTGTTTGGAGGCTATTGTTTTACTTGTTTCTTTGTTTTGGGCAGTTAACATTCTTGGTACCCAATGTGAACAAACTTTTGAGTAGCCCAGTTGTTGAATAATCGTCATCACACTGCCTTTACTGAGGGAGGTAATGCGACACAATTCACCTGTTTTTACCCGGCGATCTCCACGAATGATATCATCGACTCGCTGAATGTTCCATGGAGTCAGTTCAATCACCAGCGTGTCGTTTCACTTTTCATCTGCCAATGGTGTTTGCCCTTCAGCTTCGTTACAGCGACGAACCCATCGTCTAACAGTGCTGACATCTACCGTTGCATCACCATACACATTTTTTAGCCTTTCGTGAATGCGAATTGGCGTTTCACCTTCCGCAGTCAAAAATTCAATCACAGAACGCTGTCTAATACGAATGTTGATGTCAGCCATTTTGCAAGAGGATGCAGTGCTTCCACCTGTTGAGTTAGGAAGTTACTACTGCAGGGAACTGGAGAAGGAGGTTTGAAGAATTGTGCCAAATTCAAAGTTTTCACATAACTTATTTATATAAGGGGAAAAATTAGGAGGCATTACTTTTTGACCCAGTCTCGTATATTTTCACTTGAATCGAACCCGTCCTCTATAAGAGACTCAACTGCTGTCTTGTCGAGCAAGCTCTTGGTTGTCTACGAGAGGAGCTTCACCGAACCAGCATCAAGCTCTGCAGACTCGAGGAGCTCCTGACGACCACAGTCACCGCCGTCAACAACCGTCCCCCACTCTGAGGTCCTAAACATCAACCAGCGCCTGGGCAACATAGAGGAATCCCTAGCAGCTGCTGCCACCCAACGCAGCACAACCAACGCCGCCCTCCAGGACATGCAAGACAGGCTGACCACGCTTTCCAGCCAACTCAAGGACGGATTTACACCGCAGAAACAGCTAGTAAAGTCAATCAACACCCAGCTCCAGGACAGCGCAGCCCAACATGAAGAAGGGATTGCCGCTCTTCTGTCCAAAATTGACCGCATCACCAACGCCTTCTGCGACGACCCACCCAACGACTCACTAAGCTACTGCAAGGGCAAGTTTGAAAAGATTGTTGGATACATCGATGATACAGCACCCAACAAGAAGCTACATGAAGCCCTTCGCGAGCACCAGGATCACATCACCCAGAGCCTCTACGACCTGAAGATGTCTCTGGCTCCAGAACACGGGGTCCCTCCGCCGCAATTTCTGCCACACCGAGACACCCGCACACGCAGGACGCCGCCGCCATCAGACCTGCAACGCCGCCTCCCTCCCCGGCCATGAGCTGTTGACGGCCTTGGCCCTTATGCATCACCGCAATCCAGTTCCCACGAGGACATATCGACTCCATCTGATTACGCATATAACCATCACCACTGTACACAGGTCGTAGTCAGGGTCCCCTGGATCACAACTGCTACCTGATCACCACAAGGGGGTTTTTCCGCACAGCTAGTTTCTACCCACGAACAGCCGGGTTGCTTATGCGGTACCGGTCATCAACTTCGCCTCAACAGTCCCAACTAAATTAGCACCACAGGCCACAATAAATAGAATCACCCCAGAACAACATCCCTCCCATGCCCCATCCTTCTTCCTGCCCAAATACCCAATTTACCCTGTTGTTGGTTTTTCCTATACCTTTATTCCCGTTTTCCAAAAAAAAAAAAAAAAAAAAAAAATTGTCGAACGGACAGGGTATGGTGACATATACCGCAAGTTTGCAATATGGGTCAACTGCATTTATTCTTCAGGGTGGTTGTACGTAATCTATAATGCGGTAGTTTAGTTGTTTAGTTTTAAATTTGCAATAAATAGCACACCGCTTTCCGCTTTTAAGGAAAATCTGTCACTCGATTTGTGCTATTATATTCTCTTATAGTTTAAACGGGACGTGTCTGCTTTAAAGTTTACTTCAGCAAGAATAATTAAATACAAGGATAGCATATAGTAAGAGAGTCTAAAGGTTTTGAAACTTTCTAATCTGTACCGTGTTCGCGCAGCATCTCTATTACAACTTGCATCTCCCTAACCGATGTTTCTATGGATCAATCAATCATTCCAACAATAACAGTCTACTTGATCTGAGTTGTGGTGTTGAATATGTAACATAACGGTCTTTTCTCGCCATCCACATGGTCATTAGCAGGTCTGTGATGACATTTCATCTAGACGCTCCTTTGTAAGGGCTTCTCTAATGGAGGGTTTGATGTTGCTGATCGAATGTGTTTGGAAGCTCGAGGTTAGCAAATTTCGCGTATCTCTTCAGACGTTATTCCGAAACACAAATAATTGTATATATGTTGTATAAGGTTCCAGGACAAAGTTAATTACAAATAACCAGGGACTGGACTACACTACAGAGGTGATTCGGCACGGAGATGTAAACTACGTCTAATTGTACCTTTGCCTCCAAGTGTGGGATTACTGCTATAACTCTTTTTTAGTAATTACTGCATGCTACCTCTTTAAACAGACACAATTAAGGCCATGCAATGATGCGCCGTTGTTTTAAAATACAGAAATTATAAACAAGTGGGACGAGTGAGTGAGTGAGTGAGTGTGTGGTGTTTTAGGGCCCGTCGACAACAAGGTCATTTGGGCCCGAAGTCAACACTAAAACCTAGAAACTACACAAACTAAGTTAAAAGGTAAGATAAAATAAAACACTCAACTATTAAAAGCACATAAAAAACTCATCACAGCACTAAAAATTTAAAATCTCTAAAATTAATAAATATAAAATACAAGTCAGACTTGTTTATTAAAACCTTTTTCTGAAACAAACCGCAGTGCCTTAACCACGGCCACTGGGTCGTCCCCTAAAACACCGAGTAAGTTAGTTCCCAAGCCCAAAGACTGGCGAACGCGGGCGTACTGCGGGCAATCGAGTAATATATGCCGCACAGTGAGGCGTACGGCACACGGAGCACACACTGGGGCCGGTTCCCCTCTTAACAAATGACCACGAGTCGCTCGTGTGTGCCCAATTCTCAGCCGGGTGAGTATCAGCTCGGCTCGCCGGTTATCCCTGCAGGAAGTTAGCCAGGGTTGTACGCTCTCCTTTATTGCCCGGAGTTGTGTGCCTTCCAAAGCTGTCCAGGAGTGCTGCCAAGCAGATAGGAGTTGGCGACGGAAAAAACGTTGCACATCCTGGTATGGCACCGTAGTTGTTAAACTCCGGGGCAAACGGCAAGCGGACTTAGCAGCTGCGTCCGCCTCCTCGTTCCCGGAAATGCCCACATGGCCTGGGATCCAAGTAAAAACAAAATTGTATCCGCGACTGAGCATTTGCGAGATCTGGGCCTGTATTTTTAAAACAAGGGTGTGAGCGGCAGTGTGCTGTTACAAGGCCTGAAGAGCACTTAGAGAGTCAGTGCAGACAATAAAAGAGCCAGGAGCTAACTTGCAAATAAAAAGGAGCAAATAGAAGATGGCATACAGCTCTGCGGAGAAAACTGAAGTGGAGTCCAGAAGGCGAAATTTATGAGCCCCACCGTTAATGAAGAACGCGCAACCCGTAGTGCTACCTAACTGAGAACCGTCTGTAAACACCGGAACATAGTTAGGGTAACGGCCCAATAGTTCGGCAAAAAGTTGTTGGAACACCGAATGTGGAGTAGCGAGTCTAGAGTTGCTTGAAAGAGCGAGATCGAACCGCGCACGATTGAGCGGACGATGTGGTACGATGATATTGTGACTGCGTGGGCTACGTAGATTAGGAAATCTGGTTTGCAGGAATTTAGAACAACCTTTACTGCAGCAAAAAGATGTGAAATGGACAGTCAGCTGTCTTCAATTAAAACCTGGTTCCAGCCTAACTTTCCTAATACAGCTCCCCTTTCTGCAGCTCCATCATTAAAACATCACAGCATCCATCACACCAAATTTGAGTTTTACTGCTATAATACATAGACATTAGAGCTGTTTCCCAGATTATGTGACCGAAGCTTTCGTTTGGGAAGTGTCTTAAGGAAGCAAGAATTAGAATGACAGGTGAAAAGATGAGGAGAGGATGCTGATACAACTGGGGTGAGAAATATGAACCAGGAATGTTCTGAATTTTGGGTATGTTACATAAAATACCAGATTATCTTCTTTTGCCATTTGCCGTAACTTGTTTTTTTTTTTCTAAACTTTAGGTATACTTCTCTAGAAAACTATAATAGTTACAGCTTTGAATTATTTGTGCATATGCAGAATATACTGCTATAAACATCTGATAAAAGCTTCATATATTACTCTTTCATAAAATTTCTCAAAAATATTTTTATATGTAAGAAATAAAAAATAGAGTACATTATTTTTTATTTTTCAAATAGCTGCTTTTGAATAAAATCCCTTAATGGTTTACCAGCTATGTTTAATAGCATATTCTTAAAGTGATTACAAAGATTCAAATTTGTTACTTTAACTGTTTGGGAGAAAGGGGACTCTAAAGATTAGATTTTTTAGATTAGATTTTTAGTATGCATATTCCAAAATGTTACAGTTTACAACTTTTGGCTACATTTATTTGTCTTTACCTTGTTGCTACCCAGTCTTACATGACACCCTGGTCTTCTGCTCTCTCAGGTAGCCCTTAACCTCCATGTCTCCTTGTTACTTAATTAGCCCCTTTCTTCCCCCTCATCTTCCTTTCTAATATCCTTTACATTCCTTGCCCATTTTTCTTTTACTTTCTGTAAGAAGTCACCAATAATCCTTTTCTTTTCCTCCCTACCCATTAACATTTTATAGCTACTTTCGATTTCTCTACTTTCTCCCATTTTTCTTCTCAAACCATTCTTCTCCACATTGCAACCTCCTTGCATTCTGTTACACAGTGTTCTATGCTTTCTTTCCCCACACACAATTCACAAATTCCCTTTTCCTTACCTCTTATCCCTCTCAGATATATTATTCCTGTTCTCATCCAAGCTAACCCTTCTCTCTCTTGCCTATTGCAGTAATCTACATATGCTTCTCGTCCCCAGTTTCTTTCTATTTGCTTGTAAAATTGTGGTACTGAAATTAAGGTTTGCCATAAGTAAAAGAATCTTGATGGATGTCAAAGGAATGTTGGTTCTTTGTTACAACGTGCACGGCCAGTTAAGTCGAATAGCAGTTGGGGGGAAAGTTGTTATAACAAAAGCAATGTAAGAAACAGTGGCCTTAGCAGATTTCTAAAGAGGCTCACTTGACTTGTTGAATAGGGTATTCTTTGAACCATTCAGAATGGCATGACAAAACAGCTACAAAGGAATCTTGGGTTGAAAAGGAGTTTTCAGAAAGTGAAAGTGATACACCCACGCGCATCTGTGGTCATTACAAGAGTCTTCGGCGTGGAGCCGATTAGAGCACTTCGTGGCTTGCAAGCCATTGAAACAGTCTGAGGCGTGAGGGCGATTAGGGAGTCCTCTTGTTCTGTCTTGGATATTTGTTGGTTCATATAACGCGAGGAACGAATAAAGTTTATCGAGTAATAAATATTCTGCCGTCAGTAACTCTAAACAGGGATATTGGTAACCCTTGCTCGCCATTAAAATTATTGTGTCAATTGTAATGATTTCATATTTTCTAGACTTACCCATATTTCCTGTCTTTCTATATCTTCTATTCTGTATTTTACTAATTTACCCACATCGCTTGTATTCCTTTCCTCTAAACTCCAAATATCTCCCATTCCTGCCTACTTACTATTTTAGTTCATTAATCTACAGAACAAAACGTATAAAATACGTGAACATTTTTGAAAATTTTTTGTTCATCGAAATATCAATAGAGTGAAAATTGTTAACTTTATTTATGATTTGATTATGGTTTCTGAATTAGAAGAGACTGGTATATCAGTGGTAAAAGTTTCACTACAATGGATTGCACAGCTTTCAAGAAACACTAGCGTATATTGCATTGAAATTGTATAGGAAATTTTCACTCTGACACTACCAAGTGTCCTTAAGCACAGACATCTCAGAGCTGTACCTCCCGGTAGAAACCAGGGAAATTCCAAGAGTATATTCAACAGTGAACTCGAATCGAACCTAGTACCTAATGTCGGCTTGACAGTTACTATAGGTAGAATACATTTGACTAGACACCTCTTCAGGGTATAAATACTAAATAGTGTTGTTGAAATACCTGCATCCATTCCTTTACATCAAGGTAGTGTCCGGATATCACGTACTTTTATATGAAGAGAGTTCTTTATTTACCGCTCTTGTGGATTATAGCTGAACGTCGGATGTGCGACGCAGATAGCCGTAAACAAAACACAGCCGGAGTGTAGTGCTGTTGATATTTCTAAATGTGTTTCGTTTGTTTATTTCAGATAAATAAAGGACTCGTTTGAAGTGTGTTATCAAATAACCACTCAAATGCACCAGCGAAGCTGACCAAATTAATGCTTTTTCATCGTTATGAACCTGCATTTTCGTGTTGGTCGCCATACACAGCCATAATTTCTCTATTAGCTCTCAACATTGGAATGGACTGCGCTAATAAGTACAAAGAGCTACATTCTGTATCGACTTTGTCCTTGTACACACAATCATACAAATCTTTTTGTACAGCAAGCCCAGTAAGCAAAACCACGAGTCGCGCAACATTTAGAAATAAATCAGTAAATTCACTTCCTCATTATCGATTTGGAGAAAGCCTTTGATAGTGAACACTTGTGGTAAATAATAGAACGGTTTGAAGACCCTACCCATTTAATAAAACGTATAAAATTATGTATACAATGGGGTGTCGTAAAGTTTTAATATCACCTTTAAAAATGTGATAGTTTGTGTTGACATTGTGACTTTGTGGATTTGTGAAATTAAAAGTCCAATTGCACAAACTCAAAATGTTCTTCATTTCCACCGAATTAAAGTTGGAACACTTGCCGATTACATAAAATTACGTAGCGCACACAATTACAATCCACCAGTTCGTCTGTCACAGGTCCACTCCACACTAACAATTACGTACAACACCTCTGATACAAAAAAAAGATGCATTACTATGCCTTGGTATCTAGTTTATAAACCAAGGCACAACATACACCGATTTTATTTCTCATTTTTATACTTCATTTATTAAGTACATCCCATTTTTGCAGATACATGTTATATTATGAAAGTTAACTACTTATCTAAACTAACCTACTGCTACTGTTTCCAGTAGCTTGCAATATATTCTAATCCTATTTCTGTTCACAGTCCTCTAACAAAATAAATTTAACAATTCAATCTAACTTAAACTATTATCACATCTTTTTCTACTGAATAATAATTTGACTGTTGGTACTACACTATATAAATTTTACAATTTTACCCTAGTACGAGGGCTGTTTTTTTTTAACCTCCGATCGCTCCATGCCGACGCTACGCGGGCAGCAGAAAGCGGGTATGCGCTGTCGGCGACTGCGCAGCTCTCGCACTACACACTCCGCCATTGTTGACATTCAGTCGTCAGTCGGCGTTGTGCTACAGCCACGTAAACATGGCCGCCATTATTGATGCTCCCGCCAAGTGCGAATTGCGAAGTGTAATTCGTTTTCTACAGGCTGAAGGCCATGGTGCTGCAGAAATCCATCGGAGGACGAATGGCATCAGCTTTGGAGTTCCTTGAGCGTTATCACGATGAAGGAGACAACATTTTGAAATCAATCGTGACTGGGGATGAAACTTGGGTTCAATACGACACACCGGAAACGAAACGGCAATCACAACAAGGGATGCATTCAAATTCACCAAACAAACCAAAGAAATTCAAACAAACATTCAACAACAGAAAGACCATGGCTACTGTGTTTTGGGACCAACAAGGTGTGTTGCTTGTGGAGTTTATGCAGCCCGGAACCACAATAACTTCTGCTGTTTATTGTGAAACTTTACGACGTTTACGTAGAGCCATTCAGAACAAACGAAGAGGAAGGCTGACTGCTGGAGTTGTTCTGGTCCACGATAATGCCCGTCCACACACTGCAGCAGCAACTCAACGGCTTCCCAACCAATTTGGATGGGACATTTTCGATCATCCGCCATACAGTCCTGACTTAGCACCCAGTGACTTTCACCTTTTTCCTCAACTGAAGACGTGGCTTGGTGGGAAGCGATTTCAAACCAATGAGGACCTTCAAACGAACGTCAAGGACTACTTGAATTCACTGGCGGCTACTTTCTTTGAAGAGGGAATTGAAAAGCTTGTCCACAGATATGACAAATGTCTCAATATCTTCGGTGATTATGTCGAAAAGTAACCATAAGTGTACTATTCTTTTGGTAATAAAATTATTGTTTTATATGAACTTGTGTTTTATTTATAGCCTATCGGAGGTTGAAAAAAAAAACGGCCCTCGTATCCATACCCTTCCTCAACAAGTTACATGATTTGACATCAGGAAAAGGAGTTGTTCATCATTTCGTCGTTTGTTCCATCCTTCGTATTATTTGAAATATCTTTTTCTCGTCTAACTGGACCATCCTCCTCCTGCTGCCTGCTTCTATCCTGCCCGTGAAAATCCAGTTGCTTTCGTCTGTTAATTCTCAATCGTCCTGATCCTGACTGGTTATTGGGAATGTAGACGATGTTCCTCCTCCTGCTCTACTTGTGTCCTTTGTCTTAATCTAGTAGATCTCCTTAGTTGTGGTTGATATTCTACTTCCTCTCTTTCTAAACGTTGATGTAAGCCCAGTTGTTTCTCTTGTAAATATACATTAGATTAGATTGATTTGGGTTCAGTAGGTTCACTTGCAGCCAGAAAAGGCTGTGAACATTGAACATGTACAGAGGTATAAAGTTTAATAGCATATATATGTACAAAAGTTAACATAAGACACATATAGTATACAGGAAATATGAACATCAATATGGAAAACAAATCAGGGATAATTATATATGATACAAAATGAAACACTTTTTAAACCAGCTTTCACTTGGCTTATGCCAGTACGTCTCAACCTTTTTGCAATGGATACCATTCTTGTTATTTATTAAATAAATATAAATTAAAAATAAACCTTCAACTTGCATCAAATATTTATTAGTAATCATTTGTCATTGGAATTGTTAGATACTACTTACAGAGCTACAGAAACATTATCAGGATAATTTGTCATTCAGATAATCTTTTACAGAATAAAAAGGTTTTGAGCAAAGGTACTCTCTAACAGCTTTTTTAAAAGTACCGAAATTATCAACTTTTTCTTTAAGAACATTAGGAAGTGCGCCAAATATTTTGATACTTTCATAATGAACACCTTTCTGAAAGCAAGAAAGTTTAGCACTGGGATAATGGATATTATACTTTTGTCTACTGTTTATTTTGTGAATTACATTATTTGTTGCAAATAAGTCACGATTGCATACAAAGAATTTTAGAATCGAGAATATATACATACAAGGAAGCGTTAATATCTTCAATCTTCTTTAAAGATCTTTACAGGAACATCTGGTGTGTGTGTTAGTAATGATTCTTATAACCCTCTTTTGCATAAGAAATATTTTTTTACTTTCTACTGAGTTGCCCCAAACTAATATTCCGTATTCCATAATAGAGTTAAAGTATGCATAATATACTAATTTAAGTGTGTCAATAGAACTCACATTAACCAGCTCTCGGATAGCATAACAGGCAGAGCTGAGTTTAGGTAAGATGTAATTTATGTGAGCTTTCCAATCTAAACATCTGTCCACTTGAAGACCCAGAAATTTTATGCTGTCAATTTCTTCTAATAACATATCATTAATCCCGATTTCTATTTGAGTATGTGATGTACGACAGGTTATAAATTTGACCACTTTTGTTTTATCTAGATTCACAGATAATTTGTTTGCTTTAAACCAGCATGACATACAGTTCAAAACATAATTCATTTTAATTATACACTCGTTTAAATTTGTTTTGGTCACCAGGACACTAGTGTCATCAGCAAAAAGAACTGTAATTGCAATGTCCTTTATATAAAGTGAGAGGTCATTTATATAGATAATAAATAATAAAGGCCCTAACACGGAACCTTGGGGTACTCCATGAGTTACTATTTTCCAGTTCGAAGTTTGTTTTTCATAACCAATATCACTGACATATGCCGTAACTCAGTTTGGATACTGTTCCTGCCATCAGTTCTAATATTCTGTAATCTTCTTTATTTCTGATTTCTGATTACGTGTACCTCTGATACACGTACACAGTCTTCCAGTCAGTTCGCTAGCACTGCGCTCTTCACGGCTGCTCGCCAAGAACTGAGAACTGCCTGAGTCGGCTAACGCGGCAGATCGCTGCATCTCGAAGCGTCGGGGCTCGGAACATCATTCCGATTGTTACAGACGTCAGGGGGAGGGGAAAGAGACGATACAGCGTCTGGTGATGCTTATCCAACCATCCCCTCAGTAAACGCCACAAGATAAATGGGTAGGCGTGAGTTGAATGCCTCCTGTCGCCCGCCCAGCTGCCAGTTGGTCTCCGGTAGGGGAAGGGATCCGTCCCTTTCAGCTGCCAAAGTGCGGGCGCTGCGGACCCTTAGCACTCGTCGTACCTCTGACGTTACTACAGGGACCTCGGGCCGAAAATCCGAGCCCCTCCTTCGAGAGTTATTCGGATTGGGATGGTCTCAAGGGGGCAGTGTGTTCCCGAAAACCGTGGGAATCGGGTACGCCTTCGGACGGGGTTGAGGGAAGCCATTAATTCTCCCGCGTACTAGCCTGCAAAGCTAGTAGAAGGTGTGCTAGATCACCAGGCGGCCCCACCGAGGTTTTTCGGTAGTCTTCACCTTGACTGTTGACGCGCGTAAGGGGCGTATCCACTTCCATCCCGTCTTGAGTGCATAGGGCCAGATGGGGGGGGGGCTTGTTAGTCTCTAGGTCTTGCTCTATGGAAAGCCCCACGGAGGACGCCGAGCGCCCTTTGGGACAGCTCGGATACTCCCTGGTCGAAGGAGGCCCGGGTCCAGTTCCTACGGGTTCAGGACTAATGGGAGTAGTACCTCTGGCTCAACTGCCAGTTGGTCGTGCCTTCCGATAATTGGGTGACACTATGTGCTTATTAGTTCTTCTCTACGTGGTCACCATTACACATTTTCCCCAGCGTTTCTTGACCTTCCGATTACCTTGATTGTAGAAGTCTTCAAAATTCGTTTTAAACCACGCTTCCACTTCATTAATGACGTCATTTGTGTTGTCAAATCGGCGACCACGAAACAGATTCTTCATTTCTTAAAACAAAAAAGTTACCTGTTTCGAGATCGGGCGAATAAGGCGGATGCTGTAAGGTCTCAAAGCTACATTCACTTGTTTTGTCAACTGCAACTTGAGATGAATGAGCTGGTGCATTGTCAGACAGAAGACGAACAACTTTGGAGAGCCTAACGCGCCGTTTCTTAATCAGAGCTGCTCGTAACTTGTCCAGAAGATTGTAGTAGTATCTGCCAGTGATGGTTTGACCCTTGGCAAGATAATTTGTAAGGATGACTCCACGAAAGTCCCATAAAACTGAAAGCATGACCTTCCCAGCTGAATTTTACTCCTTTACGTTTTTGGGAGGGAGGGAATCGACAAGTTTCCATTCCATTCTCATGGTTTTTGTCTCTGGGTCATACTGATAGATACAGGATTCATCCATGGTTACCAGACGACGACGACGATGATGATATATAAGGGCGCTCAACAACGGCAGTCATCAGCGCCCTTTAAAAAACTAGTCATGGTAAAAGCCAGATATAAAACTTTCTAAAAACTATACACGTGTAACAAAACCTATTAAAAATACACGTACATAAAAAAACATCAATCAAAACCTACTAAAAATTTCGTGCACTAAATTCTAAAGTCTAAACTAGACAAGAATCTAAAAACCTTCTCCACAGGTCTCCTCGCACGGCCTACACGTGGGTGGGCCTGTTGACCGTCTCCCTCAACCACGAAGAGGAGCCCACACGAGGGAGACTATTGGCTCGGGACCCCGGGTGCGCTAAACCTGTACCTACCGAAGTAGGCACCTGGGGAGATGGTTACCAGACGATCAAAAACATCCTCTTCATCCTGTTCCAACATCGTCAACTTCTGTCTTCAAAAGTCAGGCTGTGTTTGCTTTTGGAAAGGGGCTAGCAAACACGGAACTCAGCGTGCAGACATCTTAGACATGCAGTTTGTCATTAATAATTTTCCAC
Organism: Mantis religiosa; assembly: GCA_030765055.1. NCBI lineage: Eukaryota > Metazoa > Arthropoda > Insecta > Mantodea > Mantidae > Mantis > Mantis religiosa. The sequence continues at coordinate 523,671 of JAUKNK010000264.1, forward strand.
ACACTACCATAAGTAAGATTGTGACTGCGTTTATGATTTATTTATGGCTATTGCAAAGAACAAACGCACAGGAAGTTGTGTATCCTTAAAATCCAAAGGTAAATCCGGTGGAATCATCGGAATACGTAGGATCAAAATATCGACTTTTTTGTGCTTTCCCTTGACGATTGTTACCTCAATGACGTTGTTAATTAGCTTTTTACAGTTATTATTTTTCCATTGCACAATCGTGATTGGTTACTGTTACTCAGCATTATCACAACTGATCCTACTTTTAATTTTAAATTGAGGTGATCGTGATTTAGAACTGTTTTAACTGATATGTACGAAAACAACACCCTCGGAAGAAACAGAGACTCGAGTACGCATTTCTCTCATAAGCTGCGTCTCGCTGCGCATCAGTGTCGTGAGCACAGGACGTACCTGTCGCACACAAATTATTTTTTGTGCAATCTTCGAAAGGTATATAATCATGCTACATAGTAAATCAGTCTTAATAATAAATGATAAACGTTATTTAGTACAATATAGTAAGTGAAGTAGATTTGAAGACTTTGGCAAGGAGTGGAATGTGTTCCTTCTTTGTAGTGCAATTGTTTGTCGAAAATAAAAGGTGTATGTGATTCGTAAAATACTGCGTGTGTGTTTCTATATTTAGCTAACAACCCGGGCCATTATCACTTCAGGTTCTGTTTTCTCACCTTTAAAACTTTCATTGGACTTCTAAAAATATTTCAAAACCATAATTAGGCAAATCGGTTCAGCTGTTCTGTAGTTTCAAAGATCATTTTACTAATTATATGAAATTGGATGCTTAACACAAGAAAGGTGCAAAGTGACAAATTTATGAAACATGTGATAAGTGCTTTGAGAGATGCAGGAAACTTGTGAAAAGGGCTGAGTCTATCGAGATTTTCAAGTGGTTAGAAATGCCAACAGCAGATGGCTGTAGTACTATGTTTCCTTATGATTTATAAGAATGCTTAATGCATTGCCCTACTTAATTGTTTGTGGTTTTCTTTGGTGTCATGAGTGTATGTATAGGCTGCCATTATCTTCTCTTTTGTGAATTTTTGTGTGTATTAGATAATCTCCTCCAAAAGTCTGAACATCTGAAAAGCTGTCAGCATGAGGCGGTCCGGCCCGTTGTGGACCACGTCGAGCTCTCCCTTGTGCTCGACGCCTGGCCATTAGCCCGCAGAAGAGCTCGGCTCTTATCCTGGCTAAGACCCGTATTTGGTGCCCAGAAGGTGACCTGCGGTTAAGGCGGAGAAGAATCCCCTGGGTTCGAACCGCAAAGTACCTGGGAATCCAACTGGACCGCGGCCTCACTTTCACTTCGCATGTCAGGGCAAAGGCCGACCTCGGCCACGCTGCACTCAGGCAACTCTATCCGATCTTCAGATCCACAATGCCCATCCGCCTCAAACTGCGGACATACCGTGCGATCATCCCGCCTCTGAGCCTGCACGGATGCGAGGTCTGGGGTTCGGTGGCTCATACCACCCTCCGCAGGCTGCAAGTCGTACAGAACAGGGCCTTAAGGATGATCTACGGTACCGACCGCAGGTTCCCATCTCACTTCCTGCACACCCAGTCTGGCATACCATACGTCGTAGACGTCGTTCGCGAACGAACACGCACGTTGTATGCCAAGATCACTCCCAACCCTAACCAGCTGGTGAACACACTTGGTCAATACGACCACCGTCTCCCCAGGAGACGGAGGAGCTATCGCCTATCCAAGGACGCCCTTGGGTGGTAGAGTCTACCTCTCCTCCCACCCCTAACAATCACCGCCAGGTCACCTCGCGCCCTCGCGCGGCTGGCAGGTTAACACCTGCAGTCGGGCCCTGGGACGCGCGCACGACCTGGAAATACCAACATCATTAACCAAATTTCCATCTGGCCTCTCGCTACTGGTTCCACCACGGCTTGTCGGCTCGCTAGCGACCGCAAAAGCAGGGTGGAACGGGCACTATTCCCCCAGGGGAATATCCCGGCACCAGAAGCATCAGTAGAGGCCAACTGCGCCGTCTAACACAACGACACGCAAGCTTGCGCAATAACTTAGATCTATTTTACCGCACGGGTAAATCCGCACAGCGGATAGGTACCGTGGCGCGTAACTCTCCGCCCGGGAGAACCCGCGCGAACTGCACCTGCTCTTGGCTCTCTTGGCTTGACGCCTCACAATTAAGGACCGGTGGCGTGAGGAGGTTAAGGAAAGTCGGTTCGAGGTGACATGTAGCTCCCGCATGAGGACTCTCATCTGGACTTCAGGAGTGGGTGCTTCCTGACACCTTCTTGACACCTCGAACCTGGTTGATAGAAGTTTATTGTAGTCCTTGGGCTCCTACGCTCGCCACCGTAAAGTCGTCGTCGGTATGGTTGCTGAGTCAAGCGTCACTGTCTATATTGCGATGCGAAGCACGGAGGCAGTAGCACTGCGTAATCGGATTGGATATACTTATCCTCCTCACAAAATATTACTCGTTGGGCCAACTCTTACTGGAGAGACTATTAAACGTTGCGCTCGGTCTCTTTGCTTAGCGCGGAAGTATAGTTCTTAGGCGGCGCCGAATACGCGTCCGTCTCACGCAGCACTCAGGACCGAAGTGCCCTTACTAGCAAAACCTAGTTTCCACCATCCCCTTGAATTACCCCTACTCTTGATATTTCTCGTAGTTTGCAAAATCACATGACCAAATATCAATTTTCTATTGACTTTTAATTATCCCCACATGATATCAGTGTTGAGAATTTCCAGTTTCGGACCTGGCATCAGAGACGCTTTCTCTAACAGTCCGCGTGCAACAATTTATGCTAAGACATGCGTTCGCGAATCGTTCTAAATCTTATAGCCCGTTGTCAGAGGCACGCATGGGATTTTGACAATGGGTAGGTTACCGACTGAGAGGTGCCAAATTTTCCTTGAGGGCAAAACGAACAATAGAGTAGGGATGTTTGTTTACAGTGGTTACAAAGGGAGTTTACTCACCTTCGTAGAGTGGCCTTGTCACAGCGGTGGTCTCCGGGGTGTATGCCAGCGTTATGGCATATGTCTGTTCTGTTATACGTCATTTATTTATATTTGTAAATCTATAATTTATTTATATTTATCCGTTTGTGTCAATGTCTTTCTGGTATCAGGTTATATGTCGTGTCAGTGTTCTTAGGTGACAGGGGCTGCTTCAAGCATCACATACGATTGATCAGATATAAAAAGTGCACCTGTAAAGGAATATTACACGGGGACTGAAAGTCCTCATAAAATGGAAACGTGCAAGAAACATTCAGTCGACCATCTTTCCTCAAACTCAATTAAAGATGAAAAACAATTGAAAGGCTGTGATCTTTTACCTGGAAAGGAATGAGTATAAAGATTGATCTATATGCAGATCTGTGCTGAATGACTGAGGAAGTAGCTCTAAGGACAGCTTGACAAATACATAAAAAAGAAAAAAGATAATTAAAAAATTGTGACAGAATGGGCGGATGCATTGGCAATTTACTGTTGTGTCACTAGTTGACAAAAATGAACCTTTTTTCTTTCACAAGAATTGGAATAACATTTTCTAGAAGTATTTTTTGTGCTGAATTCAAATATAATTTTAGCTTTTCCCCATCAGGCAGGAGTTTTGTGTGATGTTGATTTGAATTCTTATAATATTCTAAAAAAATTCTGTAACTAGCTATCTAACTCAAAATTATAACGGCTCATACTGATTTACCTAGAAAGTGGTAGGTAGTGATTTTCGGGCATATTTTGTATCTGAAACGTCTCTCTTCTTGGTCCAACAGTAGTCAGCTAGCATATTGGAACTCCACTTGCCTCAGTAACTCTTTTCCATAGTAGAAATTTGCTGATGAAAACGCTCACCTTGCTCATCGCTGACAACTCCAAGATTTTTGGGGAAAAAGTCTAAGTGAGAGTCCAAGAAGTGAATTCTTAAATACATGTTGCATCCCATAGCTTTATACCACTTTCTTCAGAAAAGCAGTCCTTGAAATCACTATGGCGGCCGCGATAACTACATATTCTTACTTCTTTTTGGAGTAGATTCCACCCTTTGATTCTGGAAGTTAAACCTTCAGCTTGCTGTTTACACAGATTTAAATCCCGAATCAGGTCATTAAGGTCTTTCTGATTTGGAAAGTATGTTCTGATGATCAGGTATTGGCTTCATATGTAGGATCATTTTTATTTTCATCTGAAGCATTTTCAGTTTCAGTTAGGTCAGAATTAGTTATCACCTAAGGTCGTATCTGCATATACTGGTACAGGAAACTGTTAATTGTGTAAGATAGGTCTTATTGCACATTGCAAATTCGGATACTTAATTGTATGTTTTGTTTTCGATGTGATTCCCTTTATATTTGTCTCACAGAAATAGCAATCACTTAAATGATCCTTCGATTCCCTCCAAATCATAGGAACTGCAAATGGCATACGATGTGTACCATTTTTCCACCCAGCCAGCAGTCCAACACACGAAACACAGCATTTATTTGGTGCCCAGCTCGTATCAAAATCACCAGCCTGACAGCCAAGTAAAGTTGACAACACTTCCTTTCTTGGAAGTGTTGGAAACAGTGTTGTTATAATAGATTAAATTTAAAGGTAGTCGATTAATGACACTAAACAACACTTACTTTTAAATTTTTCCGGAACATGTTTCAGAGACTTTGCCTCCATCCTCAACCGGCCATCGACTGGTTCTCATTGGTGCAGTTGACAGAGGAGACCCATGACAAAATATTGTCAACTACACCAATGAGAACCAGTCGATGGCCGGTTGAGGATGGAGGCAAAGTCTCTGAAACATGTTCCGGAAAAATTTAAAAGTGAATGTTGTTTAGTGTAATTAATTGACTCCCTTTAAATTTAATTTGACAACACTTCTTTACAAGTGGGGTCAAATTTTGCCTCTGAGACGTGAAGGTCAGCTCATCACAAATATAGCAGAAACTGTCTACATGATTTACACACTTTCTTGGCATGATGAAAAAACAAAGCACTAAAACACTGCATACACAATACACTTTCGAAAGGAAAGGAAGGAAATATTTCACTACTGAACAAACTCACAGTCAGCTCAATATTGACACATCACACAGCCAGATGAACAGGTCGGTACATATCCAACCATGAATGAACCTGCACAGCCTTGTTTTATGGTTCTTCAGCATATTACAAATCATTCCCTTATATAAAGCTGAGATAAAATCACTAAATATGAGGTAAAGTTTCCTATAACAGGTCAAAGAAAACGCTAAGATCCTATTTTAAAAAAGCGTCGGTCAAAAAAAGACTGTCTGATGGAAAAATTCTGACTACATATCTGAATTCAGATGCGATGTCTGTAGCCCAGTTGTGATCAAGCACTGAGTGGTGAAGGACAATCCATCAGACCCGGCACGACGACAATTAATCACCGTAGCCCAACAATGGAGCAGACAGCTCACACGGGCCTCAAACAAAACTCACTCTCCCACACTCCACGACAATGCCTTTCCCATTGACTTCTAGGATCTTCCGTAATTAAAATACATCAAATAATTACACCTCAAGGGTTCTCAGCTTTCCCGTTATGACTCCACAACCACACTGCTCGTTTGTTTCATTCGGTACACGATAAATAGAGGACGGAGCGCTATGAGTTGCTATAGTTTTCAATGTTTTAAAATTATGCAAACATGTTTATCAGAATTCTGAGGAAAATAGTTATTTTTCAACCCTGTGACAGGCTATCACAAGAGAATTGAAGGTGAACATTTCATTTGTCACGAAAACATGATAAACATATGGTACTAAAATCAATATCTTCAGAGCAAGTTTTAATGAGCTCAAACTTTTAACAAATTTTTCACGCAAAGGATAATTTGATGAGAACATTTTTTTGAAACCTTTGTGGAGTCTTCGGAAGATAACTTATGAAAATTTTAGTGTTCAATGGATCTTTCATTCTACGTTATGCTGTTCACAGACAAAATTATAGATACAAACGTTCATAGGTTTTCCTCTTTTTAATTTCTTCCAGGGAAGATCAGCATTTGCGAAGAGTTCCGTGGTCATTCCAGGTCGTGGTTGGGAATTTTTTTATCTGCATCCTTCCTAAAATCAGGAAGAATAAATGCATATATTCTGTATAAAAGGCAGAGAAAAATAAGGGAATAAACAATCTTTAAGACCATAGATAAAACTTGATATTCGCCACCACACAAAAGTGTTTGAACATACCTCATTTATAGGATATATTAAAACAATTGAGTAAAAGACATATGTATGAGGTGCATTTAAGTTATAATACCCCTAATTTTTTTAAGGATGATGACCAGATAGGGACTTTTTGAAATACACTTGGACTCTTGTAAATGTGTGACAGATGACAGCACTGTGCGGTGCACAGAATTCTCATGGCAGCAACGAGTTAGGACTGCTTATGATACTTAAAATGGCGACGTTTTCATTGCAATAGCAGCTGCCTCACACCAGCCGGACTGACGAAATGAAAACGTTCTTTTGGAGGATCGCTGATTGAGTATTTTCGAATCTTCATGCAGAATTATGTGAGGGGAAGGGATCCGTCCCCTTCAGTTGTCGTTGTCGTGTTGGGGGCGCTGCGACACCTTAGCACTCGTGGTACCTCTGAGGTTACTAGAGGAACCTCAGACCGAACTGCCGAGCCCATCGCTGAATGGGAGTTATTTGGATTGGGTTGGACTCGAGGGGGCCGTGTGTTACCGACACCCCCGGGGGACCGGCTACCTCCGGCCAGGCTTCGGCCGCCAGGAGGGGACAGAGTTGCCTAGAAAGTCCCGGGTACTAACCTAAAAAGCTAGTAGGTGTGCTAGATCACCAGGTGGCCTCACTGAGGTTGGTTGGTAGTCTTTCCTGCGGGGCTGACGTGCGTAAATGGCGTATCCACTTCCATCCAGTCTTGAAGTTATTCCTGGATTGAGATGGCCTTTTGACAATTAGGGTATTGCCCCAAGGAAAGAACTCCGGAGTTTCCCATCGCTTCCGGTCTAAAGGCCGGAGCCTTCGGAACTTTGGGTAGACCTCGCGCCATGTGCACAGATTCCACGGAAATGCCAATTTTGGAGGCGATGTCTGCAACTATCTTGGTTTGTTGTCACACGATGTTCTGCCTTCACTGAACTGTCCCACCCAGGAACGTACATTAGACACATCCATGGTACCATCACCACATGCCTCACTCAACTGACTTAACTCGTTGTCTCACGATGTTCTGTCTTCATTGAACTGTCGCACCCAGGAACGCACATTAGACACATCCATGGTACCATCACCACATGCCTCACTTAGCTATCTCGGTTTGTTGTCACACGATGTTCTGTATGCATTGAACTGTCACATCCAGGAAAACACATTAGACACATCCGTGGTACCATCACCACCAACTGTCTTGGTTTGTTGTCTCACGATGTTCTGTCTTCATTGAACTGTCACACCCAGGAACGTACATAAGACACATCCATGGTACCATCACTACATGCCTCACTAAACTGTCTTGGTTTGTTTTCACACGATGTTCTGCCTTCATTGAACTGTCCCATCCAGGAACGTACATTAGACACATCCATGTTACCTTCACCACATACCTCACTTAACTGTCTTGGTTTGTTGTCACACGATGTTCTGCCTTCGTTGAACTGTCACACCCAGGAACGTACATTAGACACATCCATGGTACCATCACCACATGCCTCACTTAACTGTCTTGGTTTGTTGTCACACGATGTTCTGCCTTCGTTGAACTGTCACACCCAGGAACGTACATTAGACACATCCATGTTACCATCACCACATGCCTCACTCAACTGTCTTGGTTTGTTGTCACACGATGTTCTGCCTTCGTTGAACTGTCACACCCAGGAACGTACATTAGACACATCCATGTTACCTTCACCACATACCTCACTTAACTGTCTTGGTTTGTTGTCACACGATGTTCTGTCTTCATTTAACTGTCACACCCAGGAACGTACATTAGACACATCCATGTTACCATCACCACATGCCTCTCTTAACTGTCTTGGTTTGTTGTCACACGATGTTCTGTCTTCATTTAACTGTCACACCCAGGAACGTACAATAGACACATCCATGGTACCATCACCACATACCTCACTTAACTGTCTTGGTTTGTTGTCATACGATGTTCTGTCTTCATTGAACTGTCACACCCAGGAACGTACATTAGAAACATCCATGATACCATCACCACATGCCTCACTTAACTGTCTTGGTTTGTTGTCACACGATGTTCTGTCTTCATTGAACTGTCACACCCAGGAACGTACATTAGAAACATCCATGATACCATCACCACATGCCTCACTTAACTGTCTTGGTTTGTTGTCACACGATGTTCTGTCTTCATTGAACTGTCACACCCAGGAACGTACATTAGACACATCCATGTTACCATCACCATATGCCTCACTTAACTGTCTTGGTTTGTCGTCACACGATGTTCTGTCTTCATTGAACTGTCCCACCCAGGAACGTACATTAGACACATCCATGGTACCATCACCACATGCCTCACTTAACTGTCTTGGTTTGTTGTTACACGATGTTCTGTCTTCATTGAACTGTTACACCCAGGAACGTGCATTAGACACATCCATGGTACCATCACCACATGCCTCACTTAACTGTCTTGGTTTGTTGTTACACAATGTTCTGTCATCATTGAACTGTCACACCTAGGAACGTGCATTAGACACATCCATGGTACCATCACCACATATCTGACTCAACTGGCGAGGCATTTCAATAGGTGTCACACCACGAAAATGGAGAAAACGAATGATTATACTCTGCTCATGCAATGAAAACGTCGCCATTTTAAATATCAGAAACAGTTCTATGTCTCGTCGCTGATACTAGAGTTTTGTAATCTAATATAATCTAGAAGCATTGACTTTCTCTGATATATGGAAGTTCAGTGACGTTGTCTTCAGAGATACACAGTATTGCTAAAATTGTCTTTGAGAAACTCAGTAAAGATATCAATGAAAAATCCTAGTTACGTGACTCTGTAAAATTTCTACAATACTTTCTAGTACAGAAACGTAGGTATATTTAAGGGAAATCCATTCTAAAAGAACTGTGCTGCTTTTCGCATGTTCCACTAACGTCATGCGACGTTGAGAGATCCATTGCACAGTATAAACATTTGTTCCCTGGAAAACGCAGTAAATTCCCACAAGAAAATCATAAAGGGGTTGGGGGTTCAATTCCCGGCTCTAGAGATGGGGATTTTCTACCCACCAAGATAATTCATCTTCCCCAGAGTCTAGAAGTATGAATGAGAGTGTGAATGTGTACGTGATTAATGATTAAAACTCAACGAATACGAGTTAACACCTTCGATATGTTCCAAAGGAGAACGACCGCCGATATGACCATTGCAGGTACGGCTTTCTCCGACCAAGATAACTCCTCATCTTCCACAGAGTCCGGGGTGCGAATGAGAGTGTGAATGTGTACGTGATCTAATGATTAAAACCCAACGAATACGAGTTAACACCTTCGATATGTTCCAAAGGAGAACGGCCGCCGATATGACCATTGCAGGTAAAGGCTTTCTCCGACCAAGATAATTCCTCATCTTCCACAGAGTCCGGAAGTGCGAATGAGAGTGTGAATGTGTACGTGATCTAATGATTAAAAACCAACTAATACGAGTTAACAACTTCGATATGTTCCAAAGGAGAACGGCCGCCGATATGACCATTGCAGGTAAAGGCTTTCTCCGACCAAGATAATTCCTCGTCTTCCCCAGAGTCTGGAAGTACGAATGAGAGTGTGAATGTGTACGTGATCTAATGATTAAAACCCAACGAATATGAGTTAATACCTTCGATATGTTCCAAAGGAGAACGGCCACCGATATGACCATTGGAGTTAAAGGCTTTCTACGACCAAGATAATTCCTCATCTTCCCCAGAGTCTGGAAGTATGAATGAGAGTGTGAATGTGTACGTGATCTAATGATTAAAACCCAACGAATACGAGTTAACACCTTTGATATGTTTCAAAGAAGAACGGCCACCGATATGACCATTGGAGTTAAAGGCTTTCTACGACCAAGATAATTCCTCATCTTCCCCAGAGTCTAGAAGTATGAATGAGAGTGTGAATGTGTACGTGATCTAATGATTAAAACCCAACGAATACGAGTTAACACCTTCGATATGTTCCAAAGGAGGACAGCCGCCGATACGACCATTGCAGTTAAAGGCTTTCTCCGACCAAGATAATTCCTCATCTTCCCCAGAGTCTGGAAGTATGAATGAGAGTGTGAATGTGTACGTGATCTAATGATTAAAACCCAACGAATACGAGTTAACACCTTTGATATGTTCCAAAGAAGAACGGCCACCGATATGACCATTGGAGTTAAAGGCTTTCTACGACCAAGATAATTCCTCATCTACCCCAGAGTCTGGAAGTATGAACGAGAGTGTGAATGTGTACGTGATCTAATGATTAAAACCCAACGAATACGAGTTAACACCTTCGATATGTTCCAAAGAAGAACGGCCACCGATATGACCATTGGAGTTAAAGGCTTTCTACGACCAAGATAATTCCTCATCTTCCCCAGAGTCTGGAAGTATGAATGAGAGTGTGAATGTGTACGTGATCTAATGATTAAAACCCAACGAATACGAGTTAACACCTTTGATATGTTCCAAAGAAGAACGGCCACCGATATGACCATTGGAGTTAAAGGCTTTCTCCGACCAAGATAATTCCTCATCTTCCCCAGAGTCTGGAAGTATGAATGAGAGTGTGAATGTGTACGTGATCTAATGATTAAAACACAACGAATACGAGTTAACACCTTCGATATGTTCCAAAGGAGAACGGCCGCCGATATGACCATTGCAGTTAAAGGCTTTCTCCGACCAAGATAATTCCTCATCTTCACCAGGGTCTGGAAGTATGAATGAGAGTGTGAATGTGTACGTGATCTAATGATTAAAACCCAACGAATACGAGTTAACACCTTCGATATGTTCCAAAGGAGAACGGCCGCCGATATAACCATTGGAGTAACTCCCTCGTGTACTGTAACAAGCGTAAGGTAAAATTTGTAGCAAACAATTGGTTTATAATTAAATTTCTATTTTTACTTATTTTTGGTGCTTAATTGTTTCACTTTTCCTGCTTATTTGCTTTTTTATATCATTATTTGATTGTGCTTACAAATCTGGCTCTAATAATAATTCTAATAAATTTTGTTCAATTTTATTTTAATACGAGGGCCGTTCAATAAAAAATGATCACAGTTTTATTTTCATAAGGTACCTATACTCATCCTTATAATTTTGATGGTTCTTCTCAAAATAGTCTCCTCTGATTGCGATGCACTTATCCCAGTTTTTCTGCCAGTCTTCAAAGACATGTTGGAAACCATTTTTGAGAGATACTTCAAAATCACCTCCGCAGCCTTCACCACTGCTTCTGATGATGGATAATGCCTCCCAGGAAGGCGTTTCTTCAAGTTAGGGAATGGAAAAAGGTCAAATGGGGCTAAATACGGACTATAGGGAGGGTGAGGAATGCACTTTAAGTTGCTTTTGCAAGATATTCGGCAACAACATTGGCAGTATGCTGCCGCGCATTATCGTGGTGCAGCATCGAGCCTGCTTCATGGAAATGTGGTCTTTTGCACCTGATATGGACTTGCAATGTTTTCAGGACATCCTTGTAGTATTGTCCAGTTGCTGATGTGTGTGCAGGTACAACATACTGATAAATCATTCCATGAATATAAAGGAATGAGATGACCATAACTTTCCCAGCAGAAGCAACCTCTTTTGCTTTTTGGGGGTTGGTGATGAAGGAAATTTCCACACTGAGCTTTGCTGTTTGCTCTCAGGATCAAAATGCTGCAACCAAGTTTCATCGGCAGTGATTACGTTTGAAATAAACTCCGGATCTTCCTCTAACATCAACTTTAACTGCATGTAGACTTGAATGCGAATGTTCCTTTGTTCGGGAATCAACAGTCTTGGAAACCATCGCGCACAAACACGTCTCATGTGCAATGTTTCTCTCACCAACGTGTGGGTGGTACCAAATGAAATGTTCAGTATTTCAGAAAGTGATCTTAAGGTAATACGTCGATCCTCTCTCACAATGGCAGCAGCAGTGTTGATGTTTTCGTCCGTAAGAGCAGTAACTGGAGCACCGGGTCCACCTTCTTTTGAAATTGTCTCCCCTCTTGAAATAGTAACATTGTATAGGCATCAACTGGAAATTTTTTGAGACGAATGCAGAATCTCAAGGCTGTATATTGTTTCTCGCGTGTTACCTCCTTTGCAGTGATAGGCGATACTGAGCACGACTGAAATTGCCTGGTTCTCACAGGCGGGAACTGGGAGTACCAACAATGGAACCACTACGGCGTGTTTGTTTCATATTAAGCTAACAAAATATAATAATATTGAATTTTATTGCGAAAAATTATGACCGTACAAGATTATGATCATTCTTTGTTGAACAGCCCTGGTACTTAGCGATTTATAAATAAAGTCCATTGAATTTCAGCAAGAGAAGTGCATGAAGCGGTAATAATAAAAACATAAATATAAATTCTGAAAATATAACAAGTACCTTTTATTCCCGTATATACCTTCAGTATTTAAATGATGATTACGTATGCTAGCAAAATGTACGGAGAGAAGAACAAGGAGAGGCACGGGAGGTAAAATAAAATGCAATTTCCAAACAATTAAAAACAGCAGTAGTAGAAATGAAGTGACCTTGTGTTTCCACCCCCTTGTTCTGAGAGGGGATGTGGCAGGTACAGAGATAATTGGCGCACAGCCATGTTGTCTTTTGTCGAATGTTTTTGTTAATGAGAGCGGAACTGCAACCTTTGGCTTTGCTCACAATAAACTAATTAACCGTTTTAGACAGTTGACACAGAGCAGACGCCCACTCCGCCTTTGTTTAAAATTTCACTACCTTAACTTTGTATTTAACTGCATTCATTTGTGTATTAACATTACTGCATATTGTAATCATTTCTAAAATATTATTTTGGACCTCTTTATGTGGCAAAGTCAGTTTTTTTCTTAGAAAAGCAAACATGGTTAAGTTTAAAAGAAGTTGCATTATTTTCTCTCTCCCTTTCTCATCAATGCTGACGTTAGGAGCAGCTTTGGTTCCCTCAGAGCAAGGGAATCGAAGCACCTGACCTGAGATGAAATCAGGGTTGAGGGGTCGGCCAAACGCCTGAGATGAATGATTGATGGAGGAGTTGGAATGATGGTGGCGAAACCGGAGAACCTGGAGGAAACCCATCCCAGTGCCATGTTGTGCACCACAAATGCCAATTTGCGGCGGCTGGGATCGAACCCGGGCCGCCTAGGTGAGAGCCAAGCGATCTAACCATTCAGCCATGGCGCTGAGATAAATAAACTGGAAGAAATGATGCTGAAATGAGTCCAGGGTACATAGTAATTAGAGTTACCCGATACTCATATTTCAGACTGAAGGTGAACCGTGAAACGAAGGGAGGGAGGGACATAGGATGGTAGGGAGGAAGGAAGGGAGGAACGATGAATTGGGGAAGTGAGAGAAGAAGGGTGGTAGGGTTAGATGAAGGAAGGAAGGAAATAACGTAAGGAGGGACGGAAGGAGCGAAGGCAAGGAGGGGGGTCTGGAGGGGGAAGGAGTTTATGTATGGTGGAAGGGAGGAAGGATGAAAAAGGGAGGGAGGGACAGAAAGAGCGAAGTTTGAGAGGGAGAGAGGGAGGAAAAGAAGGAGGGTAGAAAAGAATGTTGGAGGGAGGGAGGGAAGGAAGTAAAGAAAACCTAATTTACCCTAAGTTATACAGATTCGAAATCTGGGTCTCTTTGACCTGAATCACATACGCTCTCACCACACTAAGTGGCGAGCGGAAAGCAGTTTTTATAACATTGAAATTGCAATATCTAATGACAAAGGTGTAGTTACAAACAGTTCTTTTGATAAAGAAGAAATCGCAAGGTGGCAGGTCACGACTGTGTGCTGAATGATTTATGCCGCTGATGTTTACAACATCCAGATTCTCAATTGTTTATTTCGTTGTATGTGTCGACACGATATCATGATTGTCAACTATTTTGTCTGTTGATCGTTGTTAATTAGTTAAAATATTGTTAAACAAAGATTTCTATACAGTAGGCACAAAGGGGACGATCTATTTTCTAATATCGTTCTCTGGCTCAGTTGCTTAAGCACTGGTCTATTGATCCCAAGGTAACAGGTTCAAATCCGGTGCTTAAAGGCGACAGCTCCATATATTTTTTATTGTAATAGAAGATTCTGACTGTCGTTTTCTAAATATATCAGCAAGCAATGTTTGTATTCCTTCAAATATTCCCCTTATTCCTTTCTAAAAACATTTTGCTTTGTCTTCCCTCATTTTCCCAAATTTCTGCTAGACCATTGCCTTAAAGTTCTATTGGATACTCTACCACCATCAATTGCCTTTTGTACTCTATTCTTGATATTCCAAGGATTGTCTTAGCACATTCAAATTTAAAATAAGGACCCGTTTGTAAATAGACAAGCTTGGACTAACTGAAGCAAGAGCTTTGCAGTGACAATGTGTTTACGGAATTTCTTACCCTCCATTGTCACAGGGATGCGTAGCGGTAAGTAGCTCATTTTTCAATTAAAACCGGACGAAAGTTTGAGCTTTACTTTGTTCTGCCCGGCGTCGACTTCTCGGAGCTTGGGTTCTAGCCATTGGATGGAGTCTATCTACGTACAATACAGAGAAGGAAGGGCGGCTGTCCCACACTGCTGTTGAGAAATGTGTCCATCCCCCGTGAAGTTGGCTGCCTGCCTAGTAAAGGGGTAAATGCACTCGCTCCTGTATTGTGTCGAAACAGACCTTTCTCCTCGAGCAATAATAATTATTCATTTTAGTGGCGTCTCCGGCCAACGTTACTCCAATACTAAGGGAGGGGACCAAAGTAAAAAAGAGAATGTCTCATCAGCATTGGAATTGGTCCACCGAGGAATTAACTGTACTGTGCCCAAGCTGTGTGGAAGTAATTAATGGAGGTTTGGAATTATAGCCCGAGCGGTGAGAGGTTAAAGGGCTGCCTTTTGTCTCTTTTCACTTGTTTCGAAAGTGCATGCTGCCGTCCAGTGTCACTCCACACAAGTTTTTATCATGCACCAGGTTTGCATTTGATGAAATGGCGCCGTCCGATTGTGATAAAGGACAGCAATGGCAACGCTCTTGATATGTTACATTCATATGCACTTCTCCGCCCTTTGTCGTTCAATAGTCTGCATATGATGTTTTATCACGGAAAGTTATTACGTATAATTATTTGGAGATAATCGTTTAAGCATAAACTTACATTACGCTCCTGAGCCCGGAAAATTCTTCTATCTTCAAATTAGACTCCGACAGTGAAAGCTTACAATTATTCATTACATTACAAATATCGGTATAGATAAAGCGAATAACGATATCAAATGTTTGTCAACTTTTATTAATTTACGTTCCACAAGATAAAGTTATATCGAACGAAGAATGAAATGATGTTCATATGAGCCCAGGGTCCATGGAGCTTAGTCACAAGACATTCATCCTTCAGGATGAGAAAAAACCTCCAACGTTAAGTCATTATTATTATTATTATTATTATTATTATTATTATTATTATTATTATTATTATTATTATTATTATTATTATTATTATTATTATTATTATTATTATTATTATTATTATTATTATTATTATTATTATTATTATTATTATTATTATTATTATTATTATTATTATTATTATTATTATTATTATTATTATTATTATTATTATTATTATTATTATTATTATTATTATTATTATTATTATTATTATTATTATTATTATTATTATTCATTATTATTATTATTATTCATTATTATTATTATTATTATTATTCATTATTATTATTATTCATTATTATTATTATTCATTATTATTATTATTATTATTATTCATTATTATTATTCATTATTATTATTATTATTATTATTATTATTATTATTATTATTATTATTATTATTATTCTTATTATTATTATTATTATTATTATTATTATTATTATTATTATTATTATTATTATTATTATTATTCATTATTATTATTCATTATTATTATTCATTATTATTATTCATTATTATTATTCATTATTATTATTCATTATTATTATTATTATTATTATTATTATTATTATTATTATTCATTATTATTATTATTCATTATTATTATTATTATTCATTATTATTATTATTATTCATTATTATTATTATTATTCATTATTATTATTATTATTATTCATTATTATTATTATTATTATTCATTATTATTATTATTATTATTATTCATTATTATTCATTATTTTTGTGACTGTGACTGTGATATATATTGTGATAATGATTATGATGATTATGATTAGTATAAGTAGTAGTAGTAGTAGTATTAGTATTAATAGTATTATTATCATCATCATTTCCAAACACATGTTGCATAATACATAACTATTTCATATTAACCTCCATTTTTATGAGTTTATAAGTACATTTTTAACTAAAAAATGAATAGCATCTTTTTTTACAAATGACAGTTTACTACAATTTGTTATATAGCGATCCATATAAACCTGAACCACTTCAATAGGTCATAGTATTTGAACCAATAATAGGACACACATGCAAATTTGGTAGAATACAATACACAATTTGGAGATTACATTACACTATTTACATCTCAAAGAAAAGTTAGAAGTGTACTCCACCAGCATCTATCCATGTTTGTACTCGTCTCACCATATTCTCTTAAGTTTTACGGAGATGATATCGAACTGAGAGAAGGTCATTTGCAGCAAGAACAACGTGCCATACATTTAATGACACCATGGAACCTGTACCCAGTTTGTTTGATAATCGAATTTTATCAAAAAATCTGTGCACCCCCCAGATCCCCTTATCTAACCTCACCGGTCTTCTTGTGATCGTATATAAAAATAGTGTACAAGAATAAACCACGAACAATTGATGTCCTCAAGGAATCCATTCGAACCGAAATAAGTAACACTGGCAAGAATACTCTTCACAAAACTTCAGAGAATATGGTGAGACGTGTACAAAGATGTATAGATGCTAGTGGAGGACACTTGCAACGTTTTCTCTGAGATGTAAATAATGTAATTTAATTCCGCAATTATGTATTATATTCACGCAAATTTGTACGTTTGTCTTAGTATTAGGGCTGCTAAAGAACGATCAGGAATTTTTTTGACAACGTTCCATTACTCAAACTCATAATTGTGATGGTCGTTTTCAAAATAGCCTCCCCTGAATGCGATGCACTTGTCCCAGCGTCTCTGTCTGTCTTCAAAGATCTACTGGAGCCATTTTTTGAGAGATCCTCTAAAATCGCCTCTGCAGCCTCCACCACTGCTTCTGATGACGCATAATGCCTCCGACGAAGGTGTTTCTGCAAGCTAGGGAATAAAAAAAAGTCACACGGGACTAAATCCGGACTATGGGGAGGGTGAGGAATGCACTTCATGTTGATTTTTGCAAGATATTCAGCAACAACTTTGGCAATATGCGGCCGCGCGTTATCGCTTTCCAGCATCCAACCTGCTTCACGGAAATGTTGCACCCAATGAATTATTCAGTATTTGAGAAAGTGGTCTTAAGGTAATTTGTCGATCCTCTCTCACAATGGCAGCAGCGGTGTTGATGTTTTCTTCCGTAAGAACAGTAACTGGAGTACCGGGTCTACCTTCCTTTGAAATTTATTGTCTCCCCTCTTTAAACATTTTAAAGCACCTTTGAGCTGTGCTGTAGAGAAGAACAGACTCTCCATAGGCCTCCTGTAATATTGTATAGGCCTCAACTGAAGATTTGTTGAGACGAAAGCAGAATTTCAAAGCCGCATGTTTTTCGTCGCGTGTTACCTCCATTGCTGCGATAGGCGATACTGAACATGTCCGAACTTACCTGTTTTTTACAGGAGGGAACCAGGAATATCCACAATGAAACTACTACGGCGTGTTTGTTTCACATTAAGCTAACAGAATGTAATAAGACTGATTTTAGTGCGAAAAATTGACTGTAAAAGATTATGATAATTTTTAATTGAACAGTCCTGTTAGTATGTCTCATTATGATTTGACGATTTTTATTTTAAAATCCAGTTAAGCTACCTTTTAGATATTGTAAATTATATTCCATAATACTCCATTCTGTACTACATATAGGAAGTAAGAGTAAGTGTTTGTTGAAGAATGTGTCGGGAATGTCATGTAAATGTGTCAGATGAAGTTTTTTTTTTCTTGCAGAAACGGATAAAACTAGAAGAAATTTTGCCCAAAAATAATTTAAAAATCAGTGGCCCGACTATCCCAAAGGGTCATAACAATGAGTTACTATTGCAGAAATAACGAACTAAATGAATGTAGAATGAATTTGCATGTGAGCCAGGAAAAAAGAGGAAATGATGGAGGCAGATGGTCATAAAATTGTTTTGCAGACGACAAAAAGTCTGGCTCGTCCATTATTTACCGTTTTTCGTGATCACATCATAAAATCTTAGTACCATAATTTCCATTGCTTCTCTCAAGGAAATTTATCGCGGTAATATTTGTCATGTTCGTGTGGCGGACCCGCCATTGTTGACATAAATATTGCAGTTGCATGCGAGTACACATCTTTTTTGGATAACAAAGGCGCAGCAGAATGGCCGATGTACATTCTCTGATGAATTAATAACGCAGCCTCTATATATCATGTAGCATATCTTACCTGTAAGAAAACATATTGACAGAATAATAAAAACAGTAAATAAGGAAAGGAAACGCTCCGTTTGTTGAAACACAGCAGTTCCGGGAAATAATCATATTATCTTTGCGGTTTTAAAGGTAGAACTTATTTCTAATTTACAAATCCGTGGTTTTATTTCAAACTTTTAACAGGTTTACGAGAGCTGTTCAATAAAGAATGATCCTAATTTTTTACGGACATAATTTTTCGCACTAAAATTCAATCTTATTATATTCTGTTAGCTTAATGAGAAACAAACACGCCGTAGTAGTTTCACTGCGCTACTCCTAGTGGCCGCCTGTGAGAACCAGGCAAGTTCAGACATGTTCAGTATCGCCTACCACTGCAATGGAGGTAACACGCGAGGAACAATATGCGGCTTTGAAATTCTGCTTTCGTCTCAACAAATCTTCAGTTGAGGCCTATACAATGTTACAGGAGGCCTATGGAGAGTCTGTTATTCCCTAGAGCATAGCTCCAAGGTGGTTTAACATGTTTAAAGAGGGGAGACAATCAATTTCAGTGGAAGGTGGACCCGGTGCTCCAGTTACTGCTCTTACGGAAGAAAACATCAACACTGCTGCTGCCATTGTGAGAGAGGATCGACGAACTACTTTAAGATCACTTTCTGAAACACTGAACATTTCATTGGGTGCCACCCACACGTTGGTGACAGAAACATTACACATGATTGTGTTTGTGGGTTCAAAGACTGTTGATTCCCGAACAAAAGGACATTCGCATACAGTCAAAGTTGATGTTAGAGGAAAATCCGGAGTTTTTTCAAACGTAATCACTGCTGATGAAACTTGGCTACATCAATTTGATCCTGAGAGCAAACAGCAAAGCTCAGTGTGGAAATCTCCTTCATCACCAACCCCCATAAAAGCAAAAGAGGTTGCATCTGCTGGGAAAGTTACGGTGATCTAATTATTTGATATACATGGATTGGTTTATCAGCATGTTGTACCTGCACACACATCAGTAGCTAGACAATACTACAGGGATGTCCTAAAAACATTGCAAGTCCGTATCAGGCGAAAAAGACCACATTTCCGTGAAGCAGACTGGATGCTGCACCACGATAATGTGTGGCCGCTTATTTCCAATGTTGTTGCTGAATATCTTGTAAAAATCAACGTGAAGTACGTCCCTCACATTCCCTATAGTCGGAATTTAGCCCCATGTGACGTTTTTCTATTCTCTAACTTGAAGAAACGCCTTCTTGGGAGGCATTATCCATCATCAGAAGCAGTGGCGAAGGCTGTGGAGACCATTTTGAAGGATCTCTCAAAAAATGGTTTCCAGCATGTCTTTGAAGACTGGCAGAAACGCTGAGACAAGTACATCGCATTCAGGGGAGACTATTTTGAGAAGGAGCATCAAAATTATTAGGATGAGTAAAGGTGGCTTGTCAGAGAAAGCTGTGATCATTCTTTATTGAACAGCCCTCGTAAATTAATTGGATGAACATTTTGAACTTGAAGAATATTAGGTATTGAACAATGTGAAACAAAATGTTTTATGAAAGTAATTTTTTGCCTTTTAGAATGTGCTTAAAGGACTGTGTTCAGCTTTGTTTCAAAGGCCACACAAGCTGACAAATATTGTAAAAAAATCGTTGCAGTTTTCCTTATCTTCATTCACTTTGACATTGTATTAGTGGAAACAGATTGAAGTTTGGTAGTAGAAGGATGATCAGCATGACGAGCCTTAGACGAGCATAAAATAATGATATTCATCAACCTAATTCCCGCACGTCAGAAAAATGACAGATTTCCTGCTCTGAAGTTTACCCTTTAAAAGATTGGTCTTTGTGATTTGGGATTATGAAAATCCTATCCCAGTTATAGCAGCGGAAAATGGAAGGATTAACAAAAGAACCATCAATTTTAAAAACTTCGGAAATGAGACCAGCTGTACTTCAAAGGATAATCAGACTTGATTATTGATGGATCATTAGGAATGACAGGATTCTTGGTAATTGACAGAACCTGAGTTGTCCAATCCGCTAAGTAGTTCTATTTTGGAGCTTTAATGTTTAGTTTCTTTTGAGAAATTGTATTAGTACCAAAAATGTCAATATACAGATAGTCCAACTCATCTTTGATTTGTGTAGGCGTATTGCCTTTCTAAAACAAATATTTAATGACAGCTGCATACTCGATTTTGTCTGTTTTCATAAAAACACTTAGCCAAGAGCGAGAACAAGTCGTCCGGGTGCTCCCGGACGGTGGGTAGAGCACCACGGTACCTATCCGCTGTGCGGATTTACCCGTGCGGTCTTATAGAGTTGGTCTTTTCTCCAAAGTTTGGATGTCCTTGTTAACTGATGGACCTGAATCGGCCTCTGCTAGCGCTCCTGGCGGCGGGATGAGCTTCCAGGTAGGAGGCCAGTGCCCTTAGCCGCCACGCTAGGAGCGGCCTGCGTTTCAGAGTCCGTCCAGTTTGGCGTGGCCAGGAGCGAGAGGTCGGGTGGTTGGGGACCATTTAGGTTGTGGTTCGTATTTGGGTCATTCAGGGGGACCTGACTGTCGGGGGTCAGCCGACAGGCCAGATACAGCCCTAGTGTGTCCGGGAGAGATTGTAGTGTTAAAGGGATGAGAGGCTGGTTTAACCACCCAAGAGCGTCCTTGGGTAGGCTGTAGCACTTTCACCTCCTGGGCACACGGTGGTCATATTGCCCTAGTGTGTTAACTAGATGGTTGGGATGGGATGTAATTCTGGCATACAATGTGCGCGAGCGTTCACGCACAACGTCCTCAACGTAAGGTATGCCAGAATGGGAGTGTAGGATGTGTGATGGAAACATTCGTTCGGTATCGTAGATCATCCTAAGCGCCCTGTTCTGCACGGCTTGCAGTCTGCGGATGGTGGTACGAGTCACCGATCCCCGGACTTCGCATCCATACAGGATCAGGGGCGGGATGATCGCACGATACACCCGTAGTTTCAGGCGAGTGGGCATGGTTGATCGGAATATGGGGTACAACTGCCTGAGCGCTGCATGGGCGAGGCTGATTTTTTCACGGGCATGTGGGGTGAAGGTGTAGCCGCGGTCCAGTCGGACACCCAGGTATTTGGCAGATCGGACCCAAGGGATCCTTCTCTGCCTCAACCGCATGTCTCCTTCCGGGCGCCAGCGGAGGACCTTCCCCAGCAGAAGGGCAGAGTTCTTCTGGCACGGAGTGATCGTTGCAGCGGTGGGAGGCAGTAGCGGACGTTTATGTTCTGTGCCAAGATGAGGACGTCGTCAGCATATTGGCACAGGACAGTGCGAGGTTCTGTTGGGAAGTCAGACATTTAGGCAGCAAAGAGTAACGGCGACAGTACACTGCCTTCCGGTACTCCTTCCGCTATGGGTCTGACGGAGGAGACATGAACTCAAACGACTGTTATATAACAACTGAGCGTCCAAAATGGCTGAAACTTTGGTGAGTAACTGTCAACATATAACGGGCTAACCATGGATGTTAAAGAATAAGGAAGACGTGACCACATCGTACATGGGGGGGCAATTACTGAAAGTAGAAAATATATTTGTGGTTTTCTATTAGGTTGCATTTCTACAAAAGGTATGGGTGACACTAATGAACACTACAATTCAGTAAATAAGAATATTTACTAAACTAAATAATTAGATAGGTGGTCCTAGCGGCCGTGAGCTTACACTGCCAGGGCCTCACGCCCTACCAGGTCAAAGACGTGCACACAAAGAGACAGAGGTTCACACTTCAAATTCACTTATGCAAAGAGGTGATGGAGTGGGGAAGGTGACGTCACGTACCACTGAAGTTCTGGGGACCGCCTCGGTAGCGTAGATGGTAGCACGTCTGCCTCACGTTGAAGAGGTCCCGAGTTCGAATCTAGGTCAGCGTGAGTTATATAGATAAGGTTTATTCCGGGGTTTTCTCATATCCTGAATGACGAATATCAGGTAACTCCAAGCTCCATGAGGCCGCACCGTGGCTCAGTGGTTAGACCGCTTGGCTGTCACCAAGGCGGCCCGGGTTTGATCCCAGGCAACCGCAAAGTGAGATTTGTGGTGGACAACACGGTACTGGGGCGGGTTTTCTCCGGGACCTCCGATTTCCCCCGCCATCTCACTCCACCGGTGCTCCATCTTCATCTCATATAGCATCAGTGTCATCGCCTGCGGTGCCGTATGTAGTAAAAGCGGGCGTTAAACACTACACATTTCATTTCATTTCTAAGCTCCATGGACCCTGGACCCATTTGAGTATCATTTCACCCATTTCATTCATCGTCCAATATGACTTAAAGTTGGAGGACATAAATAAAGAAATAATAATAATAATAATAATAATAATAATAATAATAATAATAATAATAATAATAATAATAATAATAATAATAATAATAATAATAATAATAATAATAATAATAATAATAATAATAATAATAATAATAATAATAATGATAATGATAATAATGATAATGATAATAATGATAATGATAATAATGATAATAATGATAATAATGATAATAATGATAATAATGATAATAATGATAATAATGATAATAATGATAATAATGATAATAATGATAATAATGATAATAATGATAATAATGATAATAATGATAATAATGATAATAATGATAATAATGATAATAATGATAATAATAATAATAATGATAATAATAATAATAATAATAATAGTAATAGTAATAGTAATAGTAATAGTAATAGTAATAATAGTAATAGTAATAGTAATAGTAATAGTAATAGTAATAGTAATAGTAATAATAGTAATAGTAATAGTAATAATAGTAATAGTAATAGTAATCATCATAATCATCTATATTAATAATGATCATAATAATAATAATAATAATAATAATAATAATAATAATAATAATAATAATAATAATAATAATAATAATAATAATAATAATAATAATAATAATAATAATAATAATAATAATAATAATAATAATAATAATAATAATCATAACAATCATAATAATCATAATAATCATAACAATCATAATAATAATCATAATAATAACAATCATAATAATCATAATAAGCATAATAATAATAATAATAATCATAATAAGCATAATCATCATAATAATCATAATCATCTATATTAATCATCATAATCATCTATATTAATCATCATAATCATCTATATTAATCATCATAATCATCTATATTAATCATCATAATCATAATAACAATAACAATAATAACAACAATAATAATAATGATAATAATAACAATAACAATAATAACAATAATAATCATAATCATTATCATAATAATAAAGCAAACATGGAATTATTGGGCCAATATTATTCAACGACACAGTTAACAATGCGCGCTACTTGGACATGTAGAACAATTTTCTTCCGCAACTTTATGCAACAAGATTACCAATGGAAACTCGTTGGTTTATGCAATTTGGAGCTCGTCCACATACAGCAATCGTCATTCTGGATTTCCTGCACCAACATTTCGGGCTCCGTGTGATGTCTCATCGATATCCTGAACGTTTTCAGGGCGGTTCAATATGACTTCCATACAGCCTGGATATTAATCCTTATGATTGTTTTCCCCGCCTCGGTAGCGTGGTGGTAGCGTGTCTGCCTCACGTTCAAGAGGTCCTGAGGTCTAATCTCGGTCAGGGCGAGTTACCTGGATAAGGTTTTACCCGGGGTTTCCCTTATCCTGAAAGACGAATGTCAGGTAACTCTAAGCTCTATGGGCCGCGCCGTGGCTCAATGGTTAGACCGCTTGGCTCTCACCAATGCGGCCTGGGTTCGATCCCAGGCGACCGCAAAGTGAGATTTGTAGTGGACAACACGGCGCTGGGGCGGGTTTTCTCCGGAATCTCCGGTTACCCCCGCCATCTCATTCCACCGGTGCTCCATCTTCATCTCATGTACCATCAGTGTCACCGCCTGCGGTGCCGTATGTAGTAAAAGCGGGCGTTAAACACTACACATTTCATTTCATTTTTAAGGTCTATGGACCCTGGGCTTATTGATATGATTTAACGTTGTAGGACATAAATTACAAAAAAAAAAATTATTACTTAAGGGGATATTTGAAGGAGACAGTCTGCCGTAACAAACCACGCTCTCTAACACAACTGGTAGCGGCTATCCCAAACTTTTTCCAGGGAATAACAGAAGACATGTGTCGTAGAGTGGTCGGAAACGTCACAGTTCGTCTCGAAGGGGTGGTACATCAACAATGTGAACATACACTGAGCATACACATTCTGACGATTAATGTAAAAAATATAATACTGGCATGCTTTGGGTACTAAGAGTTATATCAACAATTTCATATGTAAAAAATTTCTCGTGCCACCCTGTATGAATTCCTAATCCTAAAATTATTTGTATCCAATCGGGCCTTATTTCTCACAATGAAATAAACACTAGATAGGTGTAACAACCCAGCAATAAACTGTCCTACTTTCAGAAAGCATTTAACGCTCTTGCTAATAATCTTAAAGCATTGATAATTTTAGCTAGAGCGTACCTATGCCCAGAATCACTTTTTTTCTGTACATTATCTGAATAAGAAATATTTATGTAGTAAGTACCATTGAATCATTTCAATAGCCATAATTTCCCTTAGAAAGCTCGTAGAATATAGAAATTTGTTTAAGGATTTCAGTGGATATAGGAGAATTCACAACACTGACAATTGTGGACAGTTGAGAGTCAAATGTATAG
This sequence comes from Mantis religiosa, assembly GCA_030765055.1. Taxonomy (NCBI): domain Eukaryota; kingdom Metazoa; phylum Arthropoda; class Insecta; order Mantodea; family Mantidae; genus Mantis; species Mantis religiosa. The sequence goes on from JAUKNK010000264.1 coordinate 549,261, forward strand.
TCATAACAGTAACAAGGAGTACTAACTACAAGAGCGTGTTTACATTTTGAAAACATTGGAAGACAAATTCCTTAGTAACAGCACAGAGGAAATTTCAAAGAGTATTTAATGTACGTGATGTTCCGACAAATTCAATAATTTTATCGCTCGTAAGAAAGCTGGAGACAACTGGTATACTCATTATTGAGAGTTGAAAACATAGACCGTCATTGAATGCAGAGAATCTTAATGTTTTAAGTAATGTTTCGGGCTTTCACAAAGTCCATGCAAGATGGGTGCCGCATTTGTTCACCCCTAATCCAAAGTTGCAAAGAAAGACTGTTTCTATTAAGAATTTCGTGCCCTACCGTAAAAATACCACTGAATTTTTGAGACGGCTTACTATCATCGATTAAACTTGGATACAAGTCGACCACAAAATGAATGCACTCGGCGAGAAACGTTACTAAACAGTTGCGTCACAAGTGGGTGGCATGCGGGCACCCTAGATAACCCATGAGCCAACCCTATCAGCAGCTAAAGCTGAGCTCCTCATAATTCTTCCAAGCTGTTTGGCATCTAAATTTCTCCCCAACTAAAATCTAAAAATTAAAAAAAAAAAAAAAAAAAAAAAAATTGGGTGCTAAGTACTGCATCCTCCCCTTCAACCCGAAGGTACTTTGGTAACCTCAAAATTAACTCCCAATCAAAAAACCTACATCACCTTCATCCTACATCATTCTACACAAATCCTACCTGCGGTAAAACCCTTAATGGGTGGGCACGCAGCAAAAACCTTCTGGCTGTATACAGCCAGCCAGCACGAGCGAGGGCGGAGTACCACAGCTACAGTGCGGATAACGCAAACATCAACATTACCGAGATACTTCCAATGTGACGTGCAGATGTAGTGCAGTTCTACACGGTGCTTCTTTGAACGTTTTCTTATGCAGTTAATCTTCGAATAGTACAGTGGCAGTTGCAGTACTCGTTGTGATAAAACTGCCGTGTACTTGTGAAGAGTTTAATTCGGAAGCACCTACAAATTTAAAAACAAGAAAAGTATCCCATTCTGATGTAAAGAAAATCATACATCAGGTTATGCAGTTCTGTAGACAAGAAAAGCAGGGAAAAATGGTTACTCGTACCCCTTTAAAAAGCAGCAGTTAGGACAGCAAAAATAGTGGAAAGTCTGGGAGAACCATCATGAACATAAAATGCTTCATCAACTCGGGTTAAGGTTACTACTTCGAGGGAAAATCGAAAAGCACGTAGAATCATATCTCTTGATGAATTTGATAAGTACGTCGTGTGTAGAAAGTTTATCGAGTACTATGAACAGAAAAAGGAAATTCCTAGTTTGAGGAAGCTCCTGAACTTCGCTAAATAATAAACTTTCAGGGCGACAAAGAAATATTTAGAAAAATATTGAAACAAATTGGATTTCAATTTAAAAAATGCAAAAACAAACGATCTGTTCTAATGGAGAAACTACAAATACTTGCAAAACTTGCAGAGTACTTAATGGGTATTATTAAAAATGAAGAAGAGCCACGTAAACCAGTAGTTTAGACAGACGAGGCTTGGGTCTGGACTCACTAAACCGTCAAGAAGTGCTAGCAATATGACGTAAGTACCAGGTATTTTGACTAATACTGCACATGCAAGGGGTTCCATGGGATCAATTGAGGGAACTGAATTGATTCACGATTCAAAATTGAAATCAGCAGATAACCATGATGAAATCAAAGTGGGTAGATTGTAAAAGTGGATAGAAGAGAAATTAATATCAAATATTCTACCTGAAAGCATTGTTTTGCCTTACCGTAGAGGAAAATAAAGCCCCTAACACTTCATCTAGAAAGGCATAGATTATTCATTGACTAAGACAAAAGAAAATTAAACGCCATCCGTAAGTGACAAAAAACGAGCTTCTAGAGATTGTGAAAATTAATTTAAAAAGCCTGTTTATTGACTTGATTTATTAATGGAACAAAGGGATTTGACAGTCTTACGCCTTCCTCCGAAGCACTGTGACCTTAACTCTATAGAGCTATCTGGAATTAAACAAATATAGCATCAAAGAAGTACTTCGATTACTTTGAGTAATCTGAAAGCTATGACAACAAGCTGCATAGCTCAAATTACACAAACTGATTGGACAATAGCATGCAGAAAAGTGAAATGAATTGAGCAAGATTTTAAGCGCCGAGATGAGTTAATGGAGAAAATAATTGAAGATATAATTATAAACGTGGATCTAGAGAGGAGCGATGATGACAATAAAGACTGCAATCGTGATGACTGTTATTTTTAGAATATGAATATTGAAGCAAAAGGACGCAGTGACACGGATATAGCCGATGAAGGACCTGAAACAAACGTTCCGAGAACTAACGTGAAGACATCAGCAGGCGTGTACTGTTTTAATTGTGTGACTGTACATTCCCAGTATCGCCTTTCCCCTCGCCAACCCTTGATCCACGCGGTTCTCTAAGCTTCATGTAGTAAACAAAACAGTGCTGCCCTCCTTCAAGTGCATTCATATCTTGGCCGACTATACTCTGTTTCATATAACTTTGCCCCGCTAACATGTATCACTCCGCGTCCAACTACCTTCCCCCTCATCCTAATTGGCTAATGCTTTCGTGCCATATGCCATAGTTGGTGCCTTTCCGTCACATTTAAACCTGCAGTAAACGTCATAATAATTGCCGGGAAGATAAATAAAATCATACAAATAAGGATATGAAGGCATGCAAAAATACAAGTTTATAATGAAATGAGCAAGTTGGAACTTAATGACGGAGCAATGTAACTGAAACAAGTTTATAATGAAAGGCCTTCGGGCTTTTCCACTGGGATTTTTTAAACCAGCACACATACCTCTCAAAAATGCTTGTTTTTCAGTCTTAAAGGTCTGGTCAAGGTTGCATATTTTGCTACTTCTATCTCGGTACAGTCTGACTGTCCTTAAATAACGTCTTCGCCACACAGCAATATCGCCTCTGTTTTTAGCACATTTTTCTTGCCTCTTTTTTCATTCACAAACCCCAGCTGTATAAGAAATCTGCTGAAATTTGGTGAATCTGCATCCTCATTTACAGCAGACGAAATGTTATTTAGGTGAGGGAGTTCGTTTCTTAAGAAAAAACTATACACATGACGACGAACAGCATTTTTCACGTGTTTTCTCCGAGCACGTGCTTTTGTTTATTCCTGCTTTTGCCAGAAGTGGTGAGTTTTCTTGTTTTCTCGATGTTCCTACGGATCTAACACTCACACCTGTAACTTCAGAGCACAGCTGTTCGACTTCTCTCACTGACAAAGACGGATTCTTCTCTATGAGTGCATTAAACACATGCACCACAACTCTTTTTTCGCCTGTTTGTAAGCATTTACCCTTGCGATGCTTCAGCGAAAAACTGGCGGTAGACTCTGCCATTACTCATAGAAATACACGCGCAATAAACGATCAATAAAATAATTTAGCTTTCGCACTAGGCACAACAACCTTCCAATGCCGATATATGACTAATCCAGTTCAGAACAAGGTCAGTGATAAAAGTCATATAAACAAATATGTACCGCTGAAGCACGTGTTATCGTGTCATATACTTGAGAGTAAAGGAACCTCCTCTTTACTCCGTCTAAGAATTAACATGTATTTCAGATAAATCAACTCTGCTGCGTAATATATTTAATTAAAACAGTTACAAATATATACATTTGACAATTCTCTTCCAACACATATAGTTATATAAAGATATATCACCATGTTAAATAACGAATTAATTTTTACCGCACGACAGTCTTTACCACAACAGCAGGCAATGAGAGGTGATTAGGTCACGTGAGCAGTAAGAACTACTGGGAAAGCTTACGTGAAACATGGATTAGTACATCGCTATACACCACAAAGTAAATAAGTCATAAGAGTGGACTGTGCCAGGTGAACCAACTGCAAAAAGGGCATTGGGAATTTTGTCAGCTAACAAGGTAAAGGTGAGTGTTTCCTGGGATGCACAGGGATGCACAGGAGTTGGTTTAATTAAATTAGGACACCGATATAACAAAAGGATTAGTATTTCTGTAGATTATGTTGAGAAATAAAGAAAAACCGGCATTATCAGCCGACCCTTGTACTCTGTATATGAGGCGAGAGTGTCATGTGAGTGTGCTAGTATGATTTTTAGCTATACCTGGGCAGAAATAGGAAGGTAATTTCTACAAGTGAGGACAATGTCGTTCTATATGCAAAGCGTTAAGCGTGACATTGTAAATGGGGTGTTGGACAATGAACAGGTGTCAGGCTGTATCGATAAAGGACTACTGCCTCTCGCGAAGTGCAACTGAAACATTCATTAGCCTGACATGACACTTAAGGACCGGTGCATAACCAACGGGCGTTTCAGACAACGGGACTGATAAATTATTATTTCATTGCTTGCCTCACTATTGAGATTCTCTCTTCACATTTCCTATTTATCAGCAGTGGCTCCAGTGTATGTGGTCTGAATTTGTACACGATTTGGGGGATTTATGGCAAAGTTTCCTTCCTCATCCTTGGGAATATTAAATTGTTTTTATTTTAGGATATTCTTTAACTGCTGTGGTTCTCAGCGGACCGTTCTATACTGGGCATGACTTTATACCTCCTTTGCTCAGAGGTCTCCTTATCACGCTCAGTGCCGCAAATCTAAAACAGTGCACCACCGACTTTACTTTCCTTCCGAACGAACACATGTTAAGTACGAGAGCTGTACAATAAAGAATGACCACATTTTTTTTTTTTTTTTTTTTTTTTTTGACAACGTACCTTTACTCATCCTCATAATTTTGATGCTTCTTCTCAAAACAGTCTCTCCTGAATGCAATGCACTTGTCCCAGTGTTTCTGCCAGTCTTCAAAGACATGCTGGAAACCAGTTTTGAGATATCCTTCAAAATCACCTCCGCAGCCTTCACCACTGCTTCTGATCATGGATAATGCCTCCCACGAATGCGTTTCTTCAAGTTAGGAAATAAAAAAGTCATATGGCGCTAAACCCCGACTACAGGAAGGGTGAGGAATGCACTTCACGTTGACTTTTGCAAGATATTCAACAGCAACATTGGCAATATGCGGCCACGCATTATCGTGGTGCAGCATCCAGCCTGCTTCACGGGCATATGGTCCTTTGCGCCTTATATGGACTTGCAATATTTTCAGCACATCCCTGTAGTAGTTACTGATGTGTGTGCAGGTAAAACATGCTGATAAACCATTCCATGAATATCAAAGAATCAGATGACCATAACTTTCCCAGCAGAAGCAACCACTTTTGCTGTTTTAGGAGTTGCGATGAAGGAGATTTCTACAGTGAGCCTTGCTGTTTGCTCTCAGGATCAAAATGATGTAGCAAACTTTCATCAGCAGCGATTACGTTTGAAAGAAACTCCGGATCTTCCTCTAATATCAACTTTAACTGCATGTTACCTCCATTGCAGCGGTAGGCGATACTGAACATTTCTCAACTTACCTGGTTCTCACAGGCGGCAACTGGGAGTATCAACATTGAAACTACTACGGCGTGTTTGTTTCACATTAAACAAACAGAATATAATAAGATTGAATTTTATTACTAAATATTATGACCATAAAAAGATTATGATCATTCATAGCCATGGTGCTAACCTTAAAGTACAAACGTGCTAAATGTGTGCTAGAATGTTAAATGACGATTACCGTAATAGGGGTAAAAGGGGAGGCTGGATGTGTTATTTAGCAGAGCAACCACACTCAGAGCGCTGTAATTTGCTTACTGTTCCAGAAAAATTACCACTTCTCCGTAGAGGGCGCTAATATTTCAACATAGACTCATCAGTCAATTACGACGTCATTCCTGCTCTATCGGAGTGCGGTAAATAATAAAAATGTGTATGTCTACATGCCCATTATAAATAAATATAAGCATACCTACTAGGAAATTCTGTAAGTTTTCTATTTTTGGAAATCTTTTGCTACACTAATCGAGACTAAGTTTATTACCCTTATCTTTGTGTAGTGAGCGAGAGAGTTTGTCCTTTCCCCGTGATAATACTTTCAGCAACTAATTGTTCTTAGTAGCTATATACTTTTTAGTAGCTTTACCTTAGATGTTAAGATTGGTTGTAGGCCATTATGTGTGCGAAGGGCATTTACGGTCAAAATGAACTGCCAATCTCAGAGATTCTTGTATAATAGATGAAGGGTATACTTGTTGTCCTAAGGATGTTAGGACAAAGGAAGAGTGCCTTTTACCCACCTTGCTGCATCAGGGAGGGTTAATTAAAGGGTGCGGAAGTACCAGAGGGAGAGGATGCGGTGCGATCAAACTATCGCTTTGGTAGTTACATCGACCACGGACGTTCCCCTTCCTGCCATACTCAACCCAATTCTGCCTGAGAGATCCGGACAAGAATTCATTTGGGAATACATTACAAAAGATCATCCATACTGGTTATCTTCTTAGTAACTTTTCCTTTGTTCTGAAAAACACGAAAATAAAGAGTGAAACATTAAACCTCATGGAAATTAAATGTTCTTTCACACTAGCCGTGCGTAGGACGCACTATGAAAGGGTAGAACCAGACAATGTCATAGCCGGGATTTGAGCCACGGCTCTTCTGGTCTCCGTCCAGCCGCTCTAAACCATTGAGCTACCATGGCTAACGTGCCAACATGACATTATATTCTCCAACTGACTCGTATTTTCCCAGTAAACCACTAGGAATTCTCATAAACACATGAGACAACTTCCTTAATGGCGACTTACTATGCTGTAAGTACTTTAAGGCCCGGGCTTTATAGTTCGAACCACCATTAGGTACAATTAATGGAAATTAATTGTTCTTTCACACTAGCCGGTGTACGACGCACTATGAAAAGGTAGAGCCAGATTAAAAATTCAATACCATATCCGGGACTTGAACCACGGATCTTCTGTTCTCCGTCCAGTCGCTCTAACCATTGAGCTACTGTGGCCAACGCGCCAACATGACATTAAATTCTCCAACTGACTCGTATTTTTCCCGGTAAACCACAAGGAGTTCTCATAAACACATGAGACAACTACCTTAATGACGACTTACTATGCTGTAAGTACTTTAAGGCCCGGGCTTTATAGTTCGGACCACTATTAGGTCCAACTAACGGAAATTAATTGTTCTTACACACTAGCCGTGTGTAGGACGCATTATGAAAAGGTAGATCCAGACAATGTCGTAGTCGGGATTTGAAGCACGGATCTTCTGGTCTCCGTCCAGCCGCTCTAACCATTGAGCTACTGTGGCCAACGTGCCAACATGACATTAAATTCTGCAACTGAGTCGTGTTTTTCCCGGTAAACCACTAGAAGTTCTCATAAGCACATAAGACAACTACCTTAATGACGACTTACTATGCTGTAAGTACTTTAAGGCCCGGGTATGACATTAAATTCTACAACTGACTCTTGTTTTCCCCGTAAACTACTAGGAGTTCTCATAAACACATGAGAAAACTACCTTAATGACGACTCACTATGCTGTAAGTACTTTAAGTCCCGGGTATGACATTAAATTCTCCAACTGACTCTTGTTTTCCCGGTAAACCACTAGTAGTTCTCATAAACACACAAGACAACTACCTTAATGACGACTTACTATGCTGTAAGTACTTTAAGGCCCGGGTATGACATTAAATTCTCCAACTGACTCTTGTTTTCCCGGTAAACCACTAGGAGTTCTCATAAACACATGAGACAACTACCGTAATGACGACTTACTATGCTGTAAGTACTTTAAGACCCGGGTATGACATTAAATTCTCCAACTGACTCGTGTTTTTCCCGGTAAACCACTAGGAGTTCTCATAAACTCATGAGACAACTACCTTAATGATGACTTACTATGCTGTAAGTACTTTAAGACCCGGGTATGACATTAAATTCTCCAACTGACTCTTGTTTACCCGGTAAACCACTAGGAGTTCTCATAAACACATGAGACAACTAACTTAATGACGACTTACTATGCTGTAAGTATTTAAGGCCAGGGTACGACATTAAATTCTCCAACTGACTCGTGCTTTCCCGGTAAACTACTAGGAGTTCTCATAAACACATGAGAAAACTACCTTAATGACGACTTACTATGCTGTAAGTACTTTAAGTCCCGGGTGTGACATTAAATTCTCCAACTGACTCGTGTTTTCCCGGTAAACTACTAGGAGTTCTCATAAACACATGAGACAACTACCTTAATGACGACTTACTGTGCTGTAAGTACTTTAAGTCCCGGGTGTGACATTAAATTCTCGAACTGACTCTTGTTTTCCAGGTAAACCACTAGGAGTTCTCATAAACACATGAGAAAACTACCTTAATGACGACTCACTATGCTGTAAGTACTTTAAGACCCGGGTATGACATTAGATTCTCCAACTGACTCTTGTTTTCCCGGTAAACCACTAGAAGTTCTCATAAACACACAAGATAACTACCTTAATGACGACTTACTATGCTGTAAGTACTTTAAGGCCCGGGTATGACATTAAATTCTCCAACTGACTCGTGTTTTTCCCGGTAAACCACTAGGAGTTCTCATAAACACATGAGATAACTACCTTAATGACGACTTACTATGCTGTAAGTACTTTAAGGCCCGGGTATGACATTAAATTCTCCAACTGACTCATGTTTTTCCCGGTAAACCACTAGTAGTTCTCATAAACACATGAGACAACTACCTTAATGGCGACTTGCTATGCTGTAAGTACTTTAAGACCCGGGTATGACATTAAATTCTCCAACTGACTCGTGTTTTTCGCGGTAAACCACTAGAAGTTCTCATAAACACACAAGATAACTACCTTAATGACGACTTACTATGCTGTAAGTACTTTAAGGCCCGGGTATGACATTAAATTCTCCAACTGAATAGTGTTTTTCCCGGTAAACCACTATTAGTTCTCATAAACACATGAGATAACTACCTTAATGACGACTTACTATGCTGTAAGTACTTTAAGACCCGGGTATGACATTAAATTCTCCAACTGACTCTTGTTTTTCCCGGTAAACCACTAGTAGTTCTCATAAACACATGAGATAACTACCTTAATGACGACTTACTATGCTGTAAGTACTTTAAGACCCGGGTATGACATTAAATTCTCCAACTGACTCGTGTTTTTCCCGGTAAACCACTAGTAGTTCTCATAAACACATGAGATAACTACCTTAATGACGACTTACTATGCTGTAAGTACTTTAAGACCCGGGTATGACATTAAATTCTCCAACTGACTCGTGTTTTTCCCGGTAAACCACTAGTAGTTCTCATAAACACATGAGATAACTACCTTAATGACGACTTACTATGCTGTAAGTACTTTAAGACCCGGGTATGACATTAAATTCTCCAACTGACTCGTGTTTTTCCCGGTAAACCACTATTAGTTCTCATAAACACATGAGATAACTACCTTAATGGCGACTTACTATGCTGTAAGTACTTTAAGACCCGGGTATGACATTAAATTCTCCAACTGACTCGTGTTTTTCCCGGTAAACCACTAGTAGTTCTCATAAACACATGAGATAACTACCTTAATGACGACTTACTATGCTGTAAGTACTTTAAGACCCGGGTATGACATTTAATTCTCCAACTGACTCGTGTTTTTCCCGGTAAACCACTAGTAGTTCTCATAAACACATGAGATAACTACCTTAATGACGACTTACTATGCTGTAAGTACTTTAAGACCCGGGTATGACATTAAATTCTCCAACTGACTCTTGTTTTCCCGGTAAACCACTAGGAGTTCTCATAAAAACATGAGACAACTACCTTAATGACGACTTACTATGCTGTAAGTACCTTAAGGCCCCGGCTTTATAGTTCGGACCACTATTACCTACAATTAATGGAAATTAATTGTTCTTTCACACTAGCAGTGTGTAGGACGTACTATGAAAGGGTAGAGCCAGATTGAAAAATTCAGCTATTGCTATGGTGATACTACGTAAGCTTATTGCAACGTTTGAGTGATGACGTTAAAAGAAAGGTACCTCATTTGGCAAATAAAATGTCTTGTTTCTTCTCGACAATGCTCCGACCTATTGTTCAGTTATTTCAATAGGAAAATATGCGAATTTAAGTTAGACTTACTGGAACATCCGTTCTATTCGCCAGATCTAGCACCCAGTGACTAGCGCCTGTTCTCCAACCTCAAAACTTCAACTTTACATTTTGTAAGTACCTGCGTGGGTATTCGTGTAGGACAAGGGTGGGCAACCTCTGACACGCGTGTTACCGGCTGACACGCAAAATTGTCTTCATTTACGTATATCTTAACATTGCTACCTGGATTAAAGGCAGTAGTATCTTCACGGAGGTAAAGTTCATGTTAAGTAGTGTTACTAATTCCCAACGCGGCAAACACAAAGCAATAAAACACCAATTGAATTCAATTATAACATAAATGGTATTCAAGGAAGAGATAAATCCTTTAACAGTTCCCCATTTAACTACTTTAAGAGCTATGTTCATATGTCTGTAGGGCTTCCTCGAGGTACTAGACAACAATAATAAACCAAAGTCCTGTGCACGTTGTTTCTGCCCTTGGTCACTAAGCAGAGACTGTCACCGACATAGTCCCTGTTAAATCCCCTCACAGATTAACGTTTATCCCAAGCGGACCGTCTATAAATTTCAAATTACCCAGGGGCACAGGTTAATGTGTGATTTCTCATTTTGAGTACTACACTTAAGTACAGCTCTGAGACGACTATGAGAGCCATTGAGCTGTTAAAATGCTGAGGTATAGCAACAGATTGATATAATCTCCGAGTAGAAAGGAAAGACCGTGCCTTTCTTCTTCTTCTATATCAGAGATGGAAGTATTTGTCACATTCCACATCAAAGGCTATCAAAATTAGTTCCTCCATATCCTGTATACTGATTGATACAAAAATAGTTGAAGAGTTTATCGCTAAGCTACCTGAAAGCGCATGGTTTGCGAGTCCAAATGAAAAACGTTTATAGAAGGGGGGAAAAACTGATATGAGTGTCTAGGTCTTCTCAATCCAAAAACAGATTTGTTCTACACAAAGAATTTTGAGGTTAGTATATCATAAAGGCTTAAAGATAGACAGTTGCCTACCGGTACACAGAGACCTGTGTTACGGCTAACAACCGCGGGGGGACTGGGTGAAGTAATGAAATAGCACGGATAGAGTACGTGGAACTTGCGACCGCCTAAATGCGTGTGATTACCAGGGCTACCTTACTAACAGCTAAATTGGAAGCATTACTTCTATGGAATACACATTCCTACACAGTTAATACAGGTAATAGCAAAAATACTCGGTCAGGTAAGAGCTTCCTGCAGAATAGAGAGTGAAAGCGTAGAGCCAGAGAGAAAAATTTAATGCCATAGACGGGATTTAAACAATGGATTTCCTGGTCTCCGTCCAGCCGCTCTAAACCATTGAGCTACTATGGCCAACGTGCCAACATGACATTTTTATTGTTTATCATTATTTTTATTATATTATTTTTCAGTCTGCTTCTACGCTTTCATAGTGCGTCCTACACACGGCTAGTGTGAAAGAACAATTAATTTCCATTAATTGTACCTAAGAGTGGTCCGATCTATAAAGCCCGAGCCTTAAAGTACTTACAGCATAGTAATTCGTCATTAAGGTAGTTGTCACATGTGTTTATGAGAACTCCTAGTGGTTGGAGAATTTAATGTCATGTTGGCACGTTGGCCAAAGTAGCTCAATGGTTAGAGCGACTGGACGGAGACCAGAAGATCCGAGGTTCAAATCCCTGCTATGGCATTGAATTCTTCAGTCTGGCTCTACCCTTTCATAGTGCGTCCTACATACGGCTAGTGTGAAAGAACAATTAATTTCCATTAATTGTACCTAATAGTGGTCCGAAATATAAAGCCCGGGCCTTAAAGTACTTACAGCATAGTAAGTCGTTATTTAGGTAGTTGTCTCATGTGTTTATGAGAACTCCTAGTGGTTTACCGGAAAAAAACACGAGTCAGTTGGAGCATTTAATGCCATACCCGGGTCTTAAAGTACTTACAGCATAGTAAGTCGTCATTTAGGTAGTTGTGTCATGTGTTTATGAGAACTCCTAGTGGTTTACCGGGAAAAACACGAGTCAGTTGGAGAATTTAATGTCATACCCGGGTCTTAAAGTACTTACAGCATAGTAAGTCGTCATTTAGGTAGTTGTCTCGTGTGTTTATGAGAACTCCTAGTGGTTTACCGGGAAAAACACGAGTCAGTTGGAGAATTGAATGTCATACCCGGGTCTTAAAATACTTACAGCATAGTAAGTCGTCACTAAGGTAGTCTTTTCATGTGTTTATGAGAACTCCTAGTGGTTTACCGGGAAAATCACGAGTCAGTTGGAGAATTTAATGTCATACCCGGGTCTTAAGGTACTTACAGCATAGTAAGTCGCTATTAAGGTAGTTGTCTCATGCGTTTATGAGAACTCCTAGTGGTTTATCGGGAAATACACGAGTCAGTTGGAGAATTTAATGTCATATCGGCAGGTGCATCATAGTAGCTCAATGGTTAAAGCGGCTGGATGGAGACCAGAAGATCCATGGTTCAAATCCCGGCTATGGCATTGACTTTTTCATTGTGACTCTACCCTTTCATAGTGCGTCCTACACACGGTTAGTGTGAAAGAACAATTAATTTGCATTAATTGTACCTAATAGTGTTCCGAACTATAAAGTCCGGGTCTTAAAGTACTTGCAACATAGTAAGTCGTCATTTAGGTAGTTGTCTCATGTGTATATGAGAGCTCCTAGTGGTTTACCGGAAAAAACACGAGTCAGTTGGATAATTTAATGTCATATCGGCACGTTGGCCATAGTAGCTCAATGGTTAAAGCGGCTGGACGGAGACCAGTAGATCCGAGGTTCAAATCCCGGCTATGTCATTGACTTTATCAATCTGGCTTCTACCCTTTCATAGTGCGTCCTACACACGGCTAGTATGAAAGAACAATTAATTTCCATTAATTGACCTAATAGTGGTCCGAACTATAAAGCCCGGGCCTTAAAGTACTTACAGCATAGTAAGTCGTCATTAAGATAGTTGTCTCATGTGTTTATGAGAACTCCTAGTGGTTTACCGGAAAAAACACGAGTCAGTTGGAGAATTTAATGTCATGTTGGCCATAGTAGCTCAATGGTTTAGAGCAGCTGGACGGAGACCGGAAAATCCGTGGTTCAAATCCCGGCTAAGGCATTGAATTTTTCAGTCTGACTCTACCCTTTCATAGTGCGCCCTACACACGGCTAGTGTGAAAGAACAATTAATTTCCAGGAATAGAGTTATTTGAAATCACGAAGTGTTTCTAAACAAAGTTTATTTTGAATGTAAAGCATGAACAGAACATTAAATAAATCCGGCCACATAGGATTTTCACAACAGGGATAGTGATTATTAGATGTCTTTGATTCCAAAGCAAGTTATACTTTAACGTTCATTCACTCTTAGTCATGCTTGCTTAGACATTTTTAAAAAGTGTATCCTCGAAGCCCCGTTTAGTATTCGTGAAAAATCTATATTTCTGTATTGTCATGGTGTACCGTAAAGTGAAATTGAACGCAAAGGAGAACAATAAAACATTTGAACATCGACAGCTTTTCATCTTTCACAGTGCTGATGGTCTTACACAGAGAAATTGTTGCCAGGGTGAATATACCACTGAGCATCGTTGGAGACATCATCCTACGATACAGAGAAGAATGCAGAAATGAATCTTTGTGTCCGCAGAAGCTGAGACAGAGAGTGGGCAAAACTGAGGAATGTTTTCAGATAATACAACGTTACTTGTGATAGCTTCGCTCATCTTACACGCTAATTTGATGAACTGTGTTTTTCAAGGTTGACCACACTGCAGAAACAAAAGTGCGTTAGCACTCGCATCTTGCCCTCTGTCCGCACCACACCATAAATCCAGCGTTCAAGAAAACATGCACGTACTGTAAACATATCGGCATACTTCGCAGTCACTTGATATAATTAAGAGTTTCTTTGGCTTATGAATCCGCAGCAAAGAAGGTGTTGCTTAATTATTGCTCATGAGTGTTTAACGTGTTCCAACATTCCGTTATTGCAGTCCATGATGGCAAATAAGCTGACGGACATATGTAACTCATACCTTTTAGAGGGAAGTTAATGTTAGCGAGGTTGAGGATGGAAACATTAAATGATAAACAGAACAGAAAACAACATCAAGGAATTGTAGATAAATTAACCAAAACTGAAGGGCTTATGCCATGATACGAGCATTTTATTTCACTGTTTGATAATACTAAATAAAGAATTTGTAACTATAAGGGAAGCTGTTGATATTTACAGTAAGTGGTGGAAAGTGTTGTACAATTAACATCACAACATAGTGCTCTGAACTTAACGAAATATATATTATCATTGTTGCAACTATGTTTACAATTCATATTTTTAATGACACTAAATTAATCGTGCGTTCGTTGAACTCCCTTCAGCTCTTCCATACATCAAAACCATATCCGTCATTTCGACGTTCGTATAGCGCTCCATATTGCTTGGATTTGTTATCTAAGTACACGCAAAATCCTCTCTGTTAGGACGGAATGTGTAGTTTTACACTGAAGAGCGACCTTCAACTGTCCGAGTTATTAGTCGACTTTTGTACAAGTAACTGTCATTTGTCTCATTACCTGAAAGGTAGGCTAGGGTCACTGATAAAGAGCAAGGAGTAATGTTTTTGTTTTCGTGGCAGGTACGTCGCAATAACTTCTGAGGTTCGCACACCAGTGATTCCTGCAATGCTTAATAACAAAATCATGTAATATTTAATTCTGCATTTAATTACACCTGACATAACTTCGAAGTATTGACACCCAAATTCGGAGTAGTTAAGTCATAAGCCACGCAACGGCTATAATCGTTCGGTGTCGTTTTGAAGCAAACTATATAAAGTGATATAACTGGAAGTTATTTCCGGGCTGTTATGCCGTGGTCTGCTGGATTTGTAGTTACCAGACGTTTCGTCCGCAACTGCGGCGGACATCTTCAGTGGCGTGGTCGTAGTCTCCTCGGAGAAGTTAGCGTAGCGTCTGAAGTGTTGACTGTCTGGGCTGCAGTATTTATACTGTTAGTGACCTCCGCTGATTGGACCGGCTGGCGGACGGAGCGAGGGAGTGGGCGGGCTTGGATAGGGATGCTACCTTCTGGTTGGTTCGCTTGGTTTTCTTCTGTTCTGTGTCGTTTCTTATGTTCGATGGCAGGGTGCCATTTATATACCCCAGGCGGCAGCCTGAGCGGCTTAACCCAACAGATCAGAGAAACCTATGCCCCGACATAAACGCTTGAGACAAAAGACTAAAGACTTCTACACCACCCAGATAAAGTCGCAGAAAGCGGCTAGGTGCTGGGCGAAACCATTCCGTCCAGGTAAACTTGGACGACTCGATTCTTCTGCTGGTCTACAGGGTGCCAGTTGCTGTTGAGCTTCAAAGTTTCTTCTTTCTTATTAAAATTATGTGGATGTTTATAAATTTCAATAGCCTCGCGTTGTAGCCGGGCATGGTAATGTGTTATAGATGAAAGAATGTTGGTGTCCTGGAATTTTATAATGTGTTCGCCCTCAGCTTCAATGGCGTGTTGGGCGACTGCAGACTTTTCAGTTTGTCCCAAGCGGCAGTTTCTTTTGTGTTCGGCGAGTCTGGTGTTAATGCTGCGCTGTGTGGTTCCAATGTAGACCAAACCACAGGAACAGGGAATACGGTATACACCAGATGATGATAGAGGCTCCCGAGGATCTTTAGCCGAGCGTAGTAGATTGTTGAGTTGTTTAGTGGGCTTGAAAACAGTGTTGACGTTGTGTCGCTGCAGTATATGTTGAATACGGTCGGTGACATTATTGAAATATGGCAGGAAAACTGTGCCATTATATTTGGGCCTCTGTGCATTCTGTGAGGCAGGTTTCGGTCTGGCAGGACGGCAAGCTCTTCTGACTTCTTGGATGGAGTAGCCATTGGATAAAAAGGCTTGTTCTAGGTGACGGAGTTCTGTTCCTAATAACTGTGGTTCGCAAATGCGTGAAGCACGATTTACGAGTGTATTTAACATGGCACGTTTTTGTCTGGGGTGATGGTTTGAAGCCTTATTCAGATAGCGGTCCGTATGGGTGGGCTTACGGTAAACAGTGTGCCCAAGGGTGCCGTCTGTTTTCTTGCTGACCAGGATGTCCAGGAAAGCTAGTTGTCCATCTTTCTCTTCTTCCATGGTAAATTGAATGCGGGGGTTGGTGCTGTTAAGATGTAGTAGGAAATCTTGCAGGGCTTCTTTTCCGTGTGACCATACGACAAAAGTGTCATCTACATATCGGAGCCAGACAGTCGGTTTTAGTGGAGCCGTGTCTAAGGCATGGGACTCGAAAGACTCCATGAAGAAATTGGCCACAACCGGGCTGAGAGGGCTACCCATAGCAACGCCATCTATCTGTTCGTAGAACGAGTGGTTCCACTGGAAATATGTCGTGGTCAGAACATGACGGAAGAGTGCGATTAAGTCGTCTGAGAAGGTGTGTTGTAACTGTGCGAGTGCTTCTTGCACTGGGACCATGGTGAAGTGACTTTTGAAATTCCAGCAAGTGCACTGGAGTAATTTTATCAGCACTTGTTTCGCTTTAGAAGGCAATTGTTTTGTTATTGTTTTGTTATGGCCTGTATTTATTTACATTTATTTTTACTTTAATTTTGTTTTTAGGGAAATACATATCCGAGTTAGAATTACAAAACTTTGACAAAATATTTTTTGTGATTAGCTGTACCAAGTGCTCGCTATACATTAAAGCGTCAACACTCTACTCCTACATGTACTGCTGGAATGGCCAGAAAGGAAAAAACTGAAGTGTTTTTATGAACATCTGTGAATTATAGTTAATGATTAACCAGCTCTCCCAAATAAAAGCGACCAGGTGTATCGACTCGTTTATTCTTTCGCGGGGGTACACTTCATCTAATTGGGTACGTCCCCGGTAAAGGTTGGCGCTTACTGTTGTTTTGTTTTATGTGCTGCTGAAATGCCAACGGTCCTTCCAGAACTCTGCCCTATTACGAAGCTGCGCTGGAAATAGCGTCGAGCGTCTGGCTAAGGAAAATGCAAATGAGGTGAAGTTGGAGTGCGGTTCCAAATGTAAACTACACGGAGTTGGTTGCGTGTCCCAGTGAAAGGATTAGTAAAGAATTATCATCTAACCGTTATCATTCTGACGTTCTAATCCCCTACATTCCAGGTCATCAGAGCTATCCTTCTTTGACTCTGTGACTCTATCTTCTGACATCTTTCATGCTATTTGCTTTTGGTAGAGCGTGGGCAAGTCTTGAGATTATTTGGGATTACTTCCACCTGCAGCTTTCTTGTGTGTCTGCCTCCCATAAGCCAGCCTCGGTAGCGTAGATGGTAGCGTGTCTGCCTCACGTTCAAGAGGTCCCGAGTTCCAATCTCGGTTAGGGTGGGTTACCTGGATAACGCTTTTTCCGGGGTTTTTCCTTATCCTAAAGGACGAATGTCGGGTAACTCTAAGCTCCAAGGACCCTGGGCTCATTTGAGCATCATTTCACCCATTCCATTCATCGTCCGATATGACTTAACGCTGGAGGACGTAAATTAAAAAAAGAATACCTCCGATAGCACTTCCTAGCAAAGAAGAGAAGATAGTGCATTTCATCTAAAAATTTATAATATATTTTTTGGTACCCTGAATTCAAATAGATGATTCATGTACTCATAAGTATCTATACCTTCCCACAAACTTTTTACTAATCCTTATAATAATCATTATCATCAAGAGCCTGGTTTGTATCCCACGACCCATACAGTTTCATTTAGAATTGCTGGATGCAGCGTTATCTACGACGACCAACACTTTTCCCCCCTTTTGGATTGTTGTTGAAAGCTGTGCCCTCGCAACAACAACAAGACCCGCCTAGGGTCTGAATTCTAGTATTCTTAAAATTATATATCAAGGTGCTGTAGTGCCCCTAATTTTGTATGGTGTATCTGCATTCCAGGATGTTCTTAATAAAAAATAGGCAGTTAAAAAACTTGCACAAATTCAAAGGGGATTCCTCCTTCGCATAATTCGAGGATATCGTACAATCTCCACTGATGCAGCTCAGATTATAGCTAACATCGAACCTTTGGCTCCCACTGGTTTATCAAGAGCAACTATTATGAATTTAAGACATGAACGTGAATGTGCGTCTTATCTGTCTCACTTAAAACTACAAATCTCGGAGCATCCTACCACAGCAGGACACCCATCAAGTTTTGTAACCTGTTTAAAGGAAATATGTAATTTTCATGATTATTACATATATACAGACGGTTCGCGTTACGAATTTGAAGATAATATATCTGCAGTAGGATGTGCTATTGCTGTTTACGAAAACCAAAGGAAACTAACTCATTCCATGTTTAAATTGTCACCTGAATGTTCTGTATTCCAGTCGGAGCTCTTAGCAATTAAAGAAGCTATAAAATGGTGTCCTGTTAATGGGAACAGTGATTCAGAATCAGCTCTACTCCCTATTAATGATAAATACAATTTAAATTCATTAGCACATGAAATCAAAACCTTGCTTCAAAACCATCCAGGACATATTTGCATGAGATGGCTTAAAGGACACAGTGGAATTTTAGGTAACGAGAGAGCTGATTGCTGCAGAATCCAATCTTCCTGTGACATACTCTTTATGTCCTATTGCTACTATAAGGAGAATAATACATCAACAAATTCTTGAAGAATGGAACCAACAATGGCTAACAACTCCAAATGGAAGTTTAACAAAAACATTATTTTTCCCTAGTGTATATGACAGAGGAAAATGTGAAACTCTTGTACCAAATTTTGTTTTGACACAATTTTTAAGTGGACATGGTAAATTTGGTGAATACTTATCACGTTTTCACTTAACATCTAACCCCAAGTGAATGTGTGGTGAAGAATTTCAAACTGTGGTTCATCTCCTTTTCTGTTGTCCCATTTTCTGGAGAGAAAGACAAGAATTAATATTCAAGCTAGACTCTCTAGGAACTGAATTTTCTGCTCCGCTCACATCTTTGCTAATGAAGCCACAACAGTATAAGTACTTCATGATGTTTATAAACTCAGTGTTTAAACGTCTGAAATAGTTTAAATTAATATGCATCAGATTAAAACATATTTTATTCCTTCTAGTATTTAAAATATTTTTGTTAAAATTGTGTATCTTTATGTATCAACTCTAACCCTAATATACCACTGTGTAAAATAGGGTTCATAAATCTGGATAAAAAAAAGCTCTTTTTGGTATACGGTTTGCCTACATTTACTCCAGATGTTCCATTGAGTTCTTTTGAGGGTGTAAAATTTCTTCAATTATATGTTGAATATTTAATTTATATTTGGTATCTACATTTTGCAGCGGGAATTAACGACACGTCGATAAGCTGTCGTCTCGTCGCTGCTTTTTGAAGGTGGAATACAACGTCTCAACGTTCTATTTCGCTATTACTAAGCGAGATGCTGCTTCTCGTAGATTTCTGCCTCAGCTGCTCAGCATGGATCTTGCACTCCGCGTATGCCTAGGATTTTAGCACAGTTTAGCCCAGAGGTTTCTTCGAAATGTGATTTATTAACATTAAAAAATTGAATGTCTGCCGTTACGTCTTTGCAGCTACGGCCGCAGAGTAGATTCACTATCACAATATACCACAATGCTGGTTAGGTTGACGGTCAACTGTCACTGGACCAACCTCCTTCCACGAGTGTTTCAACCGAAGTGACTTCTTTTCCTTCGTGGTCACAGAACACGCCGTTACTTTCCCCTTAACCCCCTACAAATTTTAGCGCGAAACATCACGTGGTCACACTTACTTTCCTCGACCAGGTGTGCAGTCAGTTTCCGAAACAACCGGTCTCAGTGAGTAAGACAAGTACCTGACCTCTGACCCTTCTTACCTGCTTGCACAAATTTATCCCATTCTTGTCATTCGGCTTCAATTTCATATATCTGGGGTGCTCAATTAAAGCAGGAAAGAGGAGATTGAAGTTACCTCTTTCCACCCGCTGCGATAGAATCGCGCGTTTATATGTGGATACTGAGTTCCAGTGGCGGAACATAGCTGTCATTCTCACCTATAGGAAATCATAAGCGTTGACACTCATAGTATCTCCTTATTAAATACTGTTTCTTAGGATGACTTCTATGGTACAAGTTAACTTTTACAAGGTCTACAATATGTGGTACAAAATACGAAGTGCACAGTGTCAAAAGATAATCTCTTATTTTTACTGTGTTACTTTTAATATAGTTCACCTTTGAAAATATTTCTTCGTAGGTATATGCAGAGCCAAAGACTGTCATTAAATTAGATGCAAACGAACATTTTACTGCCGTGGAATTTTGCAGTAAAAGTAGTTCTATTTGTAGCTCGTGTGGGGCCTCACTACTTGGAAACTTCAAAGGAGTGCAAAATAATTGGATATTTGTCTGAAACTTTTATAACCTCAAATTGCTAAGGGAATGTGTCATGTACTTAATTGAGAAGTTCTGAATACTTTTCCAAAAGTATGAGGTTTATTGTAAACACGAAACGCAGGCATGGTAAATTACGATGGGTGCTCAATATAGAATGATCACAATTTTTTTTACATAGCATCTTTACTCATCCTCATAATTTTGATGTTCATTCTTAGAGTACTTTCCCCTCAAAGCGATATTCTTGTCCCAGCGTTTCTGGCAGTCTTCAAAGATATGCTGGAAATCATTTTTGAGAGATCCTTCAAAATCGCCTCCGCAGCCTTAACCACTGCTTCTGATGATGGATGATGCCTCCCGCGAAGGCGTTTCTTCAAGTTAGGGAATAGATAAGTCACATGAGGCAAAATCTGGACTATAGAGAGGGTGAGGGAAGCACTTAACGTTGATTTTTGTGAGATATTCAACAACATTATTGACAATATGCAGCCGCGCATTATCGTGGTGCAGCATCCAGCCTGCTTCACGGAAATGTGGTCTTTTGCGCCTTTATATGGACTTGCAATGTTTTCAGGATATCCCTGTAGTATTGTCCAGTTACTGATGTGTGTGCAGGTACAACATGCTGATAAACCATTCCATGAATATCAAAGAATGATATAACCATAACTTTCGCAGCAGAAGCAACCACTTTTATAATTATCTGGAATATTATGAAAATGGAATCTGCTGTCGATCTTCCTTTTTGCAAACCTTGTTGCTCATTTAATAAAAAAACTTCTGTTAAATTATTTAAATGTGTTGTAAATATTTTTACATATATTTTATAGCAACTTCCAAAACACTGATTCATGTAAAATTACAGTTATATATTACCTTGTTCATAGTTTTCTGCTCGGTACAAGAGGATATGTGAATACAGTAGACTTCAGTGACAGTCAGATATTTTAAAATCTTGTTGCCATCGTTCCCTTTCTGTTTGCATGGCTAAGAGATAAACATCTGAATAAAGACGTTCGATGTTAGAGAATTATAAGTACTTCAGCATTCGAGATAATATCAAGGAATGTAACAAGTGTTTCCCCCGAAAAAAGGAAAGCATTGAACCTAAATTTGTGATTTAATGAATTCCGTATTTTTAAGAACACTTTGGACAAGAATGAGTCACGCGAGTGTTACACATCACAGTTTCTGTATACTGTCAGGTCACAAAACTTGTAACTGTGTTTGGTATTACACATGATGTTCATAAATCTATTTGAATATCCAAGAAGATTATTCTTCATCTACTAACAGTCTACCCTTGTGCTGTGTTGGACGAGGTTTGTTCTCAGGAACTGGTATCCAAGTCCCGTAGAGAAACCTTCTAATGCCATGCCCTTAATTTATACGCGAGTTTATTCAGCACTTATGCATTAAAAGTTAAAGTAGTGTAAGATAAACAGCAGAGTAGACTATGGGGAATCACAAATTATGCTCTGCGCCTAGAAAGTCGTCCCATTTCGCTGTGCAGTTTCAACCAAAACGACTGGCGTTTCTGGCTTTCGGCCAAAATAAAATACACTTAAGTGTGCGCAGTTTCCTGCTGTATCTGCTAACAAGGAATTATATTCAGTAAGCTATGTGACAGGGTGACGTTGAATTGATCCGTCTCAGGGCAGCATAGTGGTGCTAACAAGGCAATTCGATTATTTACCAATTTAAGACCTATACACTGGACGCTTCTAAAGCATACGAAATCATTTATACGAAGGTCGGCTGATAATTCTCAGGCCTCATAAAAAGTGTGACCTTAAGACCACACGACAGAAGGGAAAACTTAAACTATTCATTATAAATTATTCTTAAACAGTTATTTTAAAAAAATTAATGTTGAGACTGATTGTTGCGAGCTAAACAGTGCATGTCTTACGCTAAGTGTGCTCTGAAACAACTGAATGACGACGGACTTGTGACCGTACGAAGAGGGTTACACGAGACGTGTTCGTAAAATAAGGTCACCAAGGAGCTGGAGCCGCGAGGAACGCTATTACGCCATTAAGAGATCCGGTAACACTACCCTGTAGCTGGGTTTCACCCCTTCAAATCTCCCAGTCTTGGCTGGGCAGCCGTTTACGATGGAGCTTCCTATCACTTCCGCCGCCAAGTACGAGTTGCGTGCAGTGATCCGTTTTTTGAGTTTCAAGGGCACTAACCCGATTGAAATTCATCGTCAGTTATGCGAAGTCTATGTGCTACAGTGTATGGACGTCAGAAACTTGCGAAAGTGGGTCAGAGAGTTCAAAGACGGACGTACAGACGTCCATGACGAACAGCGTTATGGTGGGCTTTCGGTTTCAGCCGAAACAATTTCAAAAGTGGAGCAAGAAATGCTTAAAGATCGGCGTGTGACAGTTCGCGAGCTGAGCGAACTGAAGTCAGCAAGACTACGGTTGACAAGATTTTGACCGAACATTTGCATTATCGCAAGGTGTGTGCGAGGTGGGTCCTCAAGATGCTCACCGAAGACCGTAAACGGCAACGTGTTGAAGTGTTGATCTCCTGGCCCAGTTTCGATGGGCCATCCTCATCCATCCCCCCTACAGTCCAGACTAAGCACCTGGTGATTATCATCTGTTTCCTGAGTTTAAGTCACACCTGGGAGGAACACATTTCCAGACCGACGATGATTTGAAATACGAGGTTGAGCGCTAGCTGCGCAACTTGGTGGGAGAGTTCTATGACAAGGGTATACAAACCTGGGGCCGCGCCGTGGCTCAGGTGTTAGACCGCTTGGCTCTCACCAAGGCGGCTCGGGTTCAGTCCCAGGCGACCGTAAAGTGAGATTTGTGGGGGACAACACGGCGCTGGGGCGGGTTTTCTCCGGGATCTCCGGTTTCCCCCGCCATTTCATTCCACCGGTGCTTCATCCTCATTTCATGTATCATCAGTGTATCGCCTGCGGTGGCGTTAAACACTACACATTTCATTTCATTTATACAAAATCTGCCACAGCGCATGCGAAAGTACATCGATCGCAATGGTGATTATGTTGAAAAATAGCTCTAAGTTCCGCCTTAAATAAAATTGGAGACCTTAGTATACGGACACGCCTCATACATAAAGGATATATAAAGAAAGTAAAATCGAATCACATAATATATTGTAATATTTATTATTTTTATATTAAAATACCTGCTATTTCTCAATAATTTTTCCTTTCTTGCTGATACACATATTTCATTGCATATTCTTATTTTTAATAAAAATACAAGTTCATACTTAACTTATGACATTCATTTGCTTATTTGCATATTTTTTGAATATTTGGAAATGTTTGGTTACGTATACATTTTACATGCTATTACATATCCGTACATATAGTCATTACTCCATATTTTATTACACGTTCATACATATTTTATTACATGTCCTATTCGTTTCAAATGTTTTGTCACAATTGATACTGGTATTAATGTATTTGAAATTCAATTCAATTTTTCAATGTTATAATTAATTTATTCTCCAAAAAGAAAAATAGATTACAATTTCAAAATAACTAAAAAAAAAAAAACAGTACAGTTTAACAAACAATGATTATGATTATGCAATATATAAATGTAAAACTAAAACAAAAAATACCAGGTGGTGATTCGAATCAGTTATGGTATATTAGACAGTAAGTTTTCTATCTTTTTAGTTTCTCATCCTTGAGATACAGAAAGTATTGAATCGCCAACAAATTTAAACTTTGAATTTTTAATGTTTCGTGGCAATTCTTAATGTGTATAATACAAAAATAATAATTGTGTATAAATTCCTCTTGTGAATTTGCCCTGAATGGCCTTCATCTTGATACCGAGATTAAGGGATGCAATAATTAAACCATCCTAATGGATTTAAAAGGAATTGTGTATCTTTGTTAAAACATGTGCAGGCAGGTGCATTGCGTTGAATAGTCGTTTTAATAAAAGAAACGCAAGAAAAAATGTTCTTAGCAGGGTTATAAAGGGATAGCACTTGACTCCGTTTGAATAGGTATTCTTCGGACCCTTAATAATGGCCTGACCAAAACTAAAAGTCACAATGGACAAAATAGTCACAAAGGAGTTTTGGGTGTGAAAAGACAGGGCTTCAAGAAGTGAAAGTGACACACACACACACACACACACACACACACACACACACACACACACACACACACACACACACACACACGCACACACACACACAGCTGTACACAGGTGAGCCCAGAGGTTCTACTCCCATTAGTCCTGAACCCGTAGGAACTGGACCCGGGCCTCCTTCAACCAGGGAGTATCCGAGCTGTCCCAAATGACGCTCGGCATCCTCCGTGGGGCTTTCCGTAGGGCAAGACCTAGTTTCCTAACAAGC
Source organism: Mantis religiosa (assembly GCA_030765055.1). NCBI lineage: Eukaryota > Metazoa > Arthropoda > Insecta > Mantodea > Mantidae > Mantis > Mantis religiosa. The sequence continues at coordinate 574,176 of JAUKNK010000264.1, forward strand.
CCCCCATCTGGTCCTATGGACTCAAGACGGGATGGAAGTGGATACGCCACTTACGCGCGTCAACACTCAAGGTGAAGACTACCGATATGACCTCGGTGGGGCCGCCTGGTGATCTAGCACACCTTCTACTAGCTGAGCAGGCTAGTACACGGGAGAATTAATGGCTTCCCTCAACCCCGTCCGAAGACGTACCCGATTCCCACGGGTATCGGGAACACACTGCCCCCTCGAGTCCATCCCAATCCGAACAACTCCCGAAGGAAGGGCTCGGCTGTTCGGCCCGAGGTTCCTCTAGTAACGTCAGAGGTACCACGAGTGCTAAGGGTCCGCAGCGCCCGCACTTTGGCAGCTGAAGGGGACGGATCCCCTTCCCTACGGGAATACACAACCTACAGCACCAAGTTCGATGACAATAAAAAACAGCTCTCATTACAACACCAGCAGAGCTGATTCTAGTTTTACAACTATCCTACTACCTTGCCATGCCATGTGGTGCTGGCTGGCTGTATATAGCCAGAAGGTTTTTGCTGCGTGCCCACCCGTTAAGGGTTTTACCGCAGGTAAGGTAGATTTCGGGATATTGTAGGGTGAAATTTGGGTCTTTAGAATGGTGTTATTTATGAGGTTACAAGATGTACCTGGGGGTTGATGGAGAGGATGCAACACCTTGCACCTTGGTGTTTTTATTTTATTTTGCTTTGGGAATAATTTTGATGCTAAGCAGCTTGGAAGGATTATGTGGAGCTCAGCTTTAGCTGCTGTTCGGATTAGCTCCTGGGTCATCTCGGGTGTCCGCAAGCCATGCGGGGTAACCGGTGCTGTCTAGAACGCCGTCTAGTGGGGTCATAATCTCCCAAGGATCTGACAAGGGCGCTTCTGTGGTTGGGTAAACTTGCATACAATTTTGATGCCCGGCGCCTGATTTCATCCTCCACGTATGGCAGACTCGAGGACTCGTGAAGCAACCTGGTAGGAAAATAAAATCCCACAGAATATATAGACCTAAGTCCTCTATTCTGTGCACGTTGGAGCCATACTAGCACGCTGTCTGCGGCCATGCCCCAGATCTCGCAGGCGTACAGCATAACCGGGATTACCAGCGCTCGGAAGAGGTATAACTTCATGCCAACTGGCATCGAGGTTGACTCCAGCATTGGATACGGGGAAACAATTGCTCCCTGTACCTTCACCGATCGGTCCCTGATGTGTTGGCGAAAAGTTAGACCCCTGTCTAAGTCAGCACCTATGTACTGGACAGAGTTGGTCCACTCTACCCTTCGACCTCGGTAGCTGAAGTTGTTGCAGTCTGCGGGGGTGTGGCACTTTGTAAAAAGTATGGCGTGACTTATAACAATCGCTTATATATCTCATTCATAATTCGAGAGATTTCTCGAGCAAATAAGAAAACCAACTATTCTCTATCAATCGAGATATCACTAGAACCTTCCAAACGTGAAGTCCTATCTGTGCCGGCAAGTCCTTTATATTAGCTATCTTTGTTTGTCGGCTCTTTGTGTACACTAGCCGTGCTATCGTTAACTGCTTATACAAGTTCTTTATTACCCTGAAACACCATCCGCCCTCTGTTTTCTATTTGTGCCGAAACTTTAATGCCCGTTACCGTGACAATATAGACCATCTGTTAAAATATTTGACTATCATTTAAAATGTACTTCATTACACTCTTTCTTGATATCTACAAGAAAATTAGAAATATATTAGTGTCCATCGCGATTCGTAAGATGTACAAAGGGGAATGAAAGTCTTAAATATATTATGTATAGCACTGAAATATTAAAATGAAAGTTTTGCTGGAGTCTCTTACCTGTTTTTCCTGGCGATATCTCACTGTGATGACTGTACCCTCTCAAATATCACTAGATTGTTTATTTCGTTTGTCACTATTCAGGAAAGTGGTACAGTCTCCAACAACTTATGATGAAAACTATGAGCGTTCAGCTGGAGATCGGCTTGCGTGTGTAGAATTGCGATATACAGCATGTCACAAGAATGTCCAGGAATGGAAGAGTTCCATCCTTCTCCACTTCCATGGTAAACTGTATTTGAGGTCGAAGGCTGTTGAGATGTGTAAGAAAGCTAGTCAAAGTCTCTCACCCATGTGGCCAAATTATGAAAGTGTCATCCACGTATCTATAGAAACGAGTATGAGTATCTATAGAGGAAATTTAGGGGTGTAAGGATAGCTGGTAGTGGAAGATGGAGAGAAGTTCAGATAAAATAGAGATAGGGGATATCTGGTATAAGGGAGAAAGAAAGAACTACAGGAGCGTAGAGGACATTAAAAGACAAGTGAAATGGGGAAACTCGATAAGTAGCAAATCCCTAAATGTATACATAAAAACGAAGTGAGAATAAGGAAGGGAAATGTATTTATTTGTTTATTTGTTTGTTTATCTATTGATCTGTGTGACATATATGAGAAGGATGTTGTATGTGCAGTATAAGGCAGCGATTAGGAGGCGTGAATTAATCGAAATCAGATAATTAATATAGAAGATAAATTAATAAGAATGCTTTGCTAAGCTAATATAACATTTTTGTTATAATAATATGAAATTAGAATGGATAGAGTAATGATTAAAATAGTGGCTGTCTTAAAGAATAAGAACGGAAGAATATAATTTTATATGACATGTATAGTAGCATCCAGGTCAGGAAGAGAAAACATTCTTGTAAAAATGTGTACACGAAGGAGGGACCGTTACCTTTTTTGTGCTTGTAAAAGTTCAATATGTGAGAACTATAGAATACTTCCAGCCAGGAATGTGTTGGGAGAAGAGGTGTTTCAAAATGCAGTTAAGGAGATTTACTTCGCTGATTTGATAACGAAGTATAGTGTCACCCGAACGTCTGAACTCCCTATAGAACCGGCCGGCAGTAGGGCCAGAGGGGAAGCATTCAGCCTACGCCTACCCATTTGTCTCATGTCACTAATTGAAGGGATAATTAGGGGAGCGGCGCGAGCCCTGTACCGTCTTTTTCCCCTCCCACCAGACATCTCGAAACCTCGGGATAATTGTGCGCGCCGCGAACCTTCCGGAAACGGCGATAAGGCCTGTAATTGGCGAGTCAGTGAAGTCCCTACCAATCACCGCCAGGTCACCTCGCGCTTTGGCCGCGGCTGGCAGGTTAACACCTGCGGCCGTGCCCTGGGGCGCGCGCACGACCTGGACTTATTAAACCTCAACACCCTAATTTCCATCTGGTCTCTTGCTACTGGTTCCACCACTGCTTGACGGATCGCTAGCAACCGCACAAAGCAAGGTGGAACGGGCACTGTCCCCCCAAGGGGGAATATCCCGGTACCAGAAGCATCAGTAGAGGCCAATTGCGCCGTCTTACTAAGTTACACGCAAGCTTGCGCAGAAACACACATCTATCATACCGCACGGTTAAATCCGCACAGTGGATAGGTACCGTGGCGTGTAACCCTCCGCCTGGGAGAACCCGGGCGACCTGCATCTGCTCTTGGCTCTTGTCAGTGAAGTTCTTGTCGAGCAGCGGTGAGGAGCGCCCTGTGTGTGGGAATGGACTGTGTACGTGCATCGGAGGAGTGTACGTAACTGCGTGCAGTGGACCTGTGACAGACGAACTGGTGAATTGTAATTGTGTGCATTACGTAATTCTGTGTAATCGGTATGTGTTCCGATTGTAATTCGGTGGAAATAAAGAACATTTTTGAGTTTTGCAATTGGACTTTTAATTTCAGGAACCCACAAAGTCACAATACCGTTAAAAAGAACTCAGGGTAGGCGTTCCCCAAATCAGGGTAGGCTGAACGTTAATGAGTTAGATGAGTTTTGCAAACCAATGCGAAAATTCTAAATAAATGAGAAACCAATAATAATGTAACATTTGAGAAGTGTGAGCTAGTTTGTTCATATGATAAAGTTAGGGAGGGGGTCATAAAAAGGTTCGAACTGAATCGTGAAGTAAGAAAAACTTACTTAAAAGGTAATACTACGACAGGAAGGACGTGTACATGTGGGTTAAGGAGAGAAGTGAAGATTTATAAGTCTGAAATGTAGGGTAGTTAAGTATAGCGCAACCAGCGTAAGTGGAAGCAGCATTAGAAGTTTATTAGAGCAAAGTAGTCGCCGTATAAAGAAGAAATAGAAACCGCGCGGAGTAATCCAGGGTTTCAAGTAAAATTGAATTTATGTTAGGAATTTTACTAACAGGCGGTCACCGATCCAAGTCGATAAGCAAACTTAGTAGGAATTAAACCAAATAATTCTGCAACAAAGTGTTATTAATACAACTTAGTAGCCAACAACCACCAAAATCCATTTCCTACAACCATTCACAGAACTCATAGCTCCAATTAGAACCCAATCAATTTAACACTGTTATGCGGGTTTGCCGCAAGGTTTTAGCTTGGTTAAGGACAGGAGCTATATTGACCTAGAATGACTAAAGTGGAGTGTAAAGGAATAGAATCCTGGAGGATGGCAATATGGGATAAGAACAGGGATAATAAATGGGCTTACGTAGTAATTATAAAAGGTAAGGAGAGAAAAGAATAAATGGGAAATATGTATACCAAATAAAAGAGAAATGGATGAGAAGGGCAAGGAAGTTAAGAGATGGGGAAATGGAAGTCATGATGGAATACAAGGTCAAGGTCATGCATCTCCCTTAATACCCAGAAAACTGAAGCTAAAAATTTTACTTTACGCCGCTATAATCCCCCTCGGCCTATACCCCTTCTAACTGATCATGTGCCGTGGCTCCCTTCACCTACACCAGTCAAGTACCTTGGAGTGTTACTGGACACTCGGCTTACATGGAAGCCTCATATTGACCGCACCATTACCTTGGAATCCGCTCGTCTTTCACAACTCTCTCCATTATTTCACAAACATACGAGGGCTATCCAGAAAGTAGATTACGTTTTGGAATAAAAAGTAAACAAAGTATAGGAAACAAATTTTATTATATACAGATGAAAGCCACACTCAAATACTACTTTTCGACATAGTCACCATTCAAATTAAGGCATTTATCGTAGCGATGTACGAGCTTGGAAATTCCTTCGTCGAAAAATTCGGCCGCCTGCGCCTTCAACCACTTCGTTACCTCTTCTTGCAGCTGTGCGTCGTCATCAAAACGCTGCATAGCCAGCCACTTCTTCATTGCTGGGAATAGGTGGAAGTCGCTCGGTGCCAGGTCGGTACTGTACGGCGGATGAGGAAACAACTCCCACTCAAAAGATTCAAGAACTTCACGAGTGACATTTGCCGTGTGGGGCCGGGCGTTGTCGTGAATCAACAAGATCTTAGAGCTCAACATTCCTCTGCGCCTGTTTTGAATGGCTCTTCTGAGTTTTTGGAGAGTTTGGCAATACCTTTGAGAGTTTATTGTAGTGCCTCTTTCCAGGAAGTCCACCAAAATCACACCTTTTCTGTCCCAAAAAGCAGTCGCCATCATCTTCCTTGCCGACATTGTTTGCATGCATTTCTTGGGTTTTTGGGGAGAACTTGTGTGCCCCCACTGCATTGATTGCAATTTCGTTTCACAGTTCACGTGTTTCACCCATGTTTCGTCACCAGTAACGATGCGATCGAGTAAAGAGTCACCATCCTTATGGTAAACGTCCAAAAAGTTCAACGCTGCAGCCATTCGCTGATTTTTGTGGTCCTCTGTCAAGATTTTTGGAATCCATCTTGCACAAAACTTGTGGTAACCAAGCTTTTCGGTGATGATTTCGTGCAACAAACTTGGCGAAATTTGTGGAAAACTCAAAGAAAGTTCCATTATTGTGAACCTTCGATTTTCACGGACTTTAGCATCGACTTTTTCGACAAGTTCGGCAGTCACTATGCTGGGTCTCCCACTTCGATCTTCGTCGTGAACATTGGTTCGGCCAGTTTTAAATCTGATGACCCACTGATGCACTCCACCTTCAGTGATAATGTTGTCCCCATACACTTCACAAAGCTGCCGATAGATTTCTATCGGTTTACAGTTTTTTGCAGTCAGAAACCTTATTACTGCACACACCTCGCAGCTCGCGGGATTTTCAATTAACGCAGACATTTCAAACCGTCACAGTATCTGAACGGAGCACAGCACGAACCTCTCACTAGCACGGCTAGATGCCGACTGAGCTGCGCAACGCTCTGACCCCAAGATGGCCGTGCTAGCCCCGCCCCTAGCGGAAACAGACGAAAACGTAATCTACTTTCTGGATAGCCCTCGTACTTCACTTGCTTTAGAATCTTCAGTGCTCCTATACAAATCTCTGGTTCGGCCTCTTATTACTTATGCCTGCCAGGTCTGTGGGGCTGCCAGTACTTGTCACCTGAGGCGTCTACAGGTCATCCAGAGTCGATTCTTGCGAATCGCCACCAATGCTCCTTGGTTTGTTCGCAACCAGCAGCTGCATCACGAGCTAGGACATCTTCCTCTCCACCATTTCATCCGACAGACTGCTCGACGCTTCCTCTACAATCTACGCCACGTCCCAGGAGCTGTGACGTATAACATCGGCGTCCGAGGTCGCCGGCCAACGCGACTGAAGCGACGACTTCCACAGGACCTGCTTTACAGTGATGACACTTCCACTTCTGAATAATCTACTGTTTCAATTTATCTTTTCTATTCTTCTGTTCTACTATGTAAATTCTCACTATGGAAGTATGTATACCATTTTATTAGTTCAGTGCCACATTTATATTAGTGCAGTAACACATTTGTTTTAGTTCAGAGGAGGCACATTGTCGTACCTCTACAATGTTATTACTCTGTGATTATTTTGTATCTGTTCTCTCAGATCTGTAAAGCATATATTATTGCTGACCGATCTAATAAATATATTTAAAAAAAAGGTCAAGGTCACAGAAGCGCTGGAAGAGAGAGAAATGACCAGTGAGCCTATACCTCTACTAGTCAGTATAGTGGCCGCGTTTAAACCATCCCCAACCGGCTCTCTTTGAAGGGAAAAACTGTTCTTCCCCCTAACCACAATGTCATAAACATCTTAGGAAACACCAACCGGGGTCAGAGGTCAAGATTGTTAGGCACGTGTTTACAGCTGAGAATACACAGGGTTGCCGTTGTTTAAAATAACGTTTAGAGGCAAAATATAAATAAATAAAGCAGAATTTACTGTAGGAAATCGTCATTCATCTTTTCAAATAAATTTTAAATGAGTAATGTTACCTATAATAATACAGAATGTTACAACTCTTTATAACATAAATGAAAAAATATATTACCTATACTTTTATGGTATTAGTACTTCTATTACGTACAAGAACTAAATGCGTTTTATTAGCATAATATCTAAGGAAAGTTTAGTAAAACATCATTACAATTTTAAAGAGGTTAAATTACATCAGTGTGCATCAATTTGCGAGGAATATTTACTTGTGAATTAAAGAAGCACTTTGTATATTCTGGTAGTTAATAATAATTCATAAGCAAAGATTGTACGTTAGAGCTTTGTTTATTGCAATCGTGTGCTGATTTATCCTAAAACATTTTCCTTTATTCTATGGCAGCTACAGGTGGTGAATTTCCGTTGATTTAACAAAGCAATAAATACTTCAAAAGTAAAAGAAAAAAAACTCGAACCAAGGAATTAAAGAAAAACTAGTAAGGAAACTCTATTACTCTTTTTAAATTTTCGAAGCTTTTTACAAGGATGTCTGCTAATTTTACAAGTTTGAATCAAGTAAAGCACTATATTTTTTTTTGGGGGGGGGATTCTTCTGCTAAACACAATTTAAATAAATAATCGCGTACATTCCGCATAGTAATTAAATGTCATAAACGCTTTAGAACTCGAGAAAGTTTAGAAATACTGTTAGATGTATATTACAAGTATGAATGGAGATCCATGTTAGCATATCCATGTTAGGTTCGATACCCACGGTCTCCACATCTTAATTAAACTACGCAAGTGCTAAACACCAATAACTATTAAACACTAATAAATGTATAAAACTACACTAAGTAAAACACTATGTCACTTCTATAAATATAAGCTTAATTAACACACAAAGGAAGCACGTTTGCACAGTCTAAGATAATTTCTTAGGACACAAGAAAAATATTGCAACAGCGCTCTAACTTAGTGAAAGTATTAAGAAGGACCACCCACATGTTTAAGGGTAGAAAACCCTTACATGTGAGGAGGCGTGGTCAGAAGGGAAAGCTTTTGACGCCGCCTGGGATGCGATGGACGAGGCTACTATAAAATAAGCAACTCACAAATTTGTACTCAAAATAGAATTGGAAAATTGTGATTTGATTTGCAAGAGAATATTGTACAGCTGTGTAAGTGCAATCAAACCGTCTACTCTGAGAAACTGGTAAGTTTTTCCTGTAGTTAAGGCTGCAGTTAGAAATAAATTCCCAAAGGATTGAACATGCTAGTTACAAGCAGAACTATGTCTCTCTCTCTCTCATATGGTAACGTAGCGCTATCTTATTTCTAGCCTTTAACCTTCATGGAACAAACTTGGCTCGTTGAATAAGACATAAACGTCAGCCGCTCGCTTATCGCATGGAGTTGCGTTTGAAATGTTGCTTGGGTCAGTCTCCGAGGTGGAAATTTTCGTTTACTCAGTATTGAACCTAGGAAACTTGAGAACACATCAGCTACCTTTTACAAGCCAACCTAAAACATTTAAATATACCTTCAACATGATTATAAAGTTTATTCCTACAGTGTCTTTCATTTTTGTTCTTGGACACTATGAGATAATCGTAGTCCTGCAGTGTTGTCATACTTTATTCTCTCTAAGTTGGCTGTGACGAGTACCAATAACTATATACCATATCCAACGAGAGAATAAAGTACCGTACCTTCCCGCTTCGCGACGGCTGGCAAGAAAATTAGAGTAATCTATGTACTGAGAATAGCAATTTACTACTTCTTCATTTTAGTCTTCATTTACTACGCTAAACTATATTCTGTCCTTTATTTTTCTCTCTTCAAAACTGCTCCGGTTAAGGGTAGGTATGACTGAAATTTTCAAATTCTGAACTAATAATGCTAGGTTTTTCAAATTTACACCATAGGTGTAGTATATTGTAAACATGTTACAACCTAAATTTAAACCATTTTTCTCCAGCAGTTTAGAAATTATGATAAATTTTGTATGTTTTTTGTTACGTCACTAAAAAGTCCCTTGCGACAAAATATTTTGAATTTTGGTCTAATATTTTAACCCTATGTTTATAACACACATACTTTTTGAAATTGCTCTGGGTTTTTCTGTGTCTCCTTTAGTTAAGGTCACAAAAAAATTTTAATTTACAAATATTCTTTTTTGTCTAAAAAACTGTAAGTTTTGTGTTTGAAAATTAAAAATATTTGCTTATATACATTTCACAATAAAACCTAGGGCAATTTCCATTCCTCATGATATTCTGAACCTATGTAGGAAATTTCATGAATGTAGTACAAAAACTGCATCGCAAGAAGCATTTTACAGGAAGAAAAATGCTGAAAATATGAACATTGAGAAAACAGCGATTAAAGATTTGATTGAATAACTCACATTAAAATCCACCAGGCTGATAGATTGGACCCTCAGATTTCTTTTTCCTCTCCTCTGTTGCTGCTTTTTCCACCTTTTTCTTCTTTAGACGTTGCTTTTCTTCTGCACAACTTAGCTTCTTACTTTGCAGGATACGAGTCTGATCTCGCTGCACTGAAGTTTTCCTTGCTGAGTCTACTACACTTTCACCTCTGATATTCTGCTGCAGCTCCAATGACTTAAGACTACCCATGTTAAACTCACTGATGCTTTTAATAACAGCAAGATCCAATTTTTGTTTTGATATGAAAACTTCCTTTGGGCACTTATTCCATATAACATGATGCAAAGATTCATTGGCATTCTGGGTTTTTCCTGTTTTGCACATCTCTAGTAATGTTGTAGAAGCCAGCCTCTGATATATTGGCAACATTTTAGGAACTATTTTGTCTTCTAAAGCCTTATTTTTCTTTTCTTGAATTGAAAATTTAAGAACGGAAGACAGACAAAGAATGTGGATGTAGGCAAAAGAGAGCGTGACTCCGACAGAGTTTAAAGGCTACCGACATTTAAATAAGCATTTAAAAATGGCGTCCGGAGGCAAATTATGCATTTTTCACATTCGGGAATGTCTAAATTATTTTATAGAATTAAAATAAAAAAGTCGTTATTTTCACAATTTTCATGAAATTTCAGTCATACATACCCTTAAAGAGGTCCGGATTAAAGAGGTTTTACTGTATAAGGAAGTATGAGCTTCTAAGAATAGCTTTGAGAGTGGAACATAACCTCTTTATTACCTTGTTTGTCTATTGTAACTGGGTCAAGCAAATGTTATTATTGTTACTCGCCACATTGACCCCACAGTTAATACATGCCATGTGAATTTGCCAGTTAATTACGACTCTCTGTGCTTCACAATACAGAAACAAACGAATGTCATCGACACCTGTCGGATCTCTAGACTTAAGGACAACCCCCAACTGTCACAAAAATTTAATATTCTGTGCGCTTTAAAGATGTTCATAGCTATGCTGCAGTTGCATTTTGTAGCTTGCATTCAGTAAAGCTGTGATCTTTTAAGAGTGCACACGTGTTTTTCAAAGATAATACGGTTAGTGAGCCTAGTAGTAACTGCAAAACAACTCATAAGATTTTACATAAGCAGGCTACAAATATTCTTATTAATATGTATTCCTTTTTCAAACAGTTCTCATTTAAAGAGATTTTGAAAGTACAAATTTCGCTCAGAGTCGAGAATTAATGTTAGAAGCTTGTCACGTGAGTGCTCATTCTGGGACGAACATTGTTAAAGAAGACAAATACATTACCAAATTAGGACGTTTCTATATTTTAATTCCCAGAGAAACATCGAGCAGCAAAAAATGTGGTACCACCTTAGACAATTTTCAAAAGTGTGTTTAATGTAGAACAATTTATGATTTATATGACAAGGGTGCACATCCAACTGCCAAAAGGCTGACAAAATTCAGGGATGAAATAAAATATACGGATTTTATCTTCTATGACTAATATTCTGAAATATCTTGGTTCAAATATAGGAGAACCAATGATGGTGGCAAATTTCTGCTTGAACGAAGTGATATTTTTGCTGCAAGATTAAAACTCTGTGCACAATACACATTAGTAGAGGTGACTCATGGTGTAAAATTGCTTCATAAATACGCATTCCTATCTTCCGTATTTATTAAGTAAATTAATGAAACAAAGATTTGCATAAAGCCCATTACAGGGAGTATACAAATATTACACCATTAAAATAGAAACTATATTCACAAATCGTTGAAATGTCACTATTTTGTTTCACTGTAATAAACACATTATTTCCTAGAACGCATCTAATTTGAATCATTTTGTTTTGTGTACATATGAACGATAGCTACGTAAGCGAACTGTTCTCCAGTTCAAGGCTTTAAGGTTCAGATTATGTGATAATCATTGTATATGTTCTCACACACATGCTGAAATATTAAGCGAACTTTTCTGTCAGTATCTGTATCACCGTACATCTCAGTTTCTGTATGATAGTTGCTAGGCTGAGACAAAGACAGATATACCTTCCATCTCTCCGGCCCAAATGACCTTGTTGTCGACGGGCCCTAAAACACCACACACTCACTCACCCCCTTCCATCTCTGTCGCCCGCTTGACTTGGAACTGGCAACACCTAGGTATTATGATAACTGTATTGGTTCAAATAATGTTCATTCTTATTTTGTAACTACTGTAACACTCCCCCTCCCGTAAGGGAGGGGATCCGTCCCCTACAGCTGCCGTGGTGCGGGCTTTGCAGACCCTTATCACTCGTGGTACCTCTGCCGTTACTAGAGGAAACTCGGACCGAACATTCGAGCCCCTCCCTAAATGGGAGCTGTTCGGATTGGGTTGGACTCGAGGGGGCAGTGTGTTCCCGACACCTCTGGCCAAGCTACGGCCGCCCGAAGGGGGTAGAGGGTTGCCTAATAAGTCCCGCAGAGCTAGTAGCTGGTGTGCTAGATCACCGACGGCCCTACCAAGGTTATTTGGTAGCAGGTCCATTTTGGATTGGCGCGTACGTGGCATATTCACTTCCGTCCTGTCTGCCGTGTGAAGCGGTGGGGGGGGGGGCAGTTTATAAAATAGGTACTGTCCTACGATAAAAAAAAACCGAGAGGCCCGGCTTCTGGTCCTACGAGTCCAGGACTAATGGGAGTAGAGCCTCAGACTCAATACCCACCCCCCTCGACAGGGGCAAACGCTGTTCCAGCATTGATAGCGCATGGACTACGAATTAAACCTGAGATGAGAATGAAATAGAATAATTATAAAAGCTAAATCGTGGTATATCAACACCTCTTCCTGGCTGAATTCTGACAGAGCGATAGCATTTGTATGACAACAATGTGTTAACTATTTTGTGTTGTCAAAATGAAGAACCGTGCACGTAAATCCTGATATAAGGAAATTATAGCTGAGAAGATTCATGGAAGGGCAGCACAAGCTTCTCGTGTTACGCAGTCTTTGGTCATAACAAATGACATTCGTAACTGAGGAAAATAATATCCTTTGTGAAGAAGAAAGAGCTCGTTAAAGCCCCACAATGTTTTCTCTTACCTTGTTATCACTGCGTTTGAAGGGATGGTCAACACCGGATTTGGAGCGTTAATGAGGCCATACGATCCGCTTACCTACTCCCTAATCAACGCTTTGGAATAAAGTGAAACGCGTGGGTTTCAAAAATCGTTATTTTATACTGCAAAACGTCACAGTCCAAAATCAGAATTGCAAATGGCAACAATAGCATAAACATACAGAAAACGCCACCTTCCTAAAGTCTCATTTCCCACACACGTTTTACTTTTTTACTACGCGGTTCCTGTGAGCAGAGGAAGCCTTTTACTCCATCAAAAAATTTGTATCAAATTTCAAGTGGCCAGAAGCAGAAGCAGCTACGTCAATAATTCAAAATTGTGCAGGAGAGCTGCTCAAAGTTTTTAAAAGTAATTTTAAACACCAAAATACGATGGCTATTCAATAAAGAATGATCACAATTCTCTTTTCACAGCGTACCCTTACTCATTCTCATAATTTTGATGGTCATTCTCATTAATATATATAGTAAGGTGACCTAATATGGAATACTTTTTATATGTACTTAATTTATTGCCCTTAAATTTGATATATAAATCTGATAACTGATAAAACAATTCCTCGCTAACTTAGGAATATAGTATTCAAAACACAAAGCAGACAGTCTGTAAAATTAATCATAACAAAACATATTCTAGAAATGCACACTTGTTTCCTATTGGGCACATAGTGATCCTAATATGGAATACTCTAAACAACATATGAGCAAATAGAATATCAACCAATTTTGGTAGAAATGGTTTTGAAATATTTAAGTTAGAGCAGAAGAAAAGAAATAAAGTAATAAAATAAAACTACAAATTTATTCTGAGCGAATTTCGAAGTGATAAATGTTTACATCTCATTTATGCATCCTGACCACTAACTGAAGGTGGTGAAATTAATACTATTTAATTATTTTGGCTTCTATATGCAAAAGCATTATAACAATTATTACCATATAAAGGTGTTCCCAATATGGAATATTCAACATTGAGATCAATGCGGTATTCCACATTAGGAACATTTTCGCCATTTTGTTTTAACCATTCAGCACATGAGCCAGTTATAGCAGCCTTTTAGTAAATTATTGAGGTTATTCCCACAATGATTCATATATCAAAATATAAAAAGTAAATGTAAATTATACTTACTTTATCCAGCTGCACTGCCCATTCAATCGCCAAGTCAGAAAAACTCAAAACTTGGGCAAACCTTTATGGTGACACAGAAAGGCCACTGAACCTTAGCAAGGAACAAAGAGCACTGCCTTCTACACTAGCGTTCCTGTGGTAGCAGTTGCACTCTTTCCCAATAAATGTCACTTTCATACAGAGTGAGAACTTAGGTATTTCACATTAGGCACGTATTCCACATTAGGGCACCTTACCCTAAGAGATTTTATAAATTTTTATCTTTATTTAAGAATAATTTTGGCATTTTTAGTTAAAATACCTATGTATTTAGTTCATTTTTGACTTCCCCTGAATGCGATGGACATGTCCCAGCGTTTCTGCCAGTCTTCAAAGACATGTTGAAAACCATTTTTGAGAGGTCCTTCAAAATCACCTCCGCAGCGTTCACCACTGCTTCTGATGATGAATAATGTCTCCCACGAAGGCGTTACTTCAAGTTAGGGAATAGAAAAAAGTCACATGGGGCTAAATCTGGACTATAGAGAGGGTGAGGAATGCACTTCACGTAGATTTTTGCAAAATATTCAGCAACAACATTAGCAATATGTGGCCGTGCATTATCATGGTGCAGCATCCAGCCTCCTTCACTTAAATGTGGTAGAGTTAGATTATTTCCGTAAAACCCTGGCATAATGCATTGCTTACCTTAGGAGCTACTCTCACCACCGATGGGCGTGGCTTAGACGTGAGTTGATTAGGGAAGTTCCTCGATGCCGTCCAGCATGTCGTCTGCACATCCCTAGAAAACGTACCTCTCGGCTCTGCTGCTGCACTCATATTCAGACTTTGCTGAGTAATCACTTTCCGAATCACTGCTGTTACTGTCGTCATTAACAGTGATCGTTACCTTTTCCACTTCTGTTTCTAGGAGACCCTCAGTTTTTATATATATATCTCTTCCACTTGGTGAACACGACGACAAACTGGACCCCATTCTGCTTCTCCTATTTCACCAAATCGCTGTTCGCACAAACGCCACACGTCTCCCATGTTGAAGCTCACATTGCAAAGCACAACCCATTCATTTACATTTGCCCAACTTTTTTCTATGGCATTCAGGTCGGGATGGTACGGTGGTATGCGTAGAACTACGTGCCTATCTTCTTCTAAAATTGCATCCACAATATATTTCTTATGTTTTGCCTTATGCAACTTAATAAGATCATATAGTTCCGCTTTCAGCATATGGCTCCCGAACGGAATCCTATGCTTAACCAACCAGTCTTGCATATCCTGCTTTCTTGTGTTCGCTGTGGGGCATTTTTCTCTGGTCGCATTGCGATATGAAGCGTTGTCTATCACAAGAACAGACTTTTCTGGAAGATTGGGCTTTAGTTTTTCTTTAACTGCATTCTAACTGATAAGTTTCACAGATTTAGTGTTCCCAACAAAGCACGTGATAAGCAAGTTCACTCGTCTAGATGAGGATACACACTGACCTTTGCGCATACAAGTTGACGCATATGGCTGAGTGGGAGGGAGAGAGGGAGGAACTGGCATACATGAGGCGCCAAGCGGATATTGAAAACAGGTTCGCCCGCTGAACACCCAGGGCTTTTATGGGAATACGGCTACTCTACTTTGAGCCTAATATGGACTTGCAATGTTTTCAGGACATCCCTGTAGTATTGTCCAGCTACTGATGTATGTGCAGGTACAACATGCTGATAAATCATTCCATGAATATCAGAGAATGAGATAACCATAACTTTCCCAGTAGAAGCAACCACTTTTGCTTTTTTGGGGGTTGGTGATGAAGGAGATTTCCACACTGAGCTTTGTTGTTTGCTCTCAGGATAAAATGATGTAGCCAAGTTTCATCAGCAGTGATTACGTTGGAAAGAAACTCCAGATCGTCCTCTAACATCAACTTTAACTGCATGTTACCTCCATTGTAGCGGTAGGCGATACTGAACATGTGTGAACTTGCCTGGATCTCACAGGCGGGAATCAGGAGTACCAACAATGAAGCTAATATGGCATATTTGTTTCTCATTAAGTTAACAGAATATAATAAGTTTGAATTTTAGTGCGAAAAATTATGACCCTAAAAAAATTATGGTCACTCTTTATTGAACAGCACAAATGAAAGAATTTTATGTGATGGGTCCCCTTTGAGGTACAGAGTAATGTATTGTACAGTTTCTCACAGTTTCACAATTGTAGTATGTGTGAGAGGATATTCTATTATTAGGACTTAACAACGTTTAATTTAAAATGGATGAAAAGTTGTTAAGTCACTTCACTTAATAGTTTCTGATTCTTAATGTTATAGTTTTTTCCAAAATACAATCACATAATATGTAGCCGTGGATAAACTATTACTTTATTTTCACAAATACATCTCTACTATGTACGAATCTAGTGTAGGGATTGACACTGTGGATTGACATACAACATTGTCATCAAAACATCACTCTATCTCTACTACATCATCTTCTACCTCACTTCCATATGTCACTGTGTCATGAAATGTTGTACCTTTTGGCAGTAAAATGTTCCAGTAGTGGACGAACATGCCTTCTTAGTCTTCCGAAGTCTATCTCTTGTGTTTTTCGCAATATCACATGCCTTGTGCAAGGCTTGCAACCTCACTACTCTCCTCAAAAGAGACTGGGGAAGGTAAAGTGAGAAAGACCTTTTATGACTATCTTCTGGTACACGTCCTCTTTGGAAATACACACCCCGGATTAAAGTGAAATGAGGAACACATCTTACAGGGACATGGCCGAGGGTATCTTTGAAGTCAGAAACTTCAACTGGAGTGCCATCATGTTCCCAGTTATCGGTCAGTGAACGTTTGACTTGGACATCAATGGGCTTCTTCTGTAGTGAATTTTTGATCAGTTTCACCCATGTGGAAGGAACTAAAACTTTATCCTTTGACCGTTTCTTCTTCTCAATATTTCCAAAAATTCTGTCAATAGGCATGAAAGAGTATTGGTAAGTACAGACAAACATTCTGAAAGCGCACTTGAGGATTGTCTAAACATTTCTAATGTCTAAATATCCAATCTAAATCTGTTATCAAGGAACGTGGGTGGCACAGTGTAGTTCCACCACCAAACGGCTAATGCAGCAACTACTTGACTTAACAACATCTCACTCGAAAAGCTGACAAGTTTTATTTCTGAAATTGGTGTCCATTCAGTATTCCACGATCATAATATGTTCAACCAAACATCTTCTGATCTGCAAATCCTTTAGCACTATTACAGAACTGGTATACAGAGTGCTAATCGTGTGTTTAACAGGATTTGTATAATAAACATTGACTTAACAATTTCTGAATCTGAGTGCTTCAATTGTCATTAAGTTCACCGTATTGCAGGAATTCAACATGAACAATTCAGGCGTGTCCCTTGAGTGCAAAGTCAAATTTGCATGAAAAATTTTGTTTTCCTCAAAAATTACGATTCTACTGTATATCTAAAAATATTTTCATGACAAAGTGCAGTTGTTGAACTTTCTGGAAATAGCCTCTGAAGTCGTTTTACTTATCACTGATTCTTGCATAGCTGGTAAACCAAATAGATTACACAAGACGTTACTCCACAAATCGTCCATATATCATTCAAACATATAAATTAGCCGAAATAGCTATTGCTTTAATTTGTGAAGATAACTTCTAATTATCCCTTCTTAGTTAATACACCTTTCCAAAGCTGTTGGTTTTGTCAATTACAAATTCTTTCTTTTGTACAGCCTTTGGCCACAAAGAAAAGAAATGAAATTTCAAAACCGTGATAAAGAGAAAAGCTCTTAAATACGAGAAATAATAGATTAAATAAAATGTAATTAAATTAAAATAAATAATTTAAAAATAATAGATTATAGATCCTAATCATAAGTTATTAAATGTATTAATATCATTTAATTAACTATTTTTAACAAAATTTGATGTTTGGTCTCTCATCCTTTTTTATTTATTTATATACTAATCTCTTTTTGTTTTCAATTTAGGTCCTTTTGATAGGCTAGTCCCTGCCAGACGATGAATGAACGGGATACATAGAGCTTAGAGTTGCCAGACATTCATCTTTCAGGATAACAGAAAACCTCCAACGTTAAGTCATATCGGACGATGAATAAAATGATGTTCAAATGAGTACAGGGTACATAGAGCTTAGAGTTACCAGACGATTATCTTTCAGGATAAGGCAAAACATTCAACGTTAAGTTATATCGGACGATGAATAAAATGATGTTCAAATAAGTACAGGGTACGTAGAGTTTAGAGGTACCAGACATTTATCTTTCAGGATAAGAGAAAACATCCAACGTTAAGTCATATCGGACGATGAATGAAATGATGTTTAATTGAGTACAGGGTACATAGAGCTTACAGTTACCAGACATCTTTCAGGATAAGGGTAAACCGCCAACGTTAAGTTATATCGGACGATGAATGAAAGATGTTCAAATAAGTACAGGGTACATAGGGCTTAGAGTTACCAGACATTCATCTTTCAGGATAAGAGAAAGCCTCCAAAGTTAAGTCATATCGGACGATGAATGAAATGATGTTCAAATAAGTACAGGGTACATAGAGCTTAGTTACTCGATATTCATCTTTCAGGATAAGGGAAAACCTTCAACGTTAAGTTATATCGGACGATGAATGAAATTATCTTCAAATGAATACAGGGTACATAGAGCTTAGAGTTACCAGACATTTATCTTTCAGGATAAGGGAAAGCCTTCAACGTTAAGTTATATCGGGCGATGAATGAAATTATGTTCAATTCATCCCGGGATCATTAAAGTTTAGTCGTCCGACGTTTCCGACATTTCTTTCGATTCTGGTTCATCCGCTATGCCAATTTATCCTCAAAAGTGCTGGGAATTAAGATTTATTTACGCTCCGAATAAAATTCAAGTCGGAAGTATACAGAAAATTCTTTATCTTAAAACTTCGTAATTGGCAAAATCTAGAACCTGAAGAGTTCAATATTCTTGTGAAAGGTTTTCAAAATATTGATCCCGTATTGATCCAACCACGCTTAGATTTCTTGAAAGGACTAAGCCCATGACTTACCTGCATGTGTTGAAAGGTTGAGCCCATTTCGTAATGTTGTCTGCAGCAGATGATAAACCCTTCCTTGTTTTCCACCCTGAATTACCGTACATTGACCTGAAGGGGGAAGATTTTGCTTTATCGTCAAATAGTTATGCTGGCATCACCCTCCTGAGAGATAATAATACGTACTTCACCCTGCAAGGGTTGCTTAGTAAGTCTTTATCGACGTGAGGCGCCGCCGTGAAACAGAACAATCCTTGTAAACACTTGAGGCGACAAAGTCTCTTTAATAATCGTCTTTTAGGTCAAATTCCTTCGTAGTCAGCGCTTACAAAGCTCTGGGTATAACACTTAGCCTGAGTACTGCCCTAAAGGCTCGCCTTCCTCAAAGCTTTTGATTTAAATATTTCACTTCTTGAACATGTAGCGACGCATTACCCTTACAATTTGATAACATCAACTGAGCCACGCCAAGGAATTAGTTACTTGAACGAAATGAAGTTCTTTTGTGATGACAAAATTTTCTTAAGAGTTCTCTAAACTGCAAAAAGTGCCTGCTAAAAGAGAGAACAAATTTGATGTGTTGTACCAATTGACCTATATTACGTAAAAATTATGTTACAAATGCTTAGTCATATCTATTAATTAAGATAAACATTTTGTTATTGCAAATTTTCCTGTAAATACTTGAGAATATGGGAATGTGATACACAAGAGTATATTCTGACCCTTTAAAAGGTGACTCCAAGAAGATGGCTTTGATATGACATTTTATATGCGGGTTCAAGAGATAAAAGAAGCAATAGACAAGCAATAGACCCAAAATAATGTAAGAGGGTGCTCTAGGAAAGCTTCCGATACAAGGAGACTATGTTGAAAAACGCCGAGTACTATTTGGACGGATTACAGAGATGAGAACATCGCTGGGAGAAGTGTGTAGAGTTACAAGGAGACTATGTAGAAAAACGTCGAGTACTATTTGGACGTGTTACAGAGATGAGAACATCGCTGGGAGGAGTGTGTAGAGTTACAAGGAGACTATGTTTGAAAACGCCGAGTACTATTTGGACGGGTTACACAGATGGAAGCATCGCTGGGAGAAGTGTGTAGAGTTACAAGGAGACTATGTTGAAAAACGTCGAGTACTATTTGGACGTGTTACAGAGATGGGAACATCGCTGAGAAAAGTGTGTACAGTTAGAAGGAGACTATGTTGAAAAACGCCGAGTACTATTTGGACGGATTACAGAGATGGGAACATCGCCGGGAGAAGTGTGTAGAGTTACAAGGAGACTATGTTGAAAAACGCCGAGTACTATTTGGACGGGATACAGATATGGGGACATCGCTGGGAGAAGTGTGTAGAGTTACAAGCAGACTATGTTGAAAAACACCGAGTACTATTTGGACGTGTTACAGAGATGGGAGTATCGCTGGGAGAAGTGTGTAGAGTTACAAGCAGACTATGTTGAAAAACGCCGAGTACTATTTGGACGTGTTACAGAGATGGGAGTATCGCTGGGAGAAGTGTGTAGAGTTACAAGGAGACTATGTTGAAAAACACCGAGTACTATTTGGACGTGTTACAGAGATGGGAGTATCGCTGGGAGAAGTGTGTAGAGTTACAAGGATACTATGTTGAAAAACCCCGAGTACTATTTTGACGGGTTACAGAGATGGGAACATCGCTGGGAGAAGTGTGTAGAGTTACAGGTAGACTATGTTGAAAAACGCCGAGTACTATTTGGACGTGTTACAGAGATGGGAGCATCGCTGGGAGAAGTGTGTAGAGTTACAAGGAGACTATGTTGAAAAACGCCGAGTACTATTTGGACGGGTTACAGAGATGGGAGCATCACTGGGAGAAGTGTGTAGAGTTACAAGGAGACTATGTTGAAAAACGTCGAGTACTATTTGGACGGGTTACAGAGATGGGAGCATCACTGGGAGAAGTGTGTAGAGTAACAAGGATACTATGTAGAAAAAAAGACTGAGTACTATTTGGACGGGTTACAGAGATGGGGGCATCACTGGGAGAAGTGTGTGGAGTTACAAGGAGACTATGTTGAAAATCGCCGAGTACTATTTGGATGGGTTACAGAGATGAGAGCATCGCTGAGAGAAGTGTGTAGAGTTACAAGGAGACTATGTTGAAAATCGGCGAGTACTATTTGGACGGGTTACAGAGATGGGAGCATCGCTGGGAGAAGTGTGTAGAGTTACAAGGAGACTATGTTGAAAAACGCCGAGTACTATTTGGACGGGTTACAGAGATGGGAGCATCACTGGGAGAAGTGTGTAGAGTTACAAGGAGACTTTGTTGAAAAACGTCGAGTTCTATTTGGACGGGTTACAGAGATGGGAGCATCGCTGAGAGAAGTGTGTAGAGTTACAAGGATACTATGTTGAAAAACGCCGAGTACTATTTGGACGGGTTACAGAGATGGGAGCATCACTGGGAGAAGTGTGTACAGTTCCAAGGAGACTATGTTGAAAAACGTCGAGTACTGTTTGGACGTGTTACAGAGATGGGAGCATCGCTATGAGAAGTGTGTGCAGTTACAAGGAGACTATGTTGAAAAACGTCGAGTACTATTTGGACGGGTTACAGAGATGGGAACATCGCTGGTAGAAGTGTGTACAGTTACAAGGAGACTATGTTGAAAAACGCCGAGTACTATTTGGACGGGTTACAGAGATGGGAACATCGCTGGTAGAAGTGTGTACAGTTACAAGGAGACTATGTTGAAAAACGCCGAGTACTATTTGGATGGGTTACAGAGATGGGAACATCGCTGGTAGAAGTGTGTACAGTTACAAGGAGACTATGTTGAAAAACGCCGAGTACTATTTGGATGAGTTACAGAGATGGGAACATCGCTGGGAGAAGTGTGTAGAGTTACAAGGAGACTATGTTGAAAAACGTCGAGTACTATTTGGACGGGTTACAGAGATGGGAACATTGCTGGGAGAAGTGTGTAGAGTTACAAGGAGACTATGTTGAAAAACGTCGAGTACTATTTGGACGGGTTACAGAGATGGGAACATTGCTGGGAGAAGTGTGTAGAGTTATAAGGAGACTATGTTGAAAAACGTCGAGTACTATTTGGACGGGTTACAGAGATGGGAACATCGCTGGGAGAAGTGTGTGGAGTTACAAGGAGACTATGTTGAAAATCGCCGAGTACTATTTGGATGGGTTACAGAGATGAGAGCATCGCTGAAAGAAGTGTGTAGAGTTACAAGGAGACTATGTTGAAAATCGGCGAGTACTATTTGGACGGGTTACAGAGATGGGAGCATCGCTGGGAGAAGTGTGTAGAGTTACAAGGAGACTATGTTGAAAAACGCCGAGTACTATTTGGACGGGTTACAGAGATGGGAGCATCACTGGGAGAAGTGTGTAGAGTTACAAGGAGACTATGTTGAAAAACGTCGAGTTCTATTTGGACGGGTTACAGAGATGGGAGCATCGCTGGGAGAAGTGTGTAGAGTTACAAGGAGACTATGTTGAAAAACGTCGAGTACTATTTGGACGGGTTACAGAGATGGGAACATTGCTGGGAGAAGTGTGTAGAGTTATAAGGAGGCTATTGAAAAATAAAATAAAAAGCCTGAAAAAATAGCTTGTATCTTATTAGTTCGGAATGCAATACAGGGTGCACATAAATGAATAACGGTGTTTTAGCTGTTTTTAATATTTATTACATTAAACTTATTTATAAATGATAAGTCAAATGAAAGAGCAACTCAAAAACTTCTGTTTGTTGACACCAGTGCGCATGTACGTGCAATGTTTCTGCCACAATCCGCTAGACAGCGGTAGTAGCAAAGATGGCGACTACTAAACAGAAAGCGTTTTGTGTTTTGCAGATTGCAAAGACCGAATCTGTAGTTACTGTACAACGTGCGTTCCGCATTAACGTTCGGTTGTGATCCTCCTAGTGATAATAAACATTCTTAGATGAGATCATCAGTTTGAAGATACCGGCTGTCTTCGTAAAGGGAACAGCACGGGACGACCAAGAACAAGTGAAGAGACTGTTGAGCGAGAGAGAGAGTCGTTCACTCGTAGCCCAAGGAAATCAGTCCGAAAGGCTAGTCGTGAATTACAATTTCCTGTGTCAACTCTTTGGAAAGTTGTAAGAAGATGCTTACGGCTACGTCCTTACCGTTTACAGTTATTACAGGCTCTAAAGCCGACAGACCACGGATTACGTGCCAACTTCGCAAACGTCAAGTTGTTTCATGACGATGCCAATTTTATAAATCGTGTTGTCTGCAGTGATGAATCCACCTTTCACCTTTGTGGACATGTTAACACTCATAATGTGCACCTCTGGGGCTCAGAACATCCTCACGAGATGGTACAACTGCATCGAGATTCCCCTAAAGTGAATGTTTTTGTGCCGTATCCCGGCGAAAATTTATGGGTCTTCCTTTTTAGGTGAACCTACTGTAACTGGCAATTCTTACCTTGATACACTAGAGCAATGGCTCTTTCCTCAGTTGGAACAAAATGAGCCAGAGAACTTCATCTTCCAGCAAGATTGTGTGCCATCTCATTGGCAAAACGAAGTACGCGATTGGTTGAAGGACACTGTACCCGAGTGCTGGATAGGACACAAGGGCCCCAATGACAGGGCTTGCTATGCATGGGCTCCACGTTCTCCTGACCTAATGCCATGCGATTTTTACTTTTGGGGCTTCATCAAGGATCGTGTGTACGTGTCCCCGCTACCAGCTTACCTCCCTGAATTAAGAAACCGGTTTGAAGCAGCTGTTGCTACAATTACTGAATACACACTTATCAACGTTTGGAAAGAACTCGGCTATAGACTTGATGTGTGTCGTTTGACAAAGGGTAGTCTCATTGAACATTTATAAGATTCAACAGGTTTGGCATGATAGTTTGCTCCTTAAGCTCTACCGCATCGGTCTTCCTAATTACTTATCACATCTAATCCACAGTTTCCTCTACGACCGCAGCTTTTCAGTACGTATTAATGGAAAGCTTTCATCCCCACGTAATATTACCGCATATGTCCCACAAGGTTCTATCTTGGCTCGACTCTATTTAATATATACATTTCTGATATTCCTGACATAGCTCCGACTTCTTTAGCTCTTTACGCTGATGACACAGTACTATATTATTAACATGTTAATCTCCAGCACGCACAAGTAATACAGCTCTCTTTAGATCGCCTAGCTCATTGGTTCAGCACTTGGTAGATCTCATTGAACCCTCAGAAAACCGAAGCTAAAATCTTCATTCTTCGCCGATATACTCCGCTTACTCCGTTGTGTCTCTACAGGAACAACGTCCCTTGGCTGCCCACTACAACTCCCGTTAAATACCTTGGAGTACTTTTGGACTCTCGACTGACCTGGCGTGCTCATATCGATTGTCTTATATCACTGGCCTCCGGTCGAATTTCAAAACTCTCACCTCTGTTGCATCGCCGTTCCAGCCTCGGCCTACAGTCTTCACTGTTACTCTACAAATCACTCGTTCGTCCGCTTATTACTTATGCCTGCCAAGTGTGGGGGGCCGCACACACATGTCATCTGCGTCGTCTTCAGGTCATACAGAATTGCTTCATGCGCTTCGCTACCAACGCTCCATGGTTCATCCGTAATCACCAGCTCCATCACGAACTAGGACGGTTACCTCTTCACGACTACATTCGCAGGATCGCTCGTCGTTTCTTTTCCACGCTGCAAGAAGTTCCAGGAGCTGTGCATTATAACATCGGCGCCCGCACATGCCAGCCCTCACGCTTGAAGAGGAGACTACCACAGGACCTGCTTCTAAGTGATACATCTGATTCTAGTGATTCTAGTGCTTGATGTCTGTCTTATATCTTTGACATAATTTCTCGGAGAGTATTATTGGAGTTGTAACTTAATGTAGTTAGGGGGCGGCCTGTTAGCCTACCCCTGAGTGTTATTGTTCTTATTGTACTGTTACCTTCTTTTCACTCAGATCTGTAAAGCATTGTACTGCTGATCGATCAATAAAAAGTTATAGAAACAAAAAAGAAAGTAAGGACCAATTCGTTCTTCTTCGTTTACTTCTTTAACTTCCCATGAGACATGCAGTCGCCTGGGATACAACCCGGGTCGCCTTGATATAGTCAAGTGGTCTTTCCACTAGCCCATGTTGGGGCCTAAATTTGTCAATCAAATAAATTGGTAATTGCTGGCCTGAAAGCTGAAGTCTGTGTATTCTCAAGAAGCACTTATTCTCTTAAAAAAGCTATAAAAGCTACAAGTAATGCTGCAAATCAGTAAAGTACTGTGTAATGAGGAGGATGGGTTATTTAGAAGAAATAACGTTATTAAATGATATTGGATCCCACGCGATTCTCATTTATTTCTTATTAAAGTTCGCTTCTCTTATTTTTCCCCGTTTTTTCGATTGTTCTGTTTTCGGAGAGCGCATCTGTTAAACGTCGTGTTACAGGTAGATATGTGTTGCGCAGAGTGAGCTAGTTAGTGTGCCTAATTATCTCTAATTGCCAATTATTGTTCCAACAACTGTTCTTCTAAAAGACCGGGCGTTTGTTATTTTATTATTAGGCACATAAGCTGCTTACAGGAGAACATGAGACAATTTCTCGTTACAGGGCACAGAGCAAATGCCGCTGGACGCCCAATGCGCCCTGCACTAAAAGCTTTGCTATGCAGCACATTTATAATGCAATAGGGTTGTGTAACGGCCAATCCATGGTTGTAGGAGATACCGTCTCAAATGATCGGGGTTCGATCCTCACTTGAGAATTTGCAACTTACACGCAAGGGATTAGAATCATTTAATCCATCATGTTATTAAAACAGACAAAAAGTGTATCAAATATATTCTAGAACAGTACAGATTTCCCATAATATTTTTGACTTAAAATAGCTACGAAAATATTTCTAAAATTTAAGTCTAAACATGTGGAACGCATGCGATTGATAATTGACAGTCATCAACTGCTTTATTGCGGTAAAATATGTGTGAACTTCCTGCTAATCCTGACTCTCCTAGTTCGATGCTTTTTTTCTCTTAAATATATCAAGTATTATCACAGCAGTTAAAAATTCGCGTCAAAATTTTTCAGAACACTTGTACGGGGCCAGGGAAAACTATTTCGCAGCTTTCAGTTTGTTTTTTAAACACTTTATATATTTACACTCCTGGAAATGGAAATAAGAACACATTGACGCCGGTGTGTCAGACCCACCATACTTGCTCCGGACACTGCGAGAGGGCTGTACAAGCAATGATCATACGCACGGCAGAGCGTACACACCAGGAACCGCGATGATGGCCGTCGAATGGAGCTAGCTGCGCAGCGTTTGGGCAACGCCGCCGTCAGTGTCAGCCAGTTTGCCGTGACATACGGAGCTCCATCGCAGTCTTTAACACTGGTAGCATGCCACGACAGCGTGGACGTGAACCGTATGTGCAGTTGACGTACTTTTAGCGAGGGCGTATAGTGGGCATGCGGGAGGCCGGATGGACGTACCGCCGAATTGCCCAACATGTGGGGCGTGAGGTCTCCACAGTACATCGATGTTGTCGCCAGTGGTCGGCGGAAGGTGCACGTGCCCGTCGACCTGGAACCGGACCGCAGAGACGCACGGATGCACGCCAAGACCGTCGGATCCTACGCAGTGTCGTAGGGGACCGCACTGCCACTTCCCAGCAAATTAGGGACACTGTTGCTCCTGGGGTATCGACGAGGACCATTCGCAACCGTCTCCATGAAGTTGGGCTACGGTCCCGCGCACAGTTAGGCCGTCTTCCGCTCACGCCCCAACATCGTGCAGCCCGCCTCCAGTGGTGTCGCGACAGGCGTGAATGGAGGGACGAATGGAGACGTGTCGTCTTCAGCGATGAGAGTCGCTTCTGCCTTGGTGCCAATGATGGTCGTATGCGTGTGTGGCGCCGTGCAGGTGAGCGCCACAATCAGGACTGCATACGACCGAGGCACACAGGGCCAACACCTGGCATCATGGTGTGGGGAGCGATCTCCTACACTGGCCGTACACCTCTGGTGATCGTCGAGGGGACACTGAATAGTGCACGCTACATCCAAACCGTCATCGAACCCATCGTTCTACCATTCCTAGACCAGCAAGGGAACTTGCTATTCCAACAGGACAATGCACGTCCGCATGTATCCCGTGCCACCCAACGTGCTCTAGAAGGTGTAAGTCAACTACCCTGGCCAGCAAGATCTCCGGATCTGTCCCCTATTGAGCATGTTTGGGACTGGATGAAACGTCGTCTCACGCGGTCTGCACGTCCAGCACGAACGCTGGTCGAACTGAGGCGCCAGCTGGAAATGGCAAGGGAAGCCGTTCCACAGGACTACATCCAGCATCTCTACGATCGTCTCCATAGGAGAATAGCAGTCTGCATTGCTGCGAAAGGTGGATATACACGGTACTAGTGCCGACATTGTGCATGCTCTGTTGCCTGTGTCTATGTGCCTATGGTTCTGTCAGTGTGATCATGTGATGTATCTGACCCCAGGAATGTGTCAATAAAGTTTCCCCTTCCTGGGACAATTAATTCACGGTGTTCTTATTTCAATTTCCAGGAGTGTATTTAAATATTGAAATATCTCCGAGAACAGGAAACGGATTCACAAGCCAAAATCATGTTAGAAATGAAGAAATAAGGAAAGTATTATATATATATACAACCCTCGCATTCCATCCGTCACAACAATCAAGAATCGATCAAGTTATAGCACCTCCTATTCTATTAAGGACCAGATAGGGACTTCAGTTCTTTTATAATACACGTGGACTCTTTGTGAATGCGTGACAGAGATGGCAGTACTGTAGATGCATGAAACTCCAATGGCAGCGACGTGAGTTAGGAACTGTTTTTGATACTTAATTCGGCGATCTTTTAGTTGCAACAACAGCATGTAATCATTTTCCTCCATTTTCGTGGTGTGACACCTATTGAAATTCATCGCCAGTTGAGTGAGGCATGTGGTGCTGGTACCATGGATGTGTCTAATGTACGATCCTGGGTGCGACTGTCCAATGAGGACATCGTGTGACAACAAAACAAGACAGATAAGTGAGGCATGTGGTATTGGTACCATAGATGTGTCTAATGTACGTTCCTGCGTGCGACAGTTCAATGAAGACAGAACATCGTGTAACAGCAAACCAAGATAGTTGAGTGAGGCATGTGGTGATGGTACCGTGGATGCGTCTAATGCGCGTTCCTGGGTGTCACAGTTCAATGAAGACAGAACATCGTGTGACAACAAACCAAGACAGTTCAGTGAGGCATGTGGTGATGGTACGATGTATGTGTCTAATGTACGTTCCTGGGTGCGACAGTTCAATGAAGACAGAACATCGTGTGACAACAAACCCACACAGTTAAGTGAGACATGTGGTGATGGTACGATGTATGTGTCTAATATACGTTCCTGGGTGCGACAGTTCAATGAAGACAGAACATCGTGTGACAACAAACCAAGACAGTTCAGTGAGGCATGTGGTGATGGTACGATGTATGTGTCTGATGTACGTTCCTGGGTGCGACAGTTCAATGAAGACAGAACATCGTGTAACAACAAACCAAGACATTTTAGTGAGGCATGTGGTGATGGTAACATTAATATGTCTAATGTACGTTCCTGGTCTTGACAGTTCAATGAAGACAGAACATCGTGTGAAAACAAACCAAGACAGTTTAGTGAGGTATGTGGTGATGGTACCATGGATGTGTCTAATGTACGTCCCTGGGTGTGAGAGTTCAATGAAGACAGAACATCGTGTGAGAGCAAACCAAGACATATTAGTGAGGCATGTGGTGGTGGTCACATGGATGTGGTAACTGGGTGAGACAGTTCAATGAAGACAGAATATCGTGTGACAACAAACCAAGAGAGTTAAGTGAGGCATGTGGTGATGGTACCATGGATGTGT
Source organism: Mantis religiosa (assembly GCA_030765055.1). NCBI lineage: Eukaryota > Metazoa > Arthropoda > Insecta > Mantodea > Mantidae > Mantis > Mantis religiosa. Next base: position 602,987 of record JAUKNK010000264.1, read on the forward strand.
CTAATGAACGTTCCTGCGTGTGACAGTTCAATGAAGGCAGAACATCGCGTGACAATAAGCCAAGTCAGTTTAGGGAGGCATGTGATGATGGTATCATGGATGAGTCTAATGTACGTTCCTGGGTGCGACAGTTCAATGAAGACAGAACATCGTGTGACAACAAACCAAGACATTTGAGTGAGGTATGTGGTGATGGTAACATGGATGTGTCTAATCTACGTTCCTGGGTGTGGTAGTTCAATGAAGACAGAACATCGTGTGACAACAAACCAAGACACTTGAGTGAGGCATGTGGTGATGGTACCATGGATGCGTATAATGTATGTTTCTGTGTGTGACAGTTCAATGAAGACAAAACATCGTATGACAACAGACCAAGACAGTTAAGTGAGGCATGTGGTGATGGTAACATGGATGTGTCTAATGTACGTTCCTGGGTGTGGTAGTTCAATGAAGACAGAACATGGTGTGACAGCAAACCAAGACAGTTTAGTGAGGCATATGATGATGGTACCATGGATGTGTCTAATGTACGTTCCTGGGTGTGACAGTACAATGAAGACAGAACATCGTGTGAGAACAAACCAAGACAGTTTAGTGAGGTATGTGGTGATGGTAACATGGATGTGTCTAATGTACGTTCCTGGGTATGACAGTTCAATGAAGACAGAACATCGTGTAACAACAAACCAAGACAGTTTATTGAGGAATGTGGTGATGGTATCATGGATGTGTCTAATGTACGTTCCTGGGTGTGACAGTTGAATGAAGACAGAACATCGTGTGACAACAAACCAAGACAGCTTAGTGAGGCATGTGGTGATAGTAACATGTATGTGTCTAATGTACGTCCCTGGGTGTGACAGTTCAATGAAGACAGAACATCGTGTGAAAACAAACCAAGACAGTTGAGTGAGGCATGTGGTGATGGTACCATGGATGAGTCTAATGTACGTTCCTGGGTGTGACAGTTCAAGGAAGACATAACATCGTGTGACAACAAACGAAGACAGTTGAGTGAGGCATGTGGTGATGGTACCATGGATGTGTCTAATGTACGTTCCTGGGTGTGACAGTTCAATGAAGACTTAACATCGTGTGACAACAAACCAAGACAGTTAAGTGCGGTATGTGGTGATGGTACCATGGATGTGTCTAATGTACGTTCCTCAATGCGACAGTTCAATGAAGACAGAAGTTCGTGTGACAACAAACGAAGACCGGCACGGCCTCGCACTAGCCAGTCTGACGACATGATCCAGGTAGTGGAGAACCATCTTTAGGAGGATCGCCGATTGATCTTTGCAGACATCGCCTCCAAAAAGCCCACCTCGGTAGCGTAGATGGTAGCGTGTCTGCCTCACGTTCAAGAGGTCCCGTGTTCGAATCTCGGTCAGGGTGAGTTACCTGGTTAAGATTTTTCCCGGGGTTTTCCCTTACCTTGAAAGAAGTATGACGAGAAACTCTAAGCTCCATGGATCCCGGACGCATTGACTATCATTTCACCCACTTCATTTACCGTGCGATATTACTAAATGTTGGAGGACGTAAATTGAAAAAAAAAATGGACTCCCAAATTGGCATTTCCGTGGGATCAGTGCACAGAATCTTGCATGAAGATATGAAAATTCGAAAAGTGCCTTCCAGGTAAGTGCCACGAATACTGATGGACGATTACAAGGCTGCGCGCGTGGCAAATTGTCAGGCGATGTTGACGTGTGATGACGGCAAGAATGGAACCTTCTTTCAATGGATTGTGACAATGGATGAGACGTGGATGCCCTTTTTCAATCCTGAAACGAAGCGCCAGTCAGCTCAATGGAAGCGCACAGACTCGTTCCCATCAAAAATTTTCGAGTGAGCGCCAGTGCTGACAAAATGGTGGTGGCCATCCTCTGTGACAGTAGTGGTGTAATCGTTACTCATTACATTCTAAAGCGCACTACGGTGAAGGCTACATCCTAACAAAATATTCTGAAGAATAAGCTCCTCCAAGCATTTCATGAAAGCCGGTCGGAAAGGTTTTGACGTGTGCTCTTTTAATCAAGACAACGCACCAGCACATCGGTTGAACGGGACGCAGGAGTTTCTTCTTGACAACTTTGAAGTGATTGCTTGTGCTCCCTATTCACCTGACCTGCCTCCTAGAGACTTTTGACTGTTTCCCACGATGAATCGCAGATGCAGTCTTCGTGCCGCTATTGCCTCAGCGATTTTCCAATGATCAAAACACACTCCTAAAGAAGTGTTGGCAGCGGCCATGGAGTTATGGCACCAACGTTGTGAAAAATGTGTATAGTTAGAGGGAGATTACGCTGAGAAGTGACAGCAGTTTCATATTTTTCTTGTCATTACTTTTTGAGAAAAAAAGGAGATGTTATAACTTGAACACACCTCATATAAAGCTTGGACGTCTTTTGTACGTCCCGAACGTTCGTCTCCCAAGCACTTAGGGCAAATACTTAGTCGCGGATACCATTTTGTTTTTACTTGGACCCCAGGCCATGTTGGGATTTCCGGGAACGAGGAGGCGTACGCGACTGCTAAGTCCGCTTGCCGTTTGCCCCGGAGTTTAACAACTACGGTGCCATACCAGGATGTGTAACGTTTTTTCCGTCGCCAACTCCTATCTGCTTGGCAGCACTCCTGGACAGCTTTGGAAGGCACACAACTCCGGGTAGTAAAGGAGAGCGTACAACCCTGGCCAACTTCCTGCAGGGATAACCGGCGAGCCGAGGTGATACTCACCCGGCTGAGAATTGGGCACACACGAGCGACTCATGGTCATTTGTTAAGAGGGCAACCGGCCCCAGTGTGTGCTCCGTGTGCAGTACGCCTCACTGTGCGGCACTTATTGCTTGATTGCCCGCAGTACGCCCGCGTTCGCCAGTCAGTAGGCTTGGGGACTAACTTGCTGGGAGTTTTAGGGGACGACCCAGTGGCCGTGGATAAGGCACTGCGGTTTGTTGCCGAAATCGGGTTTTATAAACAAGTCTGACTTGCATTTTATATTTGTTAATTTTAGAGATTCTAGATTGTTAGTCTTGGGATGGGTTTTTTTATGTACTTTTAATAGTTGAGTGTTTTTATTTTATTTTACCTTTTTAGCTTAATTTGTGTTGCTTTTAGGTTTTAGTATTGACTTCGGGCCCAAATGACCTTGTTGTCGACGGGCCCTAAATCCCCACACACTCACTCACTCACTCGCACTTAGGGCTACGTTTAAAATTCACTGTAGCAAATGATGGTACAGAGTCCCCATACACAGAATCCAACTCATCATTGATTTGCTTAGGCGTATTGCCTTTCAAAAGCAGATATTTAATGACAGCTCAATACTTTATTTTGTCCATTATCATAAAAACACTCACATCAACTCACTCAAACGACTGTTATATAACAACTGAGCATCCAAAATGGCTGAAACATTGGTGAGTAACGGCAACAGATGACCAACGAAATTCTCTAGCCTTTATTTAAGTGCTGCTATCCTTTTTGAGGTCGGAAACTTGTAAAGGAAGGAAAATAGAATAAGAAAACATATAAAATTGAATTTCTGCCATCCAATTTTTATTCTACCTATAACACGTTGGAGGGGTTCGTTCTGCCATCCATCCTACACGTTTCATATCTTCGCATTAGTAAATATATTACAGATAACAGCCCTTTGTTTCAGTTTCTTAGTGCTTACATATAAAAATGGACGGAAAGGGAACAATATTGTGACAAGAAGAACATGAAGTTCATTTTAGCTAACTTTTCTGTCACCATAAACGTTAGCGCGCCTCGGTAGCGTAGATAGTAGTACGTCTGCCTCACGTTCAAGAGGTCCCGAGTTCGAATCTTGGTCAGGGTAAGTTACCCAGATAAGGTTTTTCCAGGGTTTTCCCTTATCCTTCAAGACGAATGTCGGGTAACTAAGGTCCATGGACCTTGGACTCATTTGAGCATCATTTCACCCAATTCATTCACCGTCAGATATAACTTAACGTTGGGGTGGACGTAAATTAAAAATAAAAAACAAAAGAAAAACCTTAAACGTTAGCTCAGTGCTAACTTACAATCGCCTTCTTTTTTTCTACAAATACACAATGTTAATACGACTCTTTGTTCTGCACCAACTTGCTGTGCTTGTGACTTTTCTGACGCACACACAACATTTCCCTTTTGCACTGCTCAGTTTGCCGACCTTCTCTGCACTGCTGACACTGTCTGTAAACTCGTTAGTAAGGAGCTGCACCGTACTGCACACAGGACTTTCTCTGAACTGAACTGTACTACTCCACGAGCCAAGAGCAAGTGCAGGTCGTCCGGGTTCTCCCGGGCGGAGAGTCACAAGGCACGGTACCTATCCTATGTGCGGATTTTCCCGTGCGGTATAAAGGATAAAAGTATTTGCGAAACATAGGGAATTTGACAAAGAAACGCATATAGCATTTATTTACTTTGAAAAAGACTTCGACAGGGTAAACCGATGCAAAATGTGACAAATATTGGAACAACGAGGATACCCACAACAATTAATAAAAATGATACAATGCTTCTAGTTCCAAACAAAAATAAAAGTGAGGAACAATTTTAAAATTTATAAAAAAAAAAAAAAAAAAAAAAAAAAAAAAAAAAGTCTTACTAATCAGGGTGTCAGACAAGGGTGTACTTTATCATCTACACTTTTTAGTATTTATATTGACGACCTAGTGTGCAAATGGAAACAGCTAGTGAATGTAGGTTTTAAAATTTCAAATAAAAACGTTTTAAATATTTTATTGTTTGCTGAGGACTTAGTTATTATACAAAATGGCAAGTCTACCCTGCAAAAATCTATTTTTATACTTGGTGAACTTTGTAAGCAATATAGTATGAAAATTTCTTTTATAAAATCAAAGGTAATGACATTCATTGGGAAAGAGCCAATTAGAACAAAAATAGTTATAAATAATCGTTGCGTTGAACAAGTAAGCGATTTTAACTACTTGGGAACTGATGTTAGTTATGGCAAGGAATATGATGTCTACAATAAAATATGCAAATTTCAAAGAGTGTGTAGAACGATAAATAGAACATTTAGAAACAAAATACGTAAAGAAACAAAATTAAAGTTCTACAAAGTTATGGCTGTACCTATACTGACCTACGGAAGTGAGACTTGGACGTTAACTAAAAAGCAACAGAGTAAAATACAGGCTTCAGAGATGAAATTCTTGAGAAGTGTGAAAGGGTGCACGAAGAGGAACTTAATAAGTAATGAAAATATAAGAGAAGAGCTGGACATTTTTAGTCTGAATGAAGGTTAAAAGATCTCAAACAAAAATGGAAGGAACATGTTGAAAGAATGCCAGATAATAGACTTACAAAACAAATATTACAGTATCATCTTAAAGGTGGGCAGAACCAGGAAACGATGGCTGGAGGACATGGAAGGCGGAACAGGCACTTGGTTGCCTATGGCATGAAGTGAAGAAGAAGAAGAACAACAACAAGAAGAAAAAAAAGAAGAAGAAGAACAAGATGTATTTGCGCAAGCTTGCGTGTCGTTTGGTGAGACGACGCAGTAGGCCTCTGCTGATGCTTCTGGTGCCGGGATATTCCCCTTGTCGGGGGACAGTGCCCGTTCCACCTCGCTCAGTGCGGTCGCCTAGCGATCCGCCAAGCAGAGGGTGGATCCAGTAGCGAGAGACCTGATGGGAATCAAGGTATTTTGAGGTTTAATAAGGCCAGGTCGTGCGCGCGCCCCAGGGCACGAATGAAGGTGTTAACCTTCCAGCCGCGTCCAAGGCGCCAGGTGACCTGGTGGTGATTGGTAGGGGGCAGGAGGACAGGCAGACTTTACCACCGAAGTGCATCCTTGGGTAGGCGATAGCTCCTCCGTCTCCTGGGCAGACGGTGGTCGTATTGACCTAGTGACTTCACCAGCTGGTTAGGGTGAGGAGTGATCTTGGCATACAACGTGCGCGTTCGTTCACGCACGACGTCTTCGACGTATGGTATGCCAGACTGGGTGTGCAGGTAGTGACATGGGAACCTGCGGTCGGTACCGTAGATCATCCTTAAGGCTCTGTTCTGTACGGCTTGCAGCCTGCGGAGGGTGGTACGAGCCACCGAACCCCAGACCTCGCATCCGTACAGGATCAGAGACGGGACGATCGCACGGTACGCCCGCAGTTTGAGGCGGATAGGAATGGTGGATCGGAAGATGGGGTAGAGTTGCCTGAGGGCAGCGTGGCCGAGGCCGGGCATTGCCCTGACATGCGGAGTGAAGGTGAGGCCGCAGTCCAGTTGGATTCCCAGGTATTTGGCGGTTCGAACCCAGGGGATTCTTCTCCGCCGTAACCGCAGGTCTCCTTTCGGGCGCCAGCTACGGGTCTTAGCCAGCATGACAGCGGAGCTATTCTGTGTGCTGATGGCTATCCTCCACTTCTCACTCCACCTGCCAATGGCGTGGAGCTGTCGCTGTAGAGGGGGGAGACAGTAGCGGACGTTCTTGTTCTGCGCCAGTATGAGGACATCGTCGGCATACTGAGACAAAACAGTGCGTGGTTCCGTAGGTAGGTCAGACATGTAGGCGGCGAAGAGTAGCGGGGACAAAGCACTGCCTCCCGGGAATCCAGCCGCTATGGGTCTGACAGGATAGCTTCCCCTCGACCGGCACCCTGAAGTTGCGGTCCTTGAGGAAGCTAGGCCACGCCGTGGCTCAGTGGTTAGACCGCTTGGCTCTCACCAAGGCGGCCCGGGTTCGATCCCAGGCGACCGCAAAGTGAGATTTGTGGTGGACAACACGGCGTTGGGGCAGGTTTTCTCCGGGACCTCCGGTTTCCCCCGCCATCTCATTCCACCGGTGCTTCATCTTCATCTCATGCATCATCAGTGTCACCGCCTGCGGTGCCGTATGTAGTAAAAGCGGGCGTTAAACACTACACATTTCAACATTTTCTTGAGGAAACTGCTGAGTATTGCCAGGTAGGGAAGGGGGAGTTGTACTTCTTTGAGGTTGAACAACAACCCCTGGTGCCATAGGGTGGCGAAGGCCTTCTCCACGTCCAAGAGCACAGCGATGGTTATGAGGTTGTCCTGGAATCCCAGGGCAGCCTTCTCCGCCAAACGCAGTAGCTGCAAGGAGGTGGAATGACTCCGACGGAAACCGAATTGGTGATCCGGGAACTGTACTACTAGGCGTCACACCACCTTTTATAAACCCGTCGGGCCTGGCAAGGAAGGAATACCTCCAGAGTTCGAACGGTCTGGAAGGAATCTCTCACACTAATAATACCCTTTGAGATCCCGGGTTCCTGATGTCAGTCAGGCTTGTCCTTGGAAGTTGTGGTTCCTTTCTTCTCTGTGGGTGCCCACTGTCGCGTGACACTATATAACTAGCGTAAATAACGTGGAACGCGGGAGCATTGCGGGTTGTAAAAGACGGTGTATCGAGATAAAAGGTTTAATATGGTATACCCCTGGATCAATGTCCCTCATGTGCCAATAAGGAGGATTTGAACATGTATAAAGCCATTTATGTTCGGAATTATGATTCAAAATTACCAGCAAAGTTCGTAAAAGGAGTAGGAAATTAGGGCGGTCTTTAGCAAAACTAACTAAAGTCAAATTGACAGAAAACAAGAGAAAAACAGCAAACCAAAGTGTATTAAATATGTATGTACTTAAAATGTAAATAGGATATGACAGGCAATGACACATTCAAATGTAACTCGCTTAGCATAAATAAATAAATATCTTGCGAATATCCTGCTATATCATCCACATTTTAATTTGATGCTTTTAATGTAGTTAAAGGATGACCAAACCGAAACACGCGTGCCATTATTGACAAGCACGGAGTCTCAATAGAGCATTTTAAAAGTTTGTTAGAACAGTCTCAAGCTTCCATATGATTCCAAGAACGCAGAACATATTTCTGACTTGATTTCTTCATAGAAAAATAGCTTCTGCTACCTTTAAATTATTTGCGGGAGCATCATTACCCATACTACTGAAGTTTAGACTTAAATATTGGAAGAGTCAAGCCAGACTGAAAATTCCAATGCCATTGCCGGGATTTGAACCACGGATCTTCTGGTCTCCGTCCAGCCGCTCTAAACCATTGAGCTACTATGGCCAAGGTGCCGACATGACATGAAATTCTACAACTGACTCGTGTTTTTCCCGGTAAACCACTAGGAGTTCTCATAAACACAAGAGACAACTACCTTAAATGCGACTTACTATGCTGTAAGTACTTTAAGGCCCGGAATTTACAGTGAACCACTAGGAGTTCTCATAAATACATGAGACAACTACCTTAATGGCGACTTACTATGTTGTAAGTACTTTAAGGCCCGGACTTTATAGTAAACCACTAGGAGTTCTCATAAATACATGAGACAACTACCTTAATGGCGACTTACTATGCTGTAAGTACTTTAAGGCCCGAGCTTTATAGTAAACCACTAGGAGCTATCATAAACACATGAGACAACTACCTTAATGGCGACTTACAATGCTGTAAGTAATTTAAGGCCCGGACTTTATAGTGAACCACTAGGAGTTGTCATAAACACATGAGACAACTACCTTAATGATGACTTACTATGCTGTAAGTACTTTAAGGCCCGGACTTTATAGTAAACCACTAGGAGTTATCATAAACACATGAGAAAACTACCTTAATGGCGACTTACTATGCTGTAAGTACTTTAAGGTCCGGGCTATATAGTGAACCACTTGGAGTTCTCATAAACACATGAGACAACTACCTTAATGGCGACTTACTATGTTGTAAGTGCTTTAAGACCCGGACTTTATAGTAAACCACTAGGAGCTATCATAAACACATGAGACAACTACCTTAATGGCGACTTACTATGCTGTAAGTACTTTAAGGCACGGACTTTATAATGAACCACTAGGAGTTGTCATAAACACATGAGACAACTACCTTAATGGTGACTTACTATGCTGTAAGTACTTTAAGGCCCGGACTTTATAGTAAACCACTAGGAGTTATCATAAACACATGAGAAAACTACCTTAATGGCGACTTACTATGCTGTAAGTACTTTAAGGTCCGGGCTATATAGTGAACCACTTGGAGTTCTCATAAACACATGAGACAACTACCTTAATGGCGACTTATTATGCTGTAAGTACTTTAAGACCCGGACTTTATAGTAAACCACAAGGAGTTATCATAAACCCATGAGACAACTACCTTAATGGCGACTTACTATGCTGTAAGTACTTTAAGGCCCGGACTTTATAGTAAACCACAAGGAGTTATCATAAACCCATGAGACAACTACCTTAATGGCGACTTACTATGCTGTAAGTACTTTAAGGCCCGGACTTTATAGTAAACCACTAGGAGTTCTCATAAACACATGAGACAACTACCTTAATGGCGACTTACTATGCTGTAAGTACTTTAAGGTCTGGGCTATATAGTAAACCACTAGGAGTTCTCATAAACACATGAGACAACTACCTTAATGGCGACTTACTATGCTGTAAGTACTTTAAGGTCTGGGCTATATAGTAAACCATTAGGAGTTATCATAAACACATGAGACAACTACCTTAATGGCGACTTACTATGCTGTAAGTACTTTAAGGTCTGGGCTATATAGTAAACCACTAGGAGTTATCATAAACACATGAGACAACTACCTTAATGGCGACTTACTATGCTGTAAGTACTTTAAGGTCTGGGCTATATAGTAAACCACTAGGAGTTATCATAAATACATGAGACAACTACCTTAATGGCGACTTACTATGCTGTAATTACTTTAAGGTCTGGGCTATATAGTAAACCACTAGGAGTTATCATAAATACATGAGACAACTACCTTAATGGCGACTTACTATGCTGTAAGTACTTTAAGGTCTGGGCTATATAGTAAACCACTAGGAGTTCTCATAAACACATGAGACAACTACCTTAATGGCGACTTACTATACTGTAAGTACTTTAAGACCCGGGCTTAATAGTTCGGACCACTATTAGGTCAATTAATGGAAATTAGTTGTTCTTTCACACTAGCCGTGTGTAGGACGCACTCTGAAACGGTAGAGTCAGACAGAAAAGTTGATTGCCATGGCCAGTATTTAAAACACGGATCTTCTGGACTCCATCCAGCCGCTCCAAACCATTGAGCTAGTATGGCCAAGGTGCCAACATCACATTGAACTCTCCAACTGACACACGGCTACGCACGGCTAGTTTGAAAGAACAACTAATTTCCATGAAATACTGGAGTTTCAGAATAATTTTGAAATTCACTTGGTGCAGGAGGTCCTTGGAAATGCAGAGGACGTGGATTTTACAACTGTCTGGGAATAGCTTATCCTATTGCAGTTCTCTGCCCTGCGCAGCATAGCTCTGCAACATTTTTGTAGATTCCAATCGATACTCCTATGTATTGGAGATTGGATTGGATTAGGTTATAGAGCGGACTGGACAGTTACGCGCAGAGGTCTCCACGAAACTCCGAGGACCCCGGCTTCCTTCAACCTGAGAGCGATGGAAAACTCCAGGACTCATTTCTTGGGGCAATACCTGGAGTCTAAAAAGCCCCCCCCCCCACCCAATCGACAACAACGTCAAGACTGGTGGAAGTACATACGCCACTTACGCACGTCAACCCCACAGGGAAAACTACCGAGACCTCGGTGGGGCCGCTTGGTGATCTAGTACACCTACTGTACTCGGGACTTCTTAGGCAACACTCTACCCTTTCAGGGCGGCCGAAGCCTGGCCGGAGGTACCCGACCTCCCGCGGGTGTCGGGAGCACACTGCCTCCTCGAGTCTAACCCAAATCGAATAACTCCCATTCAGGGAGGTGCTAGAGGGGACTCGACATGGAGTTCTGTACCTCTGCCCCAAATAGAGCATTCCCGAGAGGAAGGATGAGGTGAGAGGAGAGGGGGCGGCCGTCTCAAGGAGACACAATGCAGAGAGCATGCTCCCGACATTTGACAGCCGTCAACTCCCCGGAAGGCAGGTATAACCGGCATCCCACCTATCGGATCAGTCCCCTTCAGCTGCTGTTGTGCGAGAACTGCGGACCCTTAGCAATCGTGCTACCTCTGACGTTACTAGAAGAACCTCGGGCCGAACTGCCAAGCCCCTCCCGTAGGGAAGTTGTTCGGATTGGGTTGGACTCGAGGGGACAGTGGTTCCCGATACTCGTGGTAGATCGGATACGTCTCCGGACGGAGTTGAGGTAAGGCATGTTATCCCGCGTACTAGCCAGTATAACTAGTAGAATGTGTTCTAGATCAACAGGCGGCCCTACCGAGGTTAATCGGTAGCCTTCCCCTTTTGGGTTTGGCGCTCGTAAGTGGCGTATCCACTTCCATCCCTTCTTGTGTTTTCGGACCAGTTGGGGGCTTGTTAGTCTCTAGGTCTTGCCCTAAGGAAAGCCCCACGCAGGCGCCGGGCGCCCTTCGGGGACAGCTCAGCAACTCCCTGGTTTGAGATGGTCAGCGACAGCTGCCCTACGTAGCTCTCTATTGTTAATCCCAACTACCGTGATTCTGTGATGGACCACCCGGAGAATATAGGCCGTCCTGGCGAAGGAGGAAGTGCTTAGCTGGAGCTTATCGTCCTGCCATGCACCGCCGAGGCTTCCGCCGACACCTTTACCCATTACCAGATGAGAGATACTGCGAAATGGTAATGGAGATGAAATGGAGAAACAAGTGATTCGGGAGGTATGATTAACTTAACCAGCCTTCACCTGGTGACCCGGGAAAGCCCTCCAGCTAGGCGGGCCATGAGAATCGAACCTCGCCCTTCCGATTGCGGCCCCCAGACGACACCGCCTGATCCACCCGGGTCGGAATATATGGGAAAAGAAAATCATCTCCATCCTGAACTTTTTAATGAATTACCCATTGGTCGTCATCTCAAAGTTCCACTTCATCTTGCTGCTTCATACGTGTATCAAGTTTCATTTTATAATTGATTTTTGTTTCTTATTACCTTTTACGTACTACCATAACGACGTAGCAAGTCGCTGAAAACCCTGTCATCGGTGTTTCCTTGAAGAAAAATCGGCGTACTGGACTGAAATATACACACTGTAAATTGGAGAAACTGTAACTGTAAGGCTGTTCAATAAAGAGAGATAACATGTTTTTTAACAACGTACATTTACTCATCCTCATAATTTTGATGGTCCTTCTCAAAATATACTCCCCTGAATGCGATGCACTTGTCCCAACGTTTCTGAAAGTCTTCAAAGACATGCGGGAAACATTTTTGAGAGGTCCTTCAAATCGCCTCCGCAGCCTTCACCACTGCTTCTGATGATGGATAATGTCTCCCACGAAAGCGTTTCTTCAAGTTAGGGAATAGAAGAGTCACATGGGCCTAAATCCGGACTATAGGGAGGGTAAGGGATGCACTTCACGTTGATTTTTGCAAGATATTCAGCAACAACATTGGCAATATGCGGCCACGCATTATCGTGGTGCAGCATCCAGCGTGCTTCACGGAAATGTCGTCTTTTGTGCCTGATATGGACTTGCAATGTTTTCAAGATTCCCCTGTAGTATTGTCCAGTTACTTATGTGTGTGCAGGTACAACATGCTGATAAAGCATTCCACGAATATCAAAATATCAGAAGTGCATAACTTTCTCAGTAGAAGCAACCACGTTTTCTTTTTTGTGAGTTGGTGACGAAGGAGATTTCCAAACTGAGCTTTGTTGTTTGCTCTCAGGATCAAAATGATGTAGCCAAGTTTCATCAGCAGTGATTACGTTTGAAAGAAACTCATGATCTCCCTCTAACATTAACTTTAACTGCATGCAGACCTGTATGCGACTGTCTTTTTGTTCGGGAATCAACAGTCTTGGAACACATCGCACACAAACACGTCTCATGTGTAATGTTTCTGTCACCAACGTGTGGGTGGCACCCAATGAAATATTCAGTATTTCAGAAAGTGATTTTAAGGTAATTCGTCGATCCTCTCTCACAATGGCAGCAGCATTGTTGATATTTTCTTTTGTAAGAGCAGTAACTGGAACACCGGGTCCACCTTCCTTTGACACGTTCAAGAGGTTCCGAGTTCGAATTTCGGTCAGGGTGAGTTACTTGGATAATGTTTTCCCTTAACCTGAAAGACGAATGTCGGGTAACTATAAGCTCTATGAACCCTGGGCTTATTTGAGCATCATTTCACCCATTGCATTCATCGTGAGATACGACTTAACGTTGGAGGACGTAAATTGCAACAACAAAAAAACCCTCTTTAAACATTTTAAACCACCTTCGAGCTGTGCTGTAGGGAAGAACAGACTCACCGTAGGCCTCCTGTAACATTGTCTAGGACTCAACTGAAGATTTGTTGAGACGAAAGCTGAATTTTAAAGCCGCATATTGTTCCTCGCGTGTTACCTCCTTCGAAATTGTCTTCCCTCTTTAAACATTTTAAACCACCTTCGAGCTGTGCTGTAGGGAAGAACAGACTCACCGTAGGCCTCCTGTAACATTGTCTAGGACTCAACTGAAGATTTGTTGAGACGAAAGCTGAATTTTAAAGCCGCATATTGTTCCTCGCGTGTTACCTCCTTCGAAATTGTCTTCCCTCTTTAAACATTTTAAACCACCTTCGAGCTGTGCTGTAGGGAAGAACAGACTCGCCGTAGGCCTTTTGTAACATTGTATAGGCCTCCACTAACGATTTGTTGAGAGGAAAGCGGAATTTCAAAGCCGCATATTGTTCCTCACGTGTTACCTCCTTTGAAATTGATTGTCTCCCCTCTTTAAACATTTTCAACCACCTTCGAGCTGTGCTGTAGGGAAGAACAGACTCTCCATAGGCCTCCTGTAACATTGTCTAGGCCTCAACTGAAGATTTGTTGAGACGAAAGCTGAATTTTAAAGCCGCATATTGTTCCTCGCGTGTTACCTCCTTCGAAATTGATTGTCTTCCCTCTTTAAACATTTTAAACCACCTTCGAGCTGTGATGTAGGGAAGAACAGACTTGCCGTAGGCCTCCTGTAACATTGTGTGGGCCGCCACTGAAGATTTGTTGAGAGGAAAGCAGAATTTCAAAGCTGCACATTGTTCCCTTGCGTGTTACCTCCATTGCAGCGGTAGGCGATACTGGACATGTCTGAACTTGCGTGGTTCTCACAGGCAGGAATCAGGAGCACCAACAGCTAAAGTACTACAGTGTGTTTGTTTCACATTATGCTAACAGAATATAATAAGATTTAATTTTAGTGCGAAATATTATGTCAGTAAAATATTATGATCGTGCTTTATTGAACAGCCCTCGTACATTTTAAATAAGGCACGTCACTATTATTTTTATTTGTATGTCTGTTTATTTTATGTTATGCAACAACCTATATCACTTTTACCTGGAAACTCTCCAATTGGCATCCGGCAGTTTCAGCCACGTTACACCTTTGTATCGGAAGATATATAATTTTGTACATTATTAAACTTTTTGAGATCTTTTAATCTGTATAAACAGAGGAATGGGTGTTTAAAGGAGTTCTAATGAAGGGAAAGTCATGTAGACGTTTGCATCAGTCTTTTACTGTGGTGGAATATATCCTGCCAAAAAGACGTGGGTGTGTTTCTTGTGGTGGATTGGGGATATTAAGTTGGAGGAGGTTGCAGACCCTGCTCTCAGGAACATAGAGGAACTGCGAGAACGAAGCTATTTAACAAGAAAGCGAGAGCCTTGCAAACTACACGTATCCATTTCAGAACAGCGTGCAGCCATATTATATACCTCAAGAACCACTTTGAGCTTCTTGAGCGCTTATGTTAAATTTACAGGATCAGAGAATGGAGCTCCTCATCGGCTTAAAAACTTACACAAAGCCCAGAAGTGCCTCGGCAAAGATTTTCGCCCTTCTACCCAATTACCGGCCGATTTTTTGTTACCTTCAGCCCATATATTATACCGCCAAATTTATTAAACTTATCGAGGTTATTCAATACAAATTTCTAAGGTATGTGTTTTTCAAAACTTTTCATTATTTTCCTAAGTCCATATCATGTAGTTCATTGCTTCATTTATTCAACTTTAGAAGTCTATGGCATAGGAGAAGTTATTACTTTTCCTTGACAAATAACTTCATAATAGGATTGATGACCTTAACCCAAGAAAATTAATACGTTTTTACTTTCCAAATGTTGCACCTAAAAATTTCGTAATATTTTTCTTCATAAGGTTAATACTGTTTCCTATAAATATTCACCTATACGTAGAATGCAATCATTAGACTTATTACGTCCCTTAAATATTGATATATTTAGTATAAAAATCAGAAACCTTCCTTTATCCTGTGATTACTTATTACCAAATGTAGAATGATTGACTTACTGTACATGTGAACCAATATTATCAACTTCTCTGTGTTTGTTTTTGTTTTGTTATCGTTTATCCTGTAATTAATTTTGTGTTGCCTTTGATACATTTTCTTCATATTGTAACTTTATAGCAGGGGCGGCCGGTAAGGAATTGTATTGACGGTGCTATAAATAAATGAATAAATGAATGAATAAATACATAAAATAAATGAGGCTTGTTAAAATACAAATATGTGCAACAATTTCGAATGATTTAGGTACTCTTACCAATAACCCATCCTATTTTATAATAGTGTACCAAACAGAACGTACAGGGAAACATAAATTTATTTATTAAATCCGCAGTTTTGTTAACGGTATGTATGACTGAAATTTTCAAATTCTGAACTAATAATGCTAGCTTTTTCAAATTTACACCATAGGTGTAGTATATTGTAAACATGTTACAACCTAAATTTAAACCATTTTTCTCCAGCAGTTTAGAAATTATGATAAATTTTGTATGTTTTTTGTTACGTCACTAAAAAAGTCCCTTGCGACAAAATATTTTGAAATTTGGTGTAATATTTTAACCCTATGTTTATAACACACATACTTTTTGAAATTGCTCTGGGTTTTTCTGTGTCTCCTTTAGTTTAGGTCACAAAAATTTTTTAATTTACAAATATTCTTTTTTTGTCTAAAAAAACTGTAAGTTTTGTGCTTGAAAATTAAAAATATATGCTTATATACATTTCACAATAAAACCTAGGGCAATTTTCATTCCCCATGATATTCTGAACCTGTGTAGGAAATTTCATGAATGTAGTACTAAAACTGCATCGCAAGGAGCATTTTACAGGAAGAAAAATGCTGAAAATATGAACATTGAGGAAACAGCGATTAAAGATTTGATTGCATAACTCACATTAAAATCCACCAGGCTAATAGGTTGGACCCTCAGATTTCTTTTTCCTCTCCTCTGTTGCTGCTTTTTCCACCTTTTTCTTCTTTAGATGTTGCTTTTCTTCTGCACAACTTCGCTTCTTGCTTTGCAGGATACGAGTCTGATCTCGCTGCACTGAAGTTTTCCTTGCTGAGTCTACTACACTTGCACCTCTGATATTTTGCTGCAGCTCCAATGACTTAAGACTACCCATGTTAAACTCACTGATGCTTTTAATAACAGCAAGATCAAATTTTTGTTTTGATATGAAAACTTCCTTTGGGAACTTATTCCATATGACATGATGCAAAGATTCATTGGCATTCTGTGTTTTTCCTGTTTTGCACCTCTCTAGTAATGTTGTAGAAGCCAGCCTCTGATATATTGGCAACATTTTAGGAACTATTTTGTCTGAAAGCCTTATTTTTCTTTTCTTGAATTGAAAATTTAAGAACGGAAAACAAACAAAGAATGTGGATGTAGGCAAAAGACAGCGTGACTCTGACAGAGTTTAAAGGCTACCGACATTTAAATAAGCATTTAAAAATGGCGTCCGGAGGCAAATTATGCATTTTTCACATTCGGGAATGTCTAAATTATTTTATAGCATTAAAATAAAAAAGTCGTTATTTTCACGATTTTCATGAAATTTCAGTCATACATACCCTTAAGGACAGGTGTAACGAGTACAGTAAATGTTTGAGAATACAGTTCATGGAAAATGTGATAGGAAGCGTTCGTGCACGATTTCGCGACAGACAGTCCCGTGCTTTATTTCACACTAACGGATAAAGCGTAAGTTATGCGTCAGAAAAATATCGGCACTACCTTCTCCAATCAGAAGCCGCGTATAAGCAGACATCCTAGCCCTTAACACAGGCGCTTATGAGTGTCGACGGTGCCGTTCTGTAATTGGGGCCAAGCCACAGAAAACAACCAGGACAGCGCTTGCTTACACGACGGAGCAGATACTCAGAAACAATCTTTATGCGCAATTCCTATACATTTCTGTTTCTTTCGTTTTCATACAGATGGTGCCATGGCACTGCGGCAGTACCTTAGGAGCCGCCCCTGCTTTGTAGTGAACACTACAGTTACGGAAAACTGTAATGTCCATATTGAATAAATAAATACATAAGTAAATAAGTAAGTAAATAAATAAAGGACTTCAGAATATGTCCACAGTTTTATCACTACACTGCGTAGGATATTTAAAGATATACAGTGAAACATAACGCTATAAATTTTCAAACTAAAAAGTATCTTTCCTTTAGTTGTCATATTAAAGCAGTCCCGAGTTTAAATCTTGGTTAGGAAGAGTTATAAGTATTGTCACGAGTGGTAAATTCATGAGCGACTGTCTCAGAAACAAAACAAATAGTTAAAATTAGTAAAACAAGCTATTTGATTCCCTCAGTCACATAAGTCTACATTAGCACATGAATGAAACATAACCTCACAAATCACGGCTTAAAAGATTAGTAGTTTTTACAGGCGGTGCAAAAATTAACACTTTGATCTTAGGGCTCTCAGGTGACGCTGATTGATTATAAGAAAGAATAAACTATTATGTGTTTCAACCAGGAAGAGTTCTCGCCAGTAGCGAATCAGATGCGTTACAGCCTTCAGCGTTGCCACCTCGTCATCTCCACTCCTTTAATATTTCCCTCTCTCTCGCACAGGCTGCGCCGTGGCTCAGTGGTTAGACCACTTGGCTCTCACCAAGGCAGCCTGGTTTCGATCCCAGGTGACCGCAAAGTGAGATTTGTGATGGACAACACGGCGCTGGGGCGCGCTTTCTCCGGGACCTCCGGTTTCCCCCGCCATCTCATTCCACCGGTGCTCCATCTTCATCTCATGTATCATCAGTGTCATCGCCTGCGGTGCCGTATGTAATAAAAGCGGGCGTTAAACACTACACATTTCATTTCTCTCTCGCACACTTGCGAGTATTCTTGGCGCTATCGCAAACTGAATTTTCTAGATTTTATAATAATGCAGTTGTTGAAATCACAATTGCAACATGAATATTCATATATTACGCAAATCTTTTAAATCTGTAGCTTAATAATGTGAATGTTACTTACTTTAAGAGACAATTCGTCATTGTCATTGTCTTCATCGTCTGGGTACTGCAAATTTATGATGATAGGTTCCAAAATCTAGCTACGTGCTATTTCTTTCCAAAGGTCTTCTTTTTGTAGTTTATCTGATGTCTCACGCAGTTTTCCCAGTCTTGTTGTGTTCCATGTCAATTTGTTTGTGAATAAGTCGTTCAACGTCAGTCAGTTTAAGAATATTCGTTCTATTTGCAGCATAATTTGAGCCCACATTAACTCAATTGGATTGTTCTAGCAGTAGTAAGGGGGAGAAGGTGGATCGTGTCTCATTAATCCAGCTGATACGCTTTTTCATGGAAGAGTAACTGAATAATACTCCTTTGAACTCTAGAGTAAATAGAGATTACGAACCATTCATAACAAAAGATATAATGTGACCAGACAAGTTCTGACAGACCAGCAAGAAGTGTATCGTTTCCTGTCATCGAATTTAACAAACAACTTGGCTTATTCAAAGTACATATTTCTTTTGTGACGTCATGTCAAATGTTTACGTTTCAGTTCTGAGTAATTTCAAATATACGTTCAAACCAATAATGATATTCATTACGTCGTAATGCATTGTTATAATATAATGGCATCTACTTTATTTACTTGTATTAGGAAAACTATTTGAGCTAAAAATATAGGAATTTTACGGTTATGTTAAATTCTTCTTCCTCGTGGAACAGTTTTTGCAAAATTTCAAAGTATGTCTTAGCGCGAATAGTTTATATTAGGAATTGATTAGTTTTCCGCTCGTCACACACCACTTAGGGGGAATAAAATACGACAACACCGTAGTACTCCGGTTTCTTTTTTTTTTTTTTTTTTTTTTTTTTTTTTTTTTTGGCCTTCGGTAAAATCCCATTTGGCCATCGTGGGGAAAAATTAGAAAAATAATGTAAGGAAAATTAAGAGGATGGGAGGAGACTAGATCTGTAGATCACTTTCTTTAAGAAATTTCAGAAGAGCTTGGTATACAGGTTTGTGGCATAACTTTAATATGGTGTTGACGCTAGCGGGAAAAGGAACAGACTGCTGAAGTAGGCGGCGGAGGAAGGAAGAACGGTGGGCTCGGTAGCGAGAGCAACTGAACAGGAGATGATTGAGGTCAGCGGTTTCGCCTGGGTCATCAGGAGATACAGGGGAATCGATGAGACGTAGTCGGTGTAGATGCGCAGGGTAACATCCATGTCCAAGTCGCATTCTAATGATGGAGGTGAGATGTCGACGTGCAATCCTGAAGCTGGAGAACCAAGGGGTCGTGGATAGATGCGTCTGAACGGCGGCGTAGAGTTTGCTTTTGATGGACTGCGAACGAATCCAGACATCATTCCAGCGGCAATAGGCCTCACGATGAAGGACCGGGAAGAAATCCGTGTAGGGCAGTTGGATGCCCTGGAAGGTGCCTTGGGTGAGTCCCTCTTTTGCCAGGCGATCGGCGACTTCATTGTATCGAATTCCGACATGCCTTCTGATCCAAAGGAAGTGAATTTGATGTCCAGCTATGGTAGCGTTGTTCACCAACGTCAGTATCTCGTAAAGATAACAGTGCATATCTCTCGTCCAGTGGGGAGATGAGAGTCTCTGCAGCACACTCTGCGCATCGGTTAAGATCAGCAATTTGGAGAAGCCGTGAGAAATCCCATATTGCAAAGCGTCACGAATGGCCAGAACCTCCGCAGTGTAGCTGGAAGCCTGCATAGGTAGCCGGTATCGAGCCAGGGCATTAGTAGAAGGACAGACGTATGCATAACCTACTCCATCAGCAGATTTAGAACCGTCGGTGTAAATCGTGGTGAAATCTGGCCATGTAACCTGCAAGAAATGAGAGAGGGCGACGTTCACGTCAGGGCTCCGAATGATGTGATCAGGAAGATAATGTACCGAAACATTCAAGAAGGGTAAGTCATATGGATATTGAAACCCCGGAAGAGAGGGACTTTTCAAAATTAAGGGAAAAGCGTGGTATAGATACCGAAAACCCAGTAAGATTAAGGGCAATCGTCGTACAGCTGGAAAATCCGCGTTGAGATAATTAGCAGCAAGATACTGCATCGTCCGCTATACTGAGTGGGCGTCCACGGAGAAAACTCGCAATAGAAAGCGCTGGGTTAAGAGCTGTCGACGGATCTCCAATGCTGGTTCTGAGGCCTCAACCAAAAGTGCATTCGTCGGTGTAGAAAGCATAGCACCCAGGCAAAATCTAAGAGCACGGTACTGAGCAGTATCCAACTTGCGTAAGACCGATGTGGAAGCAGAACCAAAGAAGATACAGCCATAGTCCAGCACCGACCGAATTAGGGAACGATATAGCAGAAGTAATATGGAAGCGTACCCGCCCCACCATGAATGAGCGATACTACGTAGAACATTAAGAGTTGCACCAATTTTGGAGATGAGATGCTGGATGTGACGACTCCATGAAAGGCGACTATCCAAATAGATACCCAAAAATTTTGCGGAAGATGCAAGGGTAAAAGTAAAAGGTCCCAAGCGGATAACGCCATCAGGAAATGTCCGTCGTTTCCTAGTAAACACTACGACTGTAGACTTGGAAGGTGAAAGATGTAATCCGTGTTCAGAGGCCCAGGTTGATAAATCGGTGACTGCATGACTAAGCCACAGACGAGTAATCCAAAAACTAGAGGACCGAACGTACAAACAGGTATCATCGGCGTACTGGAGAACTCGAATGTGAGGACTAAATAGAGAGTCTAAGTCCGACGTATAAAGTGCATAAAGAAGAGGACTCAAAATCGCTCCCTGGGGCAATCCTCGAACTACTATTCTAGGGCCGAAGAAGGAGTTATCAGGAGAACGGATATAGATGAGGCGATGTCGGAGAAGATTGTAAATCCCAGAGCAGTACCAAGGAGGAAGACCCAGTGCTTGCAGCTTCCCAAGCAAAACTGGCAGTAAAACACTGTCGTATGCACCGGAAATGTCCAAAAAGATGGCTGTCAGATATCCTTGTTCCAAATAGGTAGGCTCGATGTCAGTAGTCAGGATGCTGAGACTATCCAAAGTACTCCGGGTTTTGCGGAAAACATATTGGGACATGGGTAATAATCTCCGGGATTCCAGCCACCATTCAGGTCGTTGTTTAAGCAAGCGTTCAAAGGTCTTGGCGATACAGGAAGACAAAGCGATCGGGCGATAAGAGGTACCAAAGCTAGGGTCCTTCCCCGGCTTCAAGATAGGTACAATGATCTGTGTAGTCCAACTCTCGGGGAAGACGCCGGAGGCCCAAAGGTCGTTGAATAGTTCCAAAGGGATCATCTTCGCACGAGGACTCTGGTTGGTTGCTCACCTAATAGCGCTCAAGGACAAACATCTTCCCATTTGAAACACATAATAACAGAACCTCCATTTTCAAACAACAAGCTTCATTTGTTTTCTCACATAAGTACTTCAGACATACGTAAATATGTAAACATATTCCCTACCCATTTCACTATCCTTGGGCTTTGCTTGCTCATTTAAAAGATTTGTTTCGTTTCTTATCGCCTGGACAGATCTTCCAGCCGCCATGTTACTGTCTTGCCTTCACTGCTCATGTGATCGTTATACCCAAAAGTAAAGGAACATGTGATCATTGATGAGCGGTAACTGTGCATGGTGTGCAGTTACCGATTTAGAGATCAACGATTGGTCGGTATTTGACAAATCCTAGTACTTAGTCTATACAATGATATTGACGTATGTACGAAATAGTCTCGATTAGTTCTTTCCGGTATTTTCCCTATAATGCAAATGAATGCCTAGAATCCAAGCTCTATGTACCCTGTACTCATTTGAACATCAATTCATTCGTCGTCTAATAGGACTTAACTTTGGAGGATTTCCCTTATTCTGAGGCATAAATGACACGCGACTCTTAGCTCTATGTATCCTGTACTCATTTGAACATTATTTCCTTGATTGTTCAGCATGACTTAACGTTGGTGGTTTTTGCTTATCCTCAAAGATGTATGCCCGGTAACTATAAGCTCTACAAATCCTGGGTTCATTTGAACATCATTTCATTCATCGTCTAATAAGACTTAACGTTGGAGGTTTTCTCTTATCCTGAAAGATGAATGTATGGTAACTTTAAGCTCTATAAACCCTGCACTCATTTGAACATCATTTCATTCATCGTCCGATATGACTTAACATCGCAGGTTTTACCTTATCCTGAAAGATGAATGTCTGGTAATTCTAAGCTCTATTTACCCTGTACTCATTTGAGCATCATTTAATTCATCGTCAGATATGACTCAGCCTTGGTGATGTTCCCTTATCCTGAATGATGAATGTCTAGTAACTCTAAGCTCTATGTACCCTGTACTCATTTGAACATCATTTCATTCTGGTCCGATATAACTTAACGTTGGAAGTTTTCCCTTATCCTGACAGATAAATATCTGGTAACTCTAAGCTCTTTGAACCCTACGCTCATTTGAACATCATTTCATTCATCGTCCGATATGACTTAACGTTGGTGGTTTTTGCTTATCCTCAAAGATGTATGCCCGGTAACTATAAGCTCTATAAATCCTGGGTTCATTTGAACATCATTTCATTCATCGTCTAATAAGACTTAACGTTGGAGGTTTTCTCTTATCCTGAAAGATGAATGTCTGGTAACTTTAAGCTCTATAAACCCTGCACTCATTTGAACATCATTTCATTCATCGTCCGATATGACTTAACATTGCAGGTTTTACCTTATCCTGAAAGATGAATGTCTGGTAATTCTAAGCTCTATTTACCCTGTACTCATTTGAGCATCATTTAATTCATCGTCAGATATGACTCAGCCTTGGTGATGTTCCCTTATCCTGAATGATGAATGTCTAGTAACTCTAAGCTCTATGTACCCTGTACTCAATTGAACATCATTTCATTCATCGTCCGATATAACTTAACGTTGGAAGTTTTCCCTTATCCTGAAAGGTAAATATCTGGTAACTCTAAGCTCTTTGAACCCTACGCTCATTTGAACATCATTTCATTCATCGTCCGATATGACTTAACGTTGGAGGTTTTCCCTTATCCTGAAAGATAAATGTGTTGATACTCTAAGCTCTATGTACTCTGGGCTCTTTTTAGCATCATTTAATTCATCGTCCGATATGACTTATCCTTGGTAGTGTTCCCTTATCCTGAATGATGAATGTCTAGTAACTTTAAGTTCTATGTACCCTGTACTCGTTTGAACATCATTTTATTGAACGTCCGATATACTGAACGTTGGAGGTTTTCCCTTTCCTGAAAGATGAATATCTGGTAGCTCTAAGCTCTATGCACCCTGAACTCATATGAACATCATTTCATTTATCATCCGATATAATTTGACGTTTGAGGTTTTCCCTTATCCTGAAAGATAAAGGTCTGGTAACTTTAAGCTCTGTGTACCCTGTACTGATTTTAACATCATTTTATTCATCGTCCGATATGACTTAACGTTGGAGCAAGTACATTTGGAGTTGCAGCATTTGACACCTGTTCAGAGTTACTGCTCAACGGAAATCGAAGCCGGATACACTGTCCGGGTATCTGCATTCCTGGTCGAGGGGTTACTTGCCAGGCATGCCGTTTCCTGTGTTTACACTTACAGTCACTTATGCAAATGAGGTCAGATCAATCAATTAGGGTTGAGGTGCTCCCAGAAGCGGTGCCATTAATCGGCTGTGGCATGCAAAAGAAGGTCGCGTGCCGATTGTGTTACTTTCCTTTATCGCTTCCAGGAAAATATTAACTCTTGTTAAAAAGTTCTACCCAGTTCTTAATGCCTATATAATGGCCAATTTCTGACTCTACCTGCAGCTTGAATGTCCTTTTTAGAATTGTTTAGTGAACATTAGCTTTTCGACTTTTATTTTACTTTCTGTGCAACGTGGACAAAGAATTACATTCCACCCAAAATTTGAATACTGAGATTTTACTGAATTACACGTTTTGAGTTACGTTGAATAAAAAAACACTTCAAAGGTAAATAAATTTGTGTCTAAGTGCATCATAAAATAGAACATTATTAAATTTCTATGGAATAATACAAGAGAATGGGGAGAAAGCAAGATTTGAAGACTAGTGATTGAAGGAATGGCTTGGATACGAACGGATTCAATGCATTTACGAAGGTATCTGGAAAGTTCTTGGCCTGATAGTGAAAAGGGCAATTCATTTTTTCAAAATATTTTTATTTTTCAATATAATCTCCTCTAATACCAATAAATTTTGTCCAGCCTTCTTCCAATGTTATTATCTCCTCTCTGTGGTATTCCTTTGGAAGTGCTGCAAAATACTAATTTACAGCTACAATTACTTCTTCACTGGACCAAAAGCACCTATCAGCAAGGAATTTCTTCAATTTTGGAAACAGATGAAATCAGAGGGAGTCAAATTTGCGGAATGGGATGGGCTCCAGCACTTCATAGTGCAGATCTCACAATTTCCCCATTGCAAATTAGGTTTTTCAAGGAGTAATGGTTCACTGGAGCTAGTTGAATGTTTTGTTTTTTGAAGACTTATTTGAATTTATCAAAGGCCCATGGATGGTAAGTGAATTTTTTGAAGATTTGCTCAGACACCAAAGATGCCATTCCATCTATCAAAAAATCTGGTATATATCAAATTGAATGCTGTGATTGTAGTAAAATTTATATTGGAAAAACCAAAAGAAATTTAGAAAAAAGAGCAAAGGAACTCTTTAGGAACATAAAATACAAACAATTAGAAAAATCAGCAGATGCCACGCATTTTTGGGAAATAAACCACTACATAAATCCAGAACCAAAATTACTAAAACATACAACAGGAAAAGAAGAACTGTCCACATGGGAGCAAATCTTTATTTCAAAAAATAGGAACAAAGTATTCAATTTTGACATCCTCCAGAAAGATTTGCTCAGCAAGATCCTCGAACCGCCACCAGAGGAGACCGATGACAAAATATTGCCAGCTACACCAATGAGAACAGGTCGATGTCCGGCTGAAGATAGAGGGAAGGCCTCAGAAACCGGTTCCGGAAAAATTTAAAAGTAAGTGTTGTTTTGTGTTATTAATCGACCCCTAATTAATTTAATTTACTTTATCAATTTTTTATGTAATCCCCTGGGTTCCACATATGCACTTAAGGTTCGTTAATAGTAATAAACACCAGAGATGAGATATGGCATACAGAGAGAGAGTTCCTCAAAGTTCATCATACTGAAGCCCCTTTCACAGTTAGACATGTTCACAGAGTGTATCACTTCAAACAAAAACTGGTTTCAGTTCTTCAGGAACACTCTCTCCGCTGTTGTCTATGAAGTCTGTGAAACCCTCTCTTGAATTTGGAAAGGAAAGAACAAAGCGTTCACAAATCCTCCTTAGATATTCTTCTCCTCTAGCCAAATGTAAAATCTACACATCTAATTTACCAAAAGATCTTTTTTCTACTTTACTTCCACACCAACAATATAAATCAAATCCACATTTCTACGAGGGCTGTTCATTAAAGAGCAATTACAATTTTTTTTATAACGTACCTTTACTCATCTTCATAATTTTGATGGTGCTTCTCAAAATAGTCTCCCCTAAATGCGATGCACTTGTCCCAGCGTTTCTGTCAGTCTTCAAAGACATGCTGGAAATCATTTTTTGAGAGACGCTTCAAAATCGTCTCCGCAGCCTTCATCACTGCTTCTGATGATGGATAATGCCTCCCACGAAGACCTTTCTTCAAGTTGGGGAATAGAAAAAAGTCACATGAGACTAAATCCGGACTATAGGGAGGGTGAGGGATACACTTAACGTTGAGTTTTGCAAGATATTCAGCAACAGCATTGGCAATATGCGGCCGCGCATTATCGTGGTGCAGCATCCCGCCTGCTTCACGGAAATGTGGTCTTTTGCGCCTGATATGAACTTGCAATGTTTTCAGGACATCCCTGTAGTATTGTCCAGTTACTGTTGTACGTGCAGGTATAACATGCTGATAAACCATTTCATGAATATCAAAGAATGAGATGACCATAACTTTCCCAGCAGAAGGAACCACTTTTGCTCTTTGGGGGGTTGGTGATGATGGAGATTTGCACACTGGGCTTTGCTGTTTGCTCTCAGGATCAAAATGATGTAGCCAAGTTTCATCAGCAGTGATTACGTTTGAAAGAAATTCCGGATCTTCTTCTAACATAAACTTTAACTGCATGCAGACCTGCTTGCGAATGTCCATTTGTTCGGGAATCAACAGTCTTGGAACACATCGCACACAAACACGTCTCATGTGTAATGTTTCTGTCACCAACGTGTGGGTGGCACCCAATGAAATGTTCAGTATTTCATAAAGTGATCTTAAGGTGATTCGTCGATCCTCTCTCACAATGGCAGCAGCAGTGTTGATGTTTTGTTCTATAAGAGCAGTAACTGGAGCACCTGGTCCACCTTCTTTTGAAATTCATTGTCGCCCCTCTTTAAACATTTTAAACCACTTTCGAGCTGTGCTGTAGGGAAGTTCAGGCTCTCCATAGACCTCCTGTGACATTGTATAGGCCTCAACTGAAGATTTGTTTAGACGAAAGCAGACTTTCAAAGCTGCATATTGTTCCTCGTGTGTTACCTCTATGTAGTGACATGCGATACTGAACTTGCCTGGTTTTCACAGACGGGAACCAGGAGTACCAACAATGAAACTACTAGGACGTGTTTGTTTCACATTAAGCTAAGAGAATATTATAAGAATGAATTTTATTACGAAAACTTATGACCGTAAAAAATAATGCTCATTTTTTATTGAACAGTTCTCGTACTACAGCTGTAATAGCTATAACAAACTACGAAGGACTGCTTCCTACAATTTTAAGATTTCCTCTCTGCAACTGGTATCCAAAGCTTCCTCTTACTCATATCCATCTCCTAAAGGGACTGGCATCAGTAGATGGAGCTGTATCCTCAGTTCCAGATATGTGGGTTGTCATCTTTGCTCTTGTGCATATATAGTTGTCTGTCCGTTCTGATACTCTTCATATATCTGACCCGGCTGTCTTAGGATTCTCCTTCCTTCTTTGGTTTCTGCTCTTCTTTTCGATATCCATAACTGGCGTCTTCTATTTATCGGTTGTGTGCCTTAAATTAGGTCTTCAAGTCTGGTAATCTGTATCTTCAGTTTCTCTTGCTCCTATTTCCCTCCGACGATCTCTTAAGTAATATTCTTTTCTCGTACATTGAAATGTTCCTTCATTTCTTTCTTGAAGTATTTTGTCACGGGTCATATATTCCTCTAACGACTTAGCGGATATTATCTGAGACATATTTTCTAAATGTACAGAGTCTTCTGCTTCTCTTAAGATGTTCCATAATCATTTTCCTTGAAGTTTCCTTCTGCCGCCTTCTATTAGTTCACTATATTTATTGCACTCAAAAATAACATGTTCAGGCCAATCTATACAGTTGCATTTCTCACATAAATCTGAGTGAAGATACTCGGTGGTGACTTATGCACCTTATTTCCTCTCCTCTAAATGCTTTATACCTTCTCATGGGTGTCCTGGATTCGGGGAACTCCTCGAACTGGAAGACAAGGAAAACAAGGCCTGTAAATGCAGGCCGTGTATACCGCAACTCCCAACAAACATCCACAAATAGATTGAAAGATTAATTAGAAGTCGTGTTAAATTGAGAGATAGACCATTTGGAGGTTGTAATATTCATCACAACCTGTAACTGCCGAAAAAAATGTGCTTAAGACCGCACGTGGGAAGTGAAAGCTTAAAACCAATTCATTATAAATTATTCTTAAAAATTCTTTGAAGAAATTAATGTTGACACTTATTGTCGCGCAAAGAGGTCAGTTGCGAGCTAAACCTTCCATGCCTTACGCTAAGTGTGCTCTGAAACAGCTGAATGACGACGGACTTGAGACGTGCAAGGAAGTTATACATAAAGGATGTATAAAGGAAGTAAAATCAAATCACATAATATATTGTTTTACCAGTGGCGGCTGGTGGGTTAAATTATTGGTGGTGCACAAATGAAAAGTAAAATACAGAGTAGTAATGACTCACCTATTTATACAGATTCTCTGCTGTACTCTCCTTAGGCCTGGCGAATCTATCGATAACTTTTGCGTTGAAGTCGCTGATCTTCATAACAAAATCTCTCTCAATTGAAAGCATTGCTAATGCTGACAATCGGTCCTGTGACATTGTGTTCCTAAGGAAAGTTTTTATTCTTTTTAAAGTTGAGAGACAGCATTCTGTTTCAGCGGTAGACATTGGCACAGTTAACAGTACTCGGAGGAGTTTGACATATTCGCTGAATGTAGTACATAAATTGTTTTCCTTAATGAAGTCCATCAAGCACAAAGCGCCGGACATTCCACGAAATTCCTCTCGACTGTAAATTACAATCAGTTCTCTACGAATTTTTGTTGCAATGATAAAAGGATAGAACCTTATTGTTTCTCTAAGGGAATCCTCTGGAAATGTCTTAGCAGTTTTCTTGATTAAACAAAGTTGAGGCTACCAGATGCCCCGTGAAGCTAAATCTGTCCTTTGCTTCTCTAAGAATGTCACATACTTCAAGAGCTTCTCTTTTTTCACATCATTATCTTCTATTCTTCTCCTCTTAATTGCAGTTTCTTCCTGTTCCTCGTTATCCACGCTATTTCTTACCTTTTGCACTTCCCTTTTAAATGCGTTTAGCTGGGCGATGGCAAATGTTGCATTGCAGTCTCGTTTCTGCAGCTGATTGTACAAAATGTCCACATGTGGCATGATCTTGAAGAAGAAAGACAGCCAGAATACAAAATTATAATCTTTCAAAGTGGCCATAAACCCAGAAGCCTGAATAAGTGTGGCGTTGTTGTTTAACAGAGCTCTCTTCTGAATAACCTCCATGCATTTAATTAAATTCTCCCTGTGTTCGAAAAGCAGAGCACACAGAAGCTAAGCCTGAAGGTCACGCTATAGCCGTTGCTAAGAGTAGGAGGAGCTAAGTTTATAAACCTCCATTTAAGCAATGTATAAGAAGTCCCTCCCATCTCTTCACCTTCCCGCAAACCCCTCAGAGAGCCTACATTTGGGTGAAATCTTAGGTTAACTCTTCGCTGCAAACCTGCGGCTCCTACAGCTAATCACTGTTTGTTTCGACTTCTGCGGTCATGGGCAGCTACAGACGATAAGCGTCATTGAATCATGTTTGTATATAAAACAATGCAAACAAGTACAGCTTTAATGTGCAAAATGCACCTGTTGTATATTCAGAATCAGTGGGTGTAGCGCAAACCTGCAACGTTATGGAGCAACCGCCCCTGTGTTTTACATATATTTTATTTTTATATTAAAATACATGCAAGTTCACAATTATTTTTCATATTTTGTTTCTTGCTGATACACATTTCATTGCATTTTTATTTTTAATAAAAATACAAGTTCATACATATCTTATAACATAATTAAGATATTCATTTGCTTATTTGCATATTTTTTTAATATTCCGAAATGTTTGGTTACGTTTACATTTTACACATGTTATTACATATCCGTACATATACTCATTACTCCATATTTTATTACACGATCGTTCATATTTTATTACATGTCATATTCATTTCAAAAGTTTTGTCATAATTTATACTCATATTAATACATTTTCAATGCAATTTTTTTCAATTTTATAATTGTTATTCTCCAAAAAGAAAAATACGGAATAATTTCAAAGTAAAGACGTAATATAGTACAATTTAACAAACAAGGATATATGATTATGCGATATATAAATGTAATATAAGAACAAAGAGAACTTAAAAACATAACCTATAAGTTGTAAATGAAAATAACGCAAAACGTCATTTTAATACGTGATAATTTTATTATTTACGTGTTATTACATTTAATTTACTGATGTTTTACCTTTTACTACTTACAATAAAGAGAAATTGTCAATAAAAATAACCAGTTCTTAAATGAAACTTCTCTTTCATGAATTCTTAACACTTTTATTTTCCGAACGCATTCGTTTTATTTTTCGATATTATGGTTTTAATTATTCAAATACCAAACTTCGATGATATTATATGTTCCTTTTGAGTATTATTGTTTAAAGTGAAATTTGACTTGTTAAGTGACAGAAGGTTATCTGACCGGACCGGTTACTGACACTTGACAGACGTTTGTATGAGCGGCACTAAGACAATTATTTTTTAATGAAACTCCTGTAGGTTTTCTGAATTTTTATAGTATTTGAGATATGTTAAAACATAAATATAAATATTATTATATATAAATAAATATTATGAAGAGGAAAGAAAAACTGAAGATAAGATCAAAAAATACCACTCTCACACCACTTATAAACACAAATTGGCAATATAGAAAATTCACCTACCATCCATGGGCTTTTAGAAAATTTGAACGAATCTTCAAAAGACTAAACTTAAAACTAGCACCCCAAAACATTTTCAGTCTGAGAAACCTGCTAAATAATCCACTGAAAAATACAATCCCCAACAATTTGAAATCAGGAATTTATCAGATTAATTGTGAAACCTGTGAAAAAAGCTACATATGAAAACCTAAGAGAAACATGTTAACCAGGCAAAAAGAACACCAGAGGAACATTAAGTTGAAACAAACAGAAAAATCTGCAGTTTCACACCATTTTTGGACAGAAAACCACAACATTGGCCACAACATTAAACTGTTAAAATCTTTAAGTACACCCATAGAATTGGATATTTGGGAAAAAATATTCATAAACAAAAACCGTGATAAAGTTATAAATTTTGAAATCCCGGCATTAAATGAAGTATTAAAACTTAGTGCCCCTAACACCAGATGGCAGATTGATCGGAGCTTCGTAGTAGTGGAAGAAGAGGAAGATTCATTTAGTCACCAAACAGCTGAGGATGAGATCGAATGATCTTGAAAACGTTTCAATTATACAACAACAAGTAAGTGAGGTTTGAGTGTAAACATAGTGACTCATAAATCAAACTCAAATATGTTAAAACATACCTGGGTGCGTGTTGTTCATACGCTGAGTGCGACAGAAAATGTAAGGTGTATAGCGGTATGGACAACATAAGATTGAAATAATGAATGAGTGTTTTTTTAAGTCTTCCAACGTTAACTCATATCGGACGATGAATGAAATGGGTAAAAAGATGTCCAAATGAGTCCGGGGTTCATGGAGCTTAGAGTTACTTGACATTCGTCTATCAGGATAAGGGAAAACCCCGAAAAAAACCATAACCAGGTAACTCACCCTGACCGAGATTCGAACTGGGTACCTATTGAACGTGAGGCAGACACGCTACCATCTACGCTACCGAGGCCGGCAAGAATGAGTGTGGGGGGGGGCTAAAATCTACGGTGCATAGTGGTTATTTTTAAGTCCTCCGACGTTAGGTCAAATCGGACGATGAATGAAATAGGTGAAATGATGCTCAAATGAGTCTGTGGTCCATGGAGCTTAGAGCTATCCGACATTCGTCTTTCGGGATAAGGGAAAACCCCGGAGAAATCCTTATCCAGGTAACTCTGACAGAGATTCGAACTCGGGACCTCTTGAACGTCAGGCAGGGTGTATAGCGGTATGGACAACATAAGATTGATATAACGAATGAGCGTGGAGGGTTAGTTCGGATTCAGCCGACTCGAAAAGACTTCACCCGAATGAAATGTGTAGTGTTTAACGCCCGCTTTTACTACATACGGCACCGCATGCGGTGCCTCTGATGGTTCATGAGATGAAGATGGAATGAAATGGCGGGGGAAACCGGAGATCCCGGAGTAAACCCGCCCCAGCACCATGTTGTCCACCACAAATCCCACTTTGCAGTCGCCTGGGATCGAACCCGGGCCGCCTTGGTGAGAGCCAAGCGGTCTAACCACTGAGCCACGGCGCGGCCTTTACCCGAATGAGCGTCACATATTCCAGCGAGACGTCTCACTTTAATTCACTACCCACAAAAAGTGCTAAACGCTCAAAGAAGCTTTCACTTCAAAAATGCGAGGATAAATAAAGTCGCCATGGGAATTGAACTCACGACTACCCTAATCCACCCCACAGAAGGTACCAGGACATTAATTTCTGCTACAATTTTAATAAGAAGATTTAGAAATTAACCATAAAAACATAAAACTAATCTTATTTGCCTTTCACTACTCTGTAACTATTTATACGAACTCCGTCGCGTGCAAGGGTTGGGCACGGCCGTGCGCAAAGAAAACAAAACAACCTCTCATTGATCTGTTATTGTATTTTCCATGCGAACGGAGACCTGATACCATCTATGCCTCCTTTATGCAAGCGAGTTCTTACACAAAATACATCACGAACTGAACCATTTCAGAAAAATTTGCGCTGCACTTGCATGACTTGTTCTGTGATAATGTTTTTGTATGGTAAATAGAGAAGAAAATTCTGCGAAACACCCACGGTTTCCTTTAGCGAGTCTTGTAAAAATTGTTCTTAAGTTGAGCCGGAACAGCCTATCTTACCAATGTTAAAATGAGTTTTCTGGCGCACTTAGCTCAAGAACAACTGAATGCATCAATTTGAAACTTCTACTGTTACTTTATAACACTTTCACAATTCATTAAAGATAGTAGATCTTATTTTGGAGTTTTAATAAAGGCTATGTCGTTTTTAAAATAAATATCTTGACTTTACCTCTAAAAATATTAAAGATTTATTATCTTTTAAATTCAAATTTTCACATAACTTTCTACAAGTACCTTTAAAACAGTTTAAGTGTTGCTTTAATTCCATAGAAAACGTAGGCTTGTCATTGCAGTAGATGAGCGTACCCAAAGTTATAAAAACTAAAACAGAGAAAAACAGCATTAAAGATTTACTATGTTGGTACTGAATCTCAAAATTTCCCTAGATTCATATTGTGCATCTTTTTCATCATCAGCATCCTTCCTCTTTCGTTTCTCACTCCTTTTCTTCTTCCTAGACACCATGGTCACTAGCTCTATGGTATTATTAATTATTTTGTTAAATTTGGCGGGGAGGCTTGTAAACTTAGAACAGCAGCCAATGTGTGCCCATCTCAATTCCCCCCCCCCCCCCAGGGACCTACTTCGGTAGGTACGGGTTTGGCGCACCCGGGGTCCCGAGCCAACAGTCTCCCTCGGTTGGGCTCCTCTTCGTGGTTGAGGGAGACGGTCAACAGGCCCACCCACGTGTAGGCCGTGCATGGAGACCCGTGGAGAAGGTATTTAGATTCTTGTCTAATTTAGAGTTTAGGATTTAGTGAACGAAATTTTTAGTAGGTTTTGATTGATGTTTTTTATGTACGTGTACTTTTAATAGGCTTTGTTACACTTGTATAGCTTTTAGAAAGTTATATATCTGGCTTTTGCCATGACTAGCTTTTAAAGGGCGCTGATGACCGCCGTAGTTGAGCCCCCTATATATACCATATGATCTCAATTCCCTTGCCAATACTTCTGAAGTCATAAGCAAACCTTACATTTACTTCTGTACCACTTTCAATTGTTCTGGATGTTTCAAATGTATATTCTTTATTACACTTTTTACAACTGAGTAATAATGTAACTAATAATCCATTTCTTTTCTTGGTGTCCTCTGATATGACAACAATTTTCATTTTCACAAAATTTACACTGCACAAAGCTTCTATATCTACTAACTGAAAATTTGTTGATCTGATATCATTATTTACTTTACTTAAGTTCTCATTACTGCCATTACACAATGAAGAAACCAATTTGTTCCTTGAAGAACCAATTTTCACTTCACATTCATCGTCAATGTTTGAGGTTAGGTTTGACAAAGTCAATATATTGTCATGTGTTACTACACTTTTACAATTTTAGGAGTAGTAACTATTTTAATATGTAATCAGGATTACTTAAACTGTTTATACTGGTTACCATGTCGATTTCTTACACTAAAATTATTGCTTCTTCACATCTTGAAAACAGCACTAGTAATTCAAAACATACTAAACAAAACATGGAAGAATTAATATAAGATGTACAGATTAATATTAATAGACAACAGAAGGACTTCCTTTCCTAATAAGGTTGTGCTCTTCAATAAGGTTACAACCAAGAAGAGAACACAGTTACAAATGTCTAATAGGGGGCGTGGCACACTCTGCAGCCTATTCAAAATGAGTCTTTTAGGACTTTTAAAACAATGGGACAGGAAAACAAATATTGTTATTCACTTCTACAAACTCCAGGGAAGCTGACTCCCCTTAAAACAATTAAGTGAACCTCCATACACTCTATGCAAAAACCTCTTGCTGTAGGGCGACGCATTCAATTTGCTCTGG
Source organism: Mantis religiosa (assembly GCA_030765055.1). Classification (NCBI taxonomy): domain Eukaryota; kingdom Metazoa; phylum Arthropoda; class Insecta; order Mantodea; family Mantidae; genus Mantis; species Mantis religiosa. The sequence continues at coordinate 637,634 of JAUKNK010000264.1, forward strand.
ATATATTTCCAAAGTTTATATGTGAACATTCCCAATGCTGCAGTCAATTATACAGCAATTAAATTAGAGCATTCGTAACCTTCAACACTACGCTTTGTAAGTTTCCGGAAGCAATGGTGAATATTCGACACTTAGGAAGCATTGACAAATTTTGTCAGGTGAAGTCCTTTAAGCATATGAAAAGAAGTTTATTTTTCTGTTGTACATGGCGCTTTTAAATAGATCTGTAGGTAAAAAGGTTTTTTGTACTTGTGAAATTTTAAGTTATTGGCAAAAGTGTGCGATTTGCATATATTCTCTAGTTTAGGCTAAGATACAGGCAGCGTGAGCCAGCTATAGGAAAAATTGAAACATCTGAGTGGAGAGGGGAGACAGGAATATGCTTGTGGTGTTAGCAGTCTTGTAATGCAAGAAGGGCCTACGCGTACAGTACAACAGACAGAGTACTGAAGAGTAGCCTTAATTCTTTTAGTTATTGTTCTCTCTTATTTTAATAAAAATTATTATTTGGAGCTTCCCTCGCGTTGAAAGTCACGCCTCACTACTGGACCTACGTGTGACTGTACAGTAGAAAGGGTACTAAAGAGTAGCCTTAATTCTTTGAGTCATTATTCTCTCTTATTTTAATTAAAATTATTTGGAGATTCCCTCACTTTGAAAGTCACGCCTCACTACTGGACTTACGTATGACTGTACAATAGAAGGAGTACTGAAGAGTAGGCTTAGTTCTTTGAGTCATTATTCTCTATTATTTTAATTAAAATTATTATTTGGAGCTTCCTTCGCTTTGAAAGTCACGAGTCGCTACTGGACCTACGTGTGTCTGTACAGTAGAAAGAATACTGAAGAGTACCATTAGTTCTTTGAGACATTGTTCTCTCTTATTTTAATGAAAATTATTATTTGGAGCTTCTCTCGCTTTGAAAGTCACGCCTCGCTACTGGACCTACGTGTGACTGTACAATAGAAGGACCACTGAAGAGTAGCCTTAGTTCTTTGAGTCATTATTCTATCTTATTTTAATGAAAATTATTATTTGGATCCTCTCTCGCTTTGAAAGTCCCGTCTCGCTACTAGACCTACGTGTGATTGTACAATAGAAAGAGTACTGAAGTGTAGCCTTCGTTCATTGAGTCATTATTCTCTCTTATTTTAATGAAAAGTTTTATTTGGAGCTTCTCTCGCTTTGAAAGTCACACCTTGCCACTGGGCCTACGTGTGACTATACAATAGAAAGAGTACTGAAGTGTAGCCTTAGTTCTTAGTCATTATTCTCTCTTATTTTAATGAAAAGTATTATTTGGATCTTCGGTCGCTTTGAAAGTCACGCCTCACTACTGGACCTACGTGTGACTGTACAAGAGAAGGAGTACTGAAGAGTACCCTTAGTTCTTTGAGTTATTATTCTCTCTTATTTTAATGAAAAGTATTATTTGGAGCTTCCCTCGCTTTGAAAGTCACGCCTCGCTACTGGACCTACGTGTGACTGTACAATAGAAGGTGTACTGAAGACTAGCCTTGCTTCTTTGAGTCATTATTCTGCCTTATTTTAATGAAAAGTATTATTTGGATCTTCTCTCGCTTTGAAAGTTATGTCTCGCTACTGGACCTACGTGTGACTGTACAATAGAATGAGTACTGAAGAGTAGCCTTAGTTCTTTGAGTCATTATTCTCTCTTATTTTAATGGAAGTTATTATTTGGAGATTCCCTCGCTTTGAAAGTCACGCCTCGCTACTGGACCTACATGTGACTGTAAAGCAGAAAGAGTACTGAAGAGTAGCCTTAGATCTTTGAGTCATTACTCTCTCTTATGTTAATGAAAATTATTATTTGTATCTTCTCTCGCTTTGAAAGTCACGTCTCGCTACTGGACTTACATGTGACTCTACAATAGAAAGAGTACTAAAGTGTAGCCTTAGTTCTTTGAGTTATTATTATCTCTTATTTTAATGAAAATTATTATTTGTAGCTTCCTTCGTTTTGAAAGTCACGTCTCGCTACTGGACCTATGTATGACTGTATAGTAGAAAGAGTAGCCTTAGTTCTTTGAGTCGTTATTCTCTCTTAGTTTAATGAAAAGTATTATTTGGATCTTCTCTCGCTTTGGAAATCACGCCTCGGTACTGGACCTACGTGTGACTGTACAATAGAAAGAGTACTGAAGAGTAGCCTTAGTTCTTTGAGTCATTATTCTCTCTATTTTAATGAAAATTATTACTTGGAGGTTTCCTCGCTTTGAAGGTCACGTCTCGCTACTGGACCTACGTGTGACTGTACAATAGAATCAGTACTGAAGAGTAGCCTTAGTTCTTTGTGTCATTATTCTCTCTTATTTTAATGAAAATTATTATTTGGTGATTCCCTCGCTTTGAAAGTCACCCTTCGCTACTGGACCTACGTGTGACTGTACAATAGAAGGAGTACTGCAGAGTAGCCTTAGCTCTTTGAGTCATTATTCTCTCTTATTTTAATGAAAATTATTATTTGGTGATTCCCTCGCTTTGAAAGTCACCCTTCGCTACTGGACCTACATGTGACTGTACAATAGAAGGAGTACTGCAGAGTAGCCTTAGTTCTTTGAGTCATTATTCTCTCTTATTTTAATGAAAATTATTATTTGGAGATTCCCTCGCGTTGAAAGTCACGCCTCACTACTGGACCTACATGTGACTGTACAATAAAAAGAGTACAGAAGAGTAGCCTTAGTTCTTTGAGTCATTACTCTCCTTTATTTTAATGAAAACTGTTATTTGGATCTTCTCTCACTTTGAAAGTCACACCTCGCTACTGGACCTACATGTGACTGTACATTAGAAAGAGTACTGAAGAGTAGCCTTAGTTCTTTGAGTCATTATTCTCACTTATTTTAAGGAAAATTATTATTTGGGGCTTTCCTTAATTTGAAAGTCACACCTCACCACTTTATCTACTTGTGACTGTACAATTGAAAGAGTACTGAAGGGTAGCCTTAGTTCTTTGAGTCATTATTCTCTCTTATTTTAATGAAAAGTATTATTTGGATCTTCTCTCGCTTTGAAAGTCACGCCTCGCCACTGGGCCTACGTGTGACTGTACAATTGAAGGAGTAATGAAGAGCAGCCTTAGTTGAGCGAGTCATTATTCTCTCTTATATCAGTATTAATATTTCTATGAAGTTATTTATCTTCTATACTCATTAAGATGAGCAAATATGCAAAATTTGATAATGTTAATGTGACAGACGGATGCTACTGTAAGTGCCAATTTGGCACACCTACTAAGGGTTAATTTTGTTTCTAAATGCCCTATAAACTCTTTCACACATTCTTTGAAGTTTTCATATTTTATTATTCACGCCATATTCCTTATCACAACTTCCCAAGTAGTTAAAATGGCTCACCTACAACGGTTACTCGCAACTATTTCTGTCTTACTCGCTTCTTTCTCGATTAGCTTTGTATTCCTATTATATTGTTCACAAATTTCATTAATTTAAAAATACATTTTCTAGGCCAACTGAGACAAGTACTTTGCTGTAGCGAAAGAAGGATTTGTACAAAATATTGGTGTCGTATCAAAGCGCCAAGTCTGTTCAACAGGATCTTCCTCCCTTTATATTCCCGGTAATACCTCTACGAGGATGAGACGTGGGCTCAAAAAACATCGCCTCAGAAGATGGGATTGTCAAAATATTCATGTGTTGTAATGTTTGCTGAGGGAAATCCGCGCGCTTACCTGCGTTATTATAGGCGATGTGTATCTGCAACAAAGGCAGGCTTTTGGAGTGCCGCTTGAAAATCGATTCAAGAAGATGAGGTCAGGGGCAAGGAATTGTGACACAGTAAGGCGGATTTCGCCCTGCTTTAAATATTCTGGATTGTTCCATCTTTGGCAGCTCTAAATCCGAGGCAAAGTTTCTCTGTTTCTCAGTAGAACTGAATGGAATCTGGGGTACAATTTTGTGGTGTTGAAGTCCTGAATCCTGAGTAGGTAATATGCGCATACCGACAGTAGACAATAGAGGAACTAGCCGAAGTGCGATGTTTGTAGAATCAAAGTAATCCATTAAGGGCGCTGGAACGTCGATAGCTTTCAAAACATCTATTTCTTGTTTTTAATGTTAAAGAGTTATATAATTCTTCAGCTTTATAACGATATATATAACATAGGTTGTCAGCTGTTATTAAAGTCCAATTTAAACATGGCGGCGTAATGATACACCCACTTCCTGAGAATGGAGCTTAATCTTTGATCGTGATTACCCGAAACTTTGATTTTTCATACTTTAAGTGCATATTTCTCAAAAAGTATGAAAGATAATGACACAAAATTTGTAGTGGTTATTTGTCAATATTCCTTGAACACATTCGGCTAACATTTATATTTATGTGATTTATAAAATGGATGAAAACAAATATTCAGTCCTTGAAAATATCATCTATTTTTTACTCAAAACTAATTAATTTTTCATGTGCATTGAATAAATTATTAGTGATTTTCATTTAGTCGATATTATAAAACTATATCTTAGGTTATTTAGGATAAAACTTGCTGCGTGTACTTTTAAATTCCTACAAGTGCACCTGAATTATAGGGTGCAATATTTTTCCAGGACACACGGTGTGATTTATGCCCCTTTTGCATGGACCTATGTGAACGTAACTTAAATATTATAAAGTAGTTAAATGCACACAGCCTTATACATTTAATATACCAAATTTCAATTTATGATAATGTTTAGATTTCTATATATTCGAGGCCACGTCGTGGCTCAGTGGTTAGACCACTTGGCTCTCACCAAGGCGGCCCGGGTTCAATCCCAGGCGACTGCAAAGTGAGATTTGTGGTGGACAACACGGCGCTGGGGCGGGTTTTCTCCGGGACCTCCGGTTTCCCCGCCATCTCATTACACCGGTGCTCCATCTTCATCTCATGTATCATCAGTGTCATCGCCTGCGGTGCCGTATGTAGTAAAAGCGGGCGTTAAACACTCCACATTTATATATTCAAATTTTAATATTGGTAAAAATTAGCCTTGCCTGGTTAAAAATAACCTCCCAGTGCTCTTAAGGAAAGTGTCCTATAAACACGAGTTCACAAGTCATTCCACAGACCTACACAAACTAATGTTTATATCTAATTCTAACCTCTTTAATCTACGAGGGCTATCCAGAAAGTAGATTACGTTTTCGTCTGTTTCCGCTAGGGGCGGGGCTAGCGCGGCCAACCTGGGGTCAGAGCGTTGCGCAGCTCAGTCGGCATCTAGCCGTGCTAGTGAGAGGTTCGTGCTGTGCTCCGTTCAGATACTGTGACGGTTTGAAATGTCTGCGTTAATTGAAAATCCCGCGAGCTGCGAGGTGCGAGCAGTAATAAGGTTTCTGACTGCAAAAAAAACTGTAAACCGATAGAAATCTATCGGCAGCTTTGTGAAGTGTATGGGGACAACATTATCACTGAAGGTGGAGTGCGTCAGTGGGTCATCAGATTTAAAAATGGCCGAACCAATGTTCACGACGAAGATCGAAGTGGGAGACCCAGCATAGTGACTGCCGAACTTGTCGAAAAAGTCGATGCTAAAGTCCGTGAAAATCGAAGGTTCACAATAACGGAACTTTCTTTGAGTTTTCCACAAATTTCGCGAAGTTTGTTGCACGAAATCATCAGCGAAAAGCTTGGTTACCACAAGTTTTGTGCAAGATGGATTCCAAAAATCTTGACAGAGGACCACAAAAATCAGCGAATGGCTGCAGCGTTGAACTTTTTGGACGTTTACCATAAGGATGGTGACTCTTTACTCGATCGCATCGTTACTGGTGACGAAACATGGGTGAAACACGTGAACTGTGAAACGAAATTGCAATCAATGCAGTGGTGGCACACAAGTTCTCCCCAAAAACCCAAGAAATGCATGCAAACAATGTCGGCAAGGAAGATGATGGCGACTGTTTTTTGGGACTTAAAAGGTGTGATTTTGGTGGACTTCCTGGAAAGAGGCACTACAATAAACTCTCAAAGGTATTGCCAAACTCTCCAAAAACTCAGAAGAGCCATTCAAAACAAGCGCAGAGGAATGTTGAGCTCTAAGATCTTATTGATTCACGACAACGCCCGGCCCCACACGGCAAATGTCACTCGTGAAGTTCTTGAATCTTTTAAGTGGGAGTTGTTTCCTCATCCGCCGTACAGTCCCGACCTGGCACCGAGCGACTTCCACCTATTCCCAGCAATGAAGAAGTGGCTGGCTATGCAGCGTTTTGATGACGACGCACAGCTGCAAGAAGAGGTAACGAAGTGGTTGAAGGCGCAGGCGGCCGAATTTTTCGACGAAGGAATTTCCAAGCTCGTACATCGCTACGATAAATGCCTTAATTTGAATGGTGGCTATGTCGAAAAGTAGTATTTGAGTGTGGCTTTCATCTGTATATAATAAAATTTGTTTCCTATACTTTGTTTACTTTTTATTCCAAAACGTAATCTACTTTCTGGATAGCCCTCGTATATACTTAGCAATTGGAAAACAATTTTACCCCAAAATTCCATACTCACATTTCACCACAAAAACACATAACCAGATGTGGCCTACGGAGTCCTGATTAAAATTAAAAAAAACATAATATTCCGGTGTTTGTGAGTGTACGTGTATGTGTGTGTGCGTGTTTGTGTGTGTGTGTCTGTTGTGAACAGCATTGAACTGTACGTGGTAGCGTGTGTGCTTCATTTTCTAGAGGTCCCAAGTTGGAATGTCGGTCACAGTGGCTTGTCTGGATAAAGTATTTCCAAGGTTTCTCTTTATCCTGAAAAACGTCGGTCTGGCAGTTCTAACCTCTAAGTATCCTGTTCTCATTTGAACATCGCTCTATGCATCGTCTGTTTATAATAATCCAAACATTGGCATACCTTTCTCTCTACGAAATTAGCTCACACAGAGCAGTGATCAGAAAACTACTTACAGTACTGTACTTAAAGGAGGAGTTTATCGTACGCAACGCCCATTAACTTCGCTAAAGCATTCAACAGCTTAAGCGTTTTCAGTCCCAATATCTCTGTCTCTATCTCTCTTCCCACCCAGATGTTTACAGCAGGATTGAACTAGGTTGAAATGGATTACACAAGAACAGATAAACAGCTCTAGCTGCTCTCCCTCTTCGGGCCCCCCTTGGCTCTCTGCGGACAATACTAAACCTTCTCCAAATATGGCATTATTTTTCCAGCATCGTTACATTTACCTCGACCAGGGGCAAGAGTTTGTAATTTGGTTTCATTACAGTTTGTGAAAGAAATCCTGGCCGCAAACATGCCAGAAATTAAGCCAAAACAATCATCTTTTTTTCCAATCTTTGGGTCCTTTTTAGGGAATTTATAGGTCTGTAATATCCTAGCTTTATTGGTAAGATATATTCTTTTACTATTCATGGTCCATTTTCTACGTTGAAGAAATTTTGATAACATTGAAGCAGTGCAAGTGGATGTCACCGAATTCTTCTTATAAAAAGGAATGACTGCTACCATCTTGGACAATTAACCTCGCTGTACGCTGGCTCAAAGACCACAGAACCTAACGGTGTGTATACTTTGAAAATTAGTTAACTGCCTGTCAGAATACACTTAAAATATTTTTTTTTCTTATAAATGATATATAGACACTAAAAAAGTGTGAAATAGCCACTTAAGTAGGCACTAAAAATTTGCTAATTAAACACTTACAAATACACAATTTTACTAAAATAACTCTTAATATTCACTATAGCCAATAGTACAAATTATACAAAATTAAAAATTAATACTTTAGGTATAAGTTTCTGCACCCATTTTGACCTATTAATTGATCTGTGTCTATGTGAAATATTTGTCTTCGCCATATCTAGGTAGGGAAACAATAATCATACCTATTTAACAATTTATATTTTCCTAAGCGTTTTCAGTAAGAAGTAAGCATTATAATCCTTTTCAATACAAATAACAAAGCACAACAAATGTAAATGGGTACACTTAATATGCAGTTGCCTTTAGAGGCATGTTTAGAAATTGATACAGATTAATAGTAAACTGCATCCTGTGGAACATTTAGAAGTTAGGAAAATGTAGAAAATATGAAATCTGAGAAATCTGAGGTAAAAATTACGTAATAGCAGCTACGATACAGGTGTAGGGTTATTTAAATAGTCATGTGACATTTTCTGTAGTGCCGCTAGGAAAAGAAACTTTGCATTATTGAAGTATGTCTATATTAATTTTAAGACAAAAAAGGCTAAATTTGGTATTATTGAAAGTTTTGGGCCAATCTATACAGATGTGTCTGCTTATACAAACGATTGTTGAAAAAATAAGAAATTTAAAAGTTTACCACAGTAATCTTTATAACATTTAAAATGATCTCACAATGTGTTACAAAGATACAAAGCACAGTTAATTAAAACTTAAAGCTACAGAATCCTAGCTTTTGTAATAACAACCCTAAATGGACTAAAAACAAATAATAAAGCACAGCTTTTTACTAAGCGTTTCCCGTTCAAACAGAATTACAGCAATTACGACATTGTGAAAAGAATTCTCGTACCTAATTTTATAAAGGCATTTCTGTAAAGTTTTACACAAACCATTAAGATTTATTGGTCTGCAATTTCATATTCAATGTTGGAAACTACATCGGAAGTCTCCAAGCAATCAATTTCATGATTCCTTGAGATACATGTAGATAAACGTAAGGATGTGAGAATCACAATTTTTTTTCTATATATAATCTCAGTCTGTGTAGCCTAGCCAATTACGCGCTGGCCTTACAGCATCGAAATTGTAACCTGAACAGAGTCCCAGCGTGGTGATTTTAAGATTGGGTAAAACAAGAGCTTCGTGTCAGTAAATTTACACACATGTAAAATAAATCTAACGGAATAAATTCCTGCTTACAGCGGTTCTGATTGTGATCTGATAATAATTGACACCATCAGTAATTTAATAAATAATGCCTTTGCCAAGTGTTATTGTTAGCTCAAGAAATAAGCCGTTACACCAGTACAAAAATATCATGCTACTGCACTGAAACTGCCAAAACGTAATACTCGTAACAGAATTGTGAAATTCAGTACAGAGTTTGCAAAGCTCCACCTGTAAGTTTCAAATAAATAAAATTCTAATCAAGATGAAAGCATTAGACGGGCTTGTTTAATGATTCAGACATGTTTTAAGCGAAATCTCAGTGTAAAGTCGTATCAGGTGATGAAAGTTTTCACATAAGTCAAATTTGTGCTTTACTTTGGAAAACTTAAAGTATTGTCACCGGAACGTCGGGACTCCCGATAGAACCGGCCGGCAGTAGGGTCAGATGGGAAGCATTTAGGACACGCCTACCCATTTGTCTCGTGTCACTAACTGAAGGGATGATTAGGAGAGCGGCACGAGCCCTGTACCGTCTGTTTCCCCTCCCACCAGACGTCTCAAAACCTCGGAATAATTGTGCGCGCCGCGAACCTTCCAGAAACGGCGGTCTTCCGTGTACAGTTACAAAAAGGTATGGCCAAACTTTCAGGAAACATTCCTCACACACAAAGAAAGAAAATATGTTATGTGAACATGTGACCGGAAACGCTAAATTTCCATGTTAGAGCTCATTTTAGTATTTCTCTTAAAATGTAAATTGAAATCATTCGTGCAGACAATTGTCAAAATACCCCATTGTGGCTCATGCACGATGGAGCTCCTGCACATTTCAGTCGAAGTGTTCGTACGCTTCTCAACAACAGATTCGGTGACCAATAGATTGGTTGAGGCGGACCAATTCCATGGCCTCCACGCTCTCCTGACCTCAACCCTCTTGACTTTCATTTATGGGGGCATTTGAAAGCTCTTGTCTACACAACCCAGGTACCAAATGTAGAGACTCTTCGTGCTCGTATTGTGGACGGCTGTTCTCCAGGGCTGCATCAGCGCATCAGGGATTCCATGCGACGGAGGATGGATGCATGTAACCTCGCTAACGAAGGACATTTTGAACATTTCCTGTAATAAAGTGTTTGAAGTCACGCTGGTACGTTCTGTTGCCGTGTGTTTCCATTCCATGATTAATGTGATTTGAAGAGAAGCAATAAAATGAGCTCTAACATGGAAATTAAGTGTTTCCGGACACATGTCCGCATAACATATTTTCTTTCTTTGTGTGTGAGGAATGTTTCCTGAAAGTTTGGCCGTACCTTTTTGTAACAACCTGTATAAGGCCTGCAGTTGGCGAGTCAATTCAGTGGGAGATTACGACCCCACTAGACGTCGCTCTAGCCTACATCGGGTACCCCGCATGGCTTGCGGGCACCTAACATAACCCAGGAGCTAATCTTAACAGCAGTTAAAGCTGAGCTCCACATAATCGCCTAAGCTGTTTGGCATCAATATTACCAACCTAAATTTCAGAAACAAAACACCATGGTGCTAGGCATTGCATCCTATCCTTTCATTCCCAAGGTACAATTCAGTATCCTTACAAATTAATTCCAACCTAAAAACCCACAAGTCACCCTAGAACATCCCGAACAAACCTTACCTGCGGTTAAACCCATAAAACGGGTGGGCAGCAGCAAAAATCTTCTGGCTAAATACAGCCAGCCAGTACGATGAGCGAGCGAGTCAGTTCAGTTCTTTGCGAGCAGCCGTGAGGAGCGCCGAGTGAGGGAACGGACCGGAAGACTGTGAACGTGCATCGGAGGAGTTGTCCGTAATTGCGAGTGCCGAGTGGACCTGTGACAGACGAACTGGTGAATTGTAATTGTGTGCGCTACGTAATTCTGCGTAATCGGCAAGTGTTCCAACTGTAATTTGGTGGAAATAAAGAAGATTTTGAGTTTGTGCAATTGGACTTTTAATTTCAGAAACCCACAAAGTCACAATATTCACTTTCTCATCTTTCGGTTCTCCGCAACATACTAATTTGTGTTCGGCATAATGTTGGTACAGGGTCCGATTTTTAAATTAGGATAACATAGTGTTAATACAAACATGAATGATTAAACTCACCTGTTTCACATAAGGCTGACAATTACTTTCCGATCTGTGCTGAACGATGGATCACCATTTATCCATTGTACACTACTGTTGCTTCTCTCTTTTGGCATATTTGCGTAGGAAACTGATCTATGTGTGAGCTTGAAACACTCATTACAGAATGGGTTTCCATTCCCCACATAAATAGTGGTCATTTGTTAATCTAGTGAATATCATTTAGCTGGTATTTGCTACTCGTCCTTGACCGAATTCTAATATTTTGGCATGACGTCATTAGCGCATTGTGACACGTCTATAAGGCAGATATCTACCTGGCTAAACCCCTTTTTGTATAAATACAATGTGCAGAAATTTCTCTTCCTCATAAACTTCACGTTAAAACCAACAAATGCAGAAACTGTTATTAAAAAACGGCTTCCGCTTTTCGCCTGCGAAAACACAGTGTGTCCACTTCCATCGCCTACGGGGTATTCACCCTCCTCCTAATCTTCATTTGAACGGCACACCCCTGCCATTTGTCTCGCACCTGAAGTTCTTGGGCCTCTACTTGGACAGACAACTCAAGTGGGAGCACCACATTCGTCACCTTCGAGCCTCTTGCGATCGATCTCTTCGGGTGCTGAAGGTATTATCTGGAGCATCTTGGGGGGGGAGGGCGATCCCACGGTAATGTTGAGGCTGTACCGCTCTCTGGTTCGGTCCAAGCTGGACTACGGCAGCGACCGCCTCTAAACTTCGCCTTTTAGACACCGTGCATCATACTGGCATCCGCCTTGCCACAGGAGCTTTCCGCACCAATCGAGTCGACTGCCTGTATGCAGACTCAGGCGAACCTCCACTCCATATTCGTCGCTCGCTGTTACTCTGCTCATACGTCTCGAAATTGGCAAGTTACCCCAATCATCCTTGTTTCAAACCAGTTCTCTGTCCAGATTTAGGCCACCGTTATATGCGCCCTGGTTCTCGGACACGCCCAATGGGAATAAGATTTCGGGATCTCCTACATTCGCATGGCCTCCGAATGCCTCGCGTGGAGAGGTCGTCCATCTGCCCTTATCCTGCAAGGCAGCTCAATCGTGCGCGGTTTGATCTCGCTCTTTCAAGCAACTCTAGACTCGCTACTCCACATTCGGTGTTACAACAACTTCTTTGCCGAACTACTAGGCCGTTACCCTAACTATGTTCCGGTCTTTACAGACGGTTCTCAGTTAGGTAGCACTACGGGTTGCGCGTTCTTCATTAACGGCGAAGCTCACAAATTTCGCCTTCTGGACTCCACTTCAGTTTTCGCCACAGAGCTGTATGCCATCTTCTATTTGCTCCTTTTTATTTGCAAGTTAACTCCTGGCTCTTTTATTGTCTGCACTGACTCTCTAAGTGCTCTTCAGGCCTTGCAACAGCACAGTGCCGCTCACACCCTTGTTTTAAAAATACAGGCCCAGATCTCGCAAATGCTCAGTCGCGGATACAATTTTGTTTTTACTTGGACCCCAGGCCATGTTGGGATTTCCGGGAACGAGGAGGCGGACGCGGCTGCTAAGTCCGCTTGCCGTTTGCCCCGGAGTTTAACAACTACTGTGTCATACCAGGATGTGCAACGTTTTTTCCGTCGCCAACTCCTATCTGCTTGGCAGCAATCCTGGACAGCTTTGGAAGGCACACAACTCCGGGAGATAAAGAAGAGCGTACAACCCTGGCTAACTTCCTGCAGGGATAACCGGCGAGCTGAGGTGATACTCACCCGGCTGAGAATTGGGTACATACGAGCGACTCATGGCCATTTGTTAAGAGGGGAACCGGCCCCTGTGTGTGCTCCGTGTGCAGTGCGCCTCACTGTGCGGCATGTATTGCTGGATTGGCCGCAGTACGTTCCTGTTCGCCAGTCTTTGGACCTAAGTAGTAACTTGCACGGTATTTTAGGAGACGACCCAGTGGCCGTGGGTAAGGCTCTGCGGTTTGTTTTTAAAATCGGTTTTAATAAACAAGTCTGACTTGTATTTTAAATTTATTAGTTTTAGAGATTTTAAATTTTTAGTACTGGGATGATTTTTTATGTGCTTTTAATAGTTGAGTGTTTTTATTTTATCTTACCTTTAAACTTTGTGTAGCTTTTAGTTTTTAGAGTTGACTTCGGGCCCAAATGGCCTTGTTGTCGACGGGCCCTAAAACACTACACACTCACTCACTCACTCACTCACAAACAGAAGAAATTTGCTAAAAAGGCAGCTTTAGGCACTAATAAGTAGAATAGGTACAAACGTATGAAATAGACATTTATAGGCAGTATAAAACTAAGAAATTAGCCTAATAATTGTAGGAAACGTGCTTGTAACTTAAAAGCCTACGTTTCTGAACGAAGGAAACAAATAGGCAAATAGGGCAAAATCCACCCCCTACTTATTAGACAGCATCTGCACTTCTAATTGTTATTTGTTTCTATTTCTTATATATAGTATTTCAACAAGTCTTATTATTTTTCTGTTTCAGTTGTTCGTGGAGTTAAACTTTAGACCTCTTCCTATGTGAGGTAATGTATTTGAATCTTTATAATAGTCAGGTATCTTTTACTTCTGGCTTAATAATGCATTAGGACATAGAGTATTCTGTTTGGTACTCTCCCTTTGAATCTACGAGTTCTGTTTCTTTTCAATTTCACTGAATGTATTTAGACTACTTCTTAGTAAGTCAAAGCTCTTTACATCCATTAATCATTAACTCGTTACAGGAATCACATTTCCGTTGTTTCTGCTTTGTACACCTTAGGCATACACTGCCGGTCAAAAGTTTTTGGACACTGGATTTAGGATAGCATATTTGTAGACATCCTATTATTATGTCAACAGAGAGCATGATTAAGAACCTTCATTATGGGGAAATATCACTGTGGGTGGTATCTTGTTTATATAAACAACTGCTGATGTTTAAGTAAATGTTTATGGCGATATAATCTAAGGTGTAGGACTGATATGGGATCAACATTTACTCATGACCTCATTCTGAGTTCACAGAGATTTATATTGGGGTCTTACAGCATACAAAGGCTTTATTGCAATTGGAATATTGTTACCAACAGTATTGTGGCATCCTCACTTAATAGTTTTGAGTATTTGACTGTTATTTATTAGAATAACTTGCATTACTTTATTATATTTTATTCTTTGAATTCTAAATCAATACTGCGAAAGAAAAGATTAATAATAGGGCTTTATTTAACAAATTATTTTGGAAAATAGGTCGAGGATCATCCATTAGCTTGGAAAAGCGTTCAGCAATCAACACACTTCATGGTGAGGTGTATAGTGTTCGCCAAATCTCAGAAAAACTGAAAATTTCAAAGTCCACTGTTAACTATACAACATTTTGGTTCAAAGAGGACAGGAAAGGAAGTGGAAGACCAAGGTATACTCAAACATTTTCTCTGTTACAGACAACCTTTTCCTGATTACTAATAGCTTTCCCCTTCCTAGAATTGTTACACTTTTGTTGTCTTTACCATATCTATTACCTTTCAAATTTCTAACTCCTGTTCTCGCCCAAGCACTTTTCAAGGCTTTGCAATAGCCTTCATAGAGGTTCTTCCCATACCTGTTCCATCAATTTCCTTACTTTTTCTGTCCAAGACCCTTCCCATTTGCTTCTCATTTGCATAATAAAATATTCCTTAGTAATATTCCTTTCTCCAACTTGTATAATGTTTTATAGAAACAATTTGTAGAAGAATAGGTAGAAAATGTCATATGAATAATAAATTGAGTTTAGATTCCTTTATTTCGTTCTGTTTTAACATTGATAGAGAGGCTTTTCCATGTAGCTGAGCTGCATCTTCAAAATACTGAAGTCGTTCTGCAGATGTCTGCTTGATGATGGTGCTGCCATCTTTACTTCCTTCAAACTGGCAGTATGTAGTTTCAGTGCATCAATCAAGATGTATTACTTCCATTACAGATATCGAGTCGAAGCGAACAGTGATTTGCTGCATCAGTTATTCCTCCTAGGCGAATTATCTTCCCAACGTCGTTGACCTATTTTATGAACTAAAAGATTGAGATTGCTGTTCTCTCTATATCTTCTACAGTTCAAGTCGAGCTTTGGTTTCTGTCAGACATTGTTTTGATTCGTCGCTGTTTATGACGTGTGGGTCTGCGTGTATTTGTCTGTGATCAGTATAACTTAAAAGAGATAGTTCTGTTAGATCCAATATTTTCTGTTAAGTTTCAGGATCTTCTAAGTATGCCACAGGAATATTTAAAGGCAAATTCCGCATCCCATACTGCGCCTCACATAGAAAAGCGTTCCATTTTATGTAAAACGGCTAGTGCTCGATTCAAGTACCATACTAGGAGTCATTTTAGGAAGTTGAGGACCTATAAATTGTCTAAGAATGAATTTTAAAGATCTAAAAATATTCCAAAAATACCCAAGATTGGAGAAAGCATGTTTGTGGCCAGGATATCTTCCAAAATCTGTGAAACTGAAGTGAAAGAAATCAATTCTCTCCTACACCCTGTAGGTTACTAGGGTTTACTCTACCCGTGCTAATGACTTGAATACAATAGAAAGGATTGCTTCCCCTGTTTTCTACTGTAGACAGTAGAGTGCGTATTAAGGATTGGAATTTAACCTAAAAAAGGAACAAATCCTCCATTTTCTGGCCTACAGAGACTCATAATTAACATATGTTATGCAAATTAATTGTTCTTTCACACTGGCCGTGTGTAGGCTAAAGTATGGAAAGATAGCCTGAAAAATTCAATGCCATAGTCGGGATTTGAACCACGGATCTTCTGGTTGCCGTCCAGCCGCTCTAACCGTTGAGCTACTATGTCCAACGTGCCGACATGATATTAAATTCTCCCACTGACTCGTGTTTTTTCCGGTAAACCACTAGCAGTTCTGATAAACAAATGAGACCTTAATGGTGACTTACAACGTGTAAGTACAGTAAGGCCCACACATAGCCGACACACGGCTAGTCTGAAAGAACAATTGATTTCCATTAATTGACCTAATAATGGTTAACTATAAAGCCCGGGCCTCACAGTACTCACACGTAGTAAGTCGCCATTAAAGTCTCATGTGTTTATGAGAACTCCTAAGAAGAAAGTAAGAATTTATCGAAATGTTGGAAGTGACTGGGAAAGGAAGTTCAAGTAAAATGTAATCCAAATAATACAATTAAATTGTTACAAAATTTGACTTCTCCGAAACTTTATTCCGAACCACGTCTGAAAACCAGATGTTACATGACTCTTGTTTAATCAAACACAATCATCAATAAACAACTCAAAATACAACGAATTAACTCTGCTATATCTGGCTTGACGTAGATCTTCGAAAAGTCAACGTGCATCCCATCTCAAACATAGAAATCCCGCACCAAATTGCGTCCGAACGTGTGGCTGATTAAGATGGAGACAAATTAACTATGAATAAGAATTCCTGTCCCAATATAAGGTAAAACACTTTCATATTTACGTGAGAAATAGCACTTTTGAGAAAGATTTTCAAAGTATACTCTGACATAACAGATAGAGTAAAAATTAAAAACAAATATATTGCAATTTAAATCTTTTTCAGTGACTATATTCTGTCTACAAATAATAACTGAAAATCGTATCTTGTATCTGTCAAATGTTTCTTTCAAATGGATGTTTAAAACATAGTTCACTTTTGTTTTACTTATGTATATTGACACTATATGCCACTTATGACCCTGTTTTCATTCGCAGCTGGGTTAGAGCGCCCAGGAAGTACATTTGGTCTTTTGACTTACGACCATTGGCCCTTTCCCTTGGAGGCCGAAACGCCCACCCTCACAGCTTACTGCCCTAAATGGCCTAAAACTATACCTGTACACGATAACCTGGAGATATCGTTTTTTTATATATTTTCTATGGCCCTAGAAGCCTTTTCTTACAGACCTGCCTTTCTTTACTGCCAATGTGCACTCGACACAGTATTTTTTTCTGCCCTTATATCTCCCTGTTGGATCTTTACTTCCATTCCTTGGTATCGCCTTTTCTTTCCTGCCCCTTTCTCCTTGCTGACCCGTGTGTGCCAACATAATGCAACAGGAAAAGCGAACGAAAGATTCGAAGGAACTAGAAGAGAAATAGGTAGAGATAAAGAAAATGTTTAACCATGCCAAGAACGTGCAGCTGGTATAAGCCACATCATGAGATCGAATGACTTTTCGTTTCTTCTTTGCCTTATTTCGATCCTCGATTCTTTACATAAAACATGGTTAACGGGATCGTATATAGATGCAGTATAAAAGGGGTAGTAAAGTTTCTTTCTATTCTCCTCGAGAGAAAGAACGTATGAGAGTACGTTTTCACAGCCTTCAAGGTAATTCATACTCTTCAGCTTTCTAGAAACTCGAAACACCCTGCTAGAAATTAAAGGTGCACATTGAAGGCACTTGCTAATGCTAAGTTTGATGAATTCAGAGCCAAGGGCGATTTGAAATATCAGTGTTTCATAGTTCAACAATGTCCTCTATACAGATAGTTTATTAAAAACTACAGTAAAACTCCAAAATACCGGGAATTCGTATTTAACTTGGTAAAATATGTCCCCTTAAAAATACATAGGCACAGTCTCTGCTAATTCACAGTTGCCTTCTTGTGCAGTTTGCTCTTGAAACATAATTAGAGCTTTAGGATAAGGACTGAGTACAGCAAATCTGTTAAGACATTGGTAATTGCATAAATTATCTATGCAATCAGTGTATTTTATAAATTAGGCACCGAAATGGGAGTTGGTTTCAACTTATAACATCTCCTATAATCTTCTTAACTAGGAGAGGATAGGGACTTCTGTTTTCTTTTACATACACGTGGACTCTTTGTGAATGCGTGACAGATAGCAGAACTGTACAGTGCATAGAAACTGCTTCTGATAGTTAAAGTGGCGGGGTTTTCATTGCAAAAACATCGTGTGATCATTCGTTTTCTCCATTTTCGTGGTGTAACAACTATTGCAATTCATCGTCAGTTGAGTGCGGTATGTGGTGCTGCTAACATGGATGAGTCTAATGTACGTTCCTGGGTGTGACAGTTCAATGAAGACAGAACATCGTGTGACAACAAACCAAGACAGTTTAGTGAGTTATGTGGTGATCGTACAATGGATGTGTCTAATGTACGTTCCTGGGTGTGACAGTTCAATGAAGGCAGAACATCGTGTGACAACAAACCAAGACAGTTGGGTGAGGCATGTGGTGATGGTACCATGGATGTGTCTAATGTACGTTCCTGGGTGTGATAGTTCAATGAAGACAGAACATCGTGTGACAACAGACAGTTTAGTGAGGCATGTGGTGATGGTACCATGGATGTGTCTAATGTACGTTCCTGGGTGTGACAGTTCAATGAAGACAGAACATCGTGTGACAACAAACCAAGACAGCTTAGTGAGTTATGTGGTGATGGTAACATTGATGTGTCTAATGTACGTTTCTGGGTGTGACAGTTCAATGAAAGCAGAACATCGTGTGACAACAAACCAAGACAGTTAAGTGAGGCATGTGGTGATGGTAACATGGATGTGTCTAATGTACATTCCTGCGAGTGACAGTTCAAAGAAGGCAGAACATTGTGTGACAACAAACAAAGACAGTTTAGTGAGGCATGTGATGATGGTACCATGGATGTGTCTAATGTACGTTCCTGGGTGTGACAGTTCAATAAAGACAGAACATTGTGTGACAACAAACCAAGACAGTTTAGTGAGGTATGTGGTGATGGTACAATGGATGTGTCTAATGTACGTTCCTGGGTGTGACAGTTCAATAAAGACAGAAAATCGTGTGACAACAAACCAAGACGGATGAGTAGGCATGTGCTGATGATACCACGGATGTGTCTAATGTACGTTCCTGGGTTTGACAGCTCAATGAAGACAGAACATCGTGTGACAACAAACCAAGATAGCTAAGTAAGGCATGTGGTGATGGTAACATGGATGTGTCTAATGTACGTTCCTGGGTGTGACAGTTCAATGAAGACAGAACATCGTGTGACAACAAACCAAGACAGTTGAGTGAGGCATGTGGTAATGGTACCATGGATGTGACTAATGTACGTTCCTGGGTACGACAGTTCAATGAAGACAGAACATTGTGTGACAACAAACCAAGACAGTTTAGTGAGGTATGTGGTGATGGTACAATGGATGTGTCTAATGTACGTTCCTGGGTGTGACAGTTCAATAAAGACAGAAAATCGTGTGACAACAAACCAAGACAGTTGAGTAGGCATGTGCTGATGATACCACGGATGTGTCTAATGTACGTTCCTGGGTTTGACAGCTCAATGAAGACAGAACATCGTGTGACAACAAACCAAGATAGCTAAGTGAGGCATGTGGTGATGGTAACATGGATGTGTCTAATGTACGTTCCTGGGTGTGACAGTTCAATGAAGACAGAACATCGTGTGACAACAAACCAAGACAGTTGAGTGAGGCATGTGGTAATGGTACCATGGATGCGACTAATGTACGTTCCTGGGTACGACAGTTCAATGAAGACAGAACATTGTGTGACAACAAAACAAGACAGTTGAGTGACACATGTGCTGATGGTACCGTGGATGTGTCTAATGTGTTTCACTATAGTTAACTATAAAACCCGGACCTAAAGCTACTTACACGTTGTAAGTCGCCATTAAGGTAGTTGTCTCATGTGTTTATGAGATCTCTTAAGTAGTTTACAGGGAAAAATACGAGTCAGTTGGAGTATTTAATGCTTTGTCGGCACGTTGGCCACAGTAGCTCAACGGTTAGAGCGGCTGGACGGTAACAAGAAGATCCGTGGTTTAAATCTCGGCTGTGGCATAGAATTTTTCAGTCTGACTCTATATTTCCATGTAAAGTCAGTGTTTGTTGTTTTGATTGCCATGTAAAGATTTCCAATTCGGTCACTTTAAACAGTTGGCTGCATAGATAATAATAAATACAGGCAGCTCACTCACATGGGTAGGCTATTCATAGAGTTCTGTTGCCTTTCACAATGTTTTCCTATTAATTTTATTAAAAACAGAATGCTAAGTAATTTAGTATTGTAGCATTGGGTTATGCGTAATTAAATATATCTTAACCACTCTATGCTTCAATACATCTGATGACAAAACCTCATACATAAATATATCTTCTTTCTCAAATAATTACAGCAATCATTAACGAAGCGGTTATTCATGATGAACAATTTCTAAGCGTATAATCGCAGTCTGGAAATTTGCTATTCATCGCAGAGGAAAGGTGGGTGAACTCCGTTATTCCCCCAGACCGAACCGCATCCTGCAATCGGCTCAGCCAGGCTTTGCTTGCCGTCCAGATGGATATTAAATTGGCTTTTAGCTCAAATGGCCTTTGGGATTGCAACGTGGCTTTTGTGCCCTAACCCAAATTGCCCATTGATGCATTTAAAAGACCGAAAGAACTACAAATCCATGGAGATACATCAATTTGATATAAAGGTAGCTAAAGTAAAGAGGCTTAAGCGGGCAAGCACAGCGAAATGGATACCCATAAAATTACTGATTTTCAATAAGTAAATTACTTTTTGTACATCAACCATACAGCTACTGTTGAATCAAACAGCTTTTAGCCGCCTCGGTAGTGTAGATGGCAGCATGTGTGCCTCACGTTCAAGGGGTTCTTAGTTCGAATAAAGACAAAGGTGAGTTGCCTGCATAGGGTTTTTCCCAGGGTGTTTTCTTGTTCTGAAAGATGAATGTCTCGTAACACTAAACTATGTCCCCTGTACTTATTTGAATATCATTTCATTCATCGTTCGATATGACTTAACGATGGAGGTTTTCTCTCATTCTGAAAGAAAAATGTGTGGAACCTCTGAGCTCTATGTTACCTGTACTCATTTGAAGTGGATCCCATTCAACCTTCGATATAATTTAACGTTGGACATTTTCCCTTATACTGAAAGATGGATGTCTGGTAACTCTAAACTCTATGTATACTGTACTCATTTGAAGTGGAGTACCCTGCACTCATTTGAACATCACTTAATTTTCATAGCCCGCTCTCCTTGGTAGCGTGTTGGTAGCGTGTCTGCCTCACGCTCAACAGGTCCCGAGTTTGAATTTCGGTCAGGGTGAGTTACCTGGATAAGGTCCATTACCTTATCCTGAAAGACGAATGTCGGGTAACTCTAAGCTCTATGTACCCTGTACTCATTTGAATATCATTGTCCGATATGACTTAACGTTGGAGGTTTTCTCTTATCCTGAAAGACGAATGTCTTAACTCCAAGCTCTATCTACCCTGTACTCATTTGAACATCATTTCGTTTATCTTCCGATATGACAACGTTGGAGGTTTTCACTTATACTGAAATATGAGTGTCTGGTAACCCTAAGCTCTATGTATACTGTACTCATTAGAAATGAATTTCATTCATCGTTCGATATGACTTAACGTTGGAGGTTTTCTCTTATCCTGAAAGATGAATGTCTTAAATCTAAGCTCTATGTACCCTGTACTCATTTGAACATGCTTTCATTCATCGTCTGATATGACTTAACGTTGGAGGTTTTCTCTTATCCTGAAAGATGAACGTCTGGTAACCCTAAGCTCTATGTACCCTGTACTTATTTGAACATCCTTTCATTCATCGTCCGATATGACTTAACGTTGGAGGTTTTCCCTTATCCTGAAAGGTGAATGTGTAGTAACTGTAAACTGTATGCACATTGTACTCAGTTGTGCTTCATTTCATTCACCGTTCGATGTGACCTAAACTGTTAAGGGACATAAATTAACAAATTGGAAGAATAACTGAATTTGCGGAAGTATTCGTGGTAAGGAAAGAAATGAACAAGAAAGAACAAGAAAAAGAAAACAGAACGCTTGGGCATATGATTGCAACATAAACAATCATTTTTTAAAGCTGAGGCGTCCCCGACCCCTCTAATACAGCTAGTATGTCTACAGAAGGTCTATTTATACTCCCAAAAGATGATGGATCATTCCACAGGAAAAACTAGTTCATTCATAAAAGTACACACAGAGCCCTCGAAGCCCTGACCCTGTTTCCGTTAAGCTTTTATTTTTGCTCTGTCAACAAAGTTATTTCCCCCTTGAGAACAGAAACTGTTGAAAGTTGAAATAAGTGGAATGCCTGTGCCAAGGAGGACAGACCGACTGCTTTACATCTCCAGGGATGCATAAGAAATGGATTTAGCCGGCGGCAAAACAAATATTTAGCTCCCATCAGCAAAAGAGATGAGGTATATACTTTCAAACGATACGTTCCAATTAGGCAATTTTGCCATTTTTACTGAAATGTTGTGCCTTTGAGAATACAGCGCACAAACGGTAATGAATATGTTCGAGCAGTCGATAGACACACTACCTTCTCGTCTAATGGCAAGCTATAACAATGTTTATAGCATTCTGAGATATTAAGGATCTTTTGTGGTGTCTATGAGCGATGACGTGTGAAGACACAAAATGGTCGAACCTGAGGAGGTAAAGAACAGAAATGATCAGGGTCCGCCGTAGTTACATTTGAAACTTCCTCGTAAGGTCTGTTTAGTTAACTCCTGTGTAGTTCGGCCGCCTCTTTAACGAACCCTTTTAATCGTTTTACAACACCGGCCCTCCTTCTCCCAGTACTTTCCGCAAGGTTGCCACCTTTCTCGATAGGTCATGGGTATCGTACGAGGCCACGTCAAAATAAATTATCTTATGTCCATTACTGCGAAACTTCCTTAGGTTTCTTAGATTTCGCCAAGCTACAATCAACTAGATTGCTTAGTAACCCTTATCTTATTCAAAGTGCGATATTTGAAACCCAGCTCCTTTAAGAGGCCGTTGAGGCGGTCCTTGCTCATTAAGTACTTCTTTGAGCCCTCCCGGCACTCAACACCTCATAAGATAGGATATGTGCTGGGTGAGGACTACGGATGGGAGGTTTCCAACAAGTCGGGGGTTTTCTCAGGGTAGATCTGCATGAATTCTCTCGTTTGAGTTTCAGGGAGTGGGTGCGTCCTGACAGTGTGTGGGTATTATCACATGGAAGAAACCACGACCTTTGAATATCAAGTTTATTGTTACAATTAGTCCTCTCCACTCGCCACTGTTGACTTGAAGTTAATCGCACATTAGGCGCGAGATTTGATATTTTCCTGTTGTTGTGCGCATGACACGACTTACATATTACTGTGTACGCGTTGTTCCTGCACGTCGGTAGTGAACTACGTCGCACAACATAGTATTTCCGGAGGATTATTAAACAAAAACGGAGTTTAGTGAAATCTTAATGATGTTGTAATGTGTGCAGTTTCTCTCATTCGCTAACACAGGGTGTTCGATAACCACCTAATGTGAGTTACTCCGTCCATCCACGAACGCGGACTCTGATGAACTTTCAGTGCTTGTTGCCCCCATCACTCGCCGAAACAGTGTTTTTCCTAGCAAACATCGAACCTCGCCATTGCACAAATTTCCCCTTCCTTTCGCCGAATTTTGGACACTTTAGGGGTCATGTGACCTGTTTCTTGTTCCTGATAGGTTGCGTTTCATTCCTACTCTTAAATTTAATAGCAATTTCTAGTGTATGGGGCATGTATTCCACGCGATTTTCACCTTCCCACAGTCCATCTAATTAATGCATAAGCTTGTTTGAAAATGTGTATCTTAAAACCCGGTGTCTATTCTCTTATCACGTATCATGTGCGGACCAAAACATGGGCTAGCTACGAGGGTCTAGTCTTGAACAATGCCACCTTTTGTCGGCTAGAAACACAAAGAAAATACCTGTGAGGGAAAGTGTTCATGTTCCTTGTTCTCATGACACTTGGGGGTCTCCTGCTTTCAATAATATATATATATATATATATATATATATATATATATTGGGATTGCCTGTTTAGTTTCTGCACTTGTATATTTAATCATTATCCTCTAAATTTGTTATAAATTTGTTTAATTTATATTATGGTATCTATCCGCCCTTAATTATGCGGTTTAATAAGACTTTCGCGGTTATTATTACAATGTTATGACTAACAGGGACGGTATCACCCTGCAAAGTGCACTGCCCATAAGGAAAATCACAAATTTCTTGCAAATGTGCAACCAATTCGTCTAAGGTGGGCGCTCTCCCTTTTGCATAGAATCTATAAATTTCTCGGCGAATTAAATCGCATATAAAATTATCTAGTTTAGATAAATGTTTCATTTTGTTTCCACACTTGATCGGCGTCTTTGGTATTCCTTTCGTCACAATATTTCTTAATGTATTTCTGTGAACACCAAGAATTTATCATCAGGTTTATTACATGACCCCTTACCAAGATTATTTTTCAGCACATATTTATATGTACTCAAAACAAACGCTTGAATTTGATTACAAACATTTTCCCTTATAATTTTGTTTTTTGAGGCTTCTCCAGTAAAATAACTCGGCCCATCAACATTTTCCAAATCATTCATTATTCCCTTTCCTTTTGATTGTTTTCACTTGACTGAAAGTTATCTACTACTTCATTTGCATTTACCACTGCACTTCCCTCCCACGGTCTCCACATCCTGACATACAACGAACTTCTACATGTAATGAAACAGAAAAACTGGAAGATGGAACTTTGGTAACTGAGACTCCACGTGGAGTAAATATGCGACTGTCATTTCCACAAAATCAGGGTTGCTATTGGTCCTCAACGACACTGTTCCATTTCTGAAGTGTGGAGATAGATTTTTGACGGTCATTAGTGGGCGGTAGGGTCAGGTTCCTTTGGGTCCGAACTGTACTCACGTTAACTAAACAGACTTCAGCACAAAGATTTTCAAATAAGTACAGGGTATATAGAACTTAGAGTTACCAGACATTCATCTTTCAGGATAAGAGAAAACCTCCAACGTTAAGTCATATCGGACGATGAATGAAATGATGTTCAAATAAGTACAGAGTACATAGAGCTTAGAGTTACCAGACATTCATCTTTCAGGGTAAGGGAAAACCTCCAACGTTAAATAATATCGGATGATGAATGAAATGATGTTCAAATGAGTACAGGGTACATACAGCTCAGAGTTACCAGACATTCATCTTTCATGATCAGAGAAAACCTCCAACGTTAAGTCATATCAGACGATGAATGAAATGATGTTCAAATGAGTACAGGGTACATAGAGCTTAGAGTTACCAGACATTCATCTTTCAGGATAAGAGAAAACCTCCAACGTTAAGTCGTATGGGACGATGAATGAAATGATGTTCAAATGAGTACAGGGTACATAGAGCTTAGAGTTAGCAGACATTCATCTTTCAGGATAAGAGAAAACCTCCAACGTTAAGTCATATAGGACGATGAATGAAATGATGTTCAAATGAGTACAGGGTACATAGAGCTTAGAGTTACCAGACATTCATCTTTCAGGATAAGAGAAAACCTCCAACGTTAAGTCATATCAGACGATGAATGAAATGATGTTCAAATGAGTACAGGGTACATAGAGCTTAGAGTTACCAGACATTCATCTTTCAGGGTAAGGGAAAACCTCCAACGTTAAGTCATATCGGACGATGAATGAAATGATGTTCAAATGAGTACAGGGTACATAGAGCTTAGAGTTACCAGACATTCATCTTTCAGGGTAAGGGAAAACCTCCAACGTTAAGTCATATCGGATGATGAATGAAATGATGTTCAAATGAGTACAGGGTACATAGAGTTTAGAGTTACCAGACATTCATCTTTCAGGATAAGAGAAAACCTCCAACGTTAAGTCATATCGGACGATGAATGAAATGATGTTCAAATAAGTACAGAGTACATAGAGCTTAGAGATACCAGACATTCATCTTTCAGGATAAGAGAAAACCTCCAACGTTAAGTCGTATGGGACGATGAATGAAATGATGTTCAAATGAGTACAGGGTACATAGAGCTTAGAGTTAGCAGACATTCATCTTTCAGGATAAGAGAAAACCTCCAACGTTAAGTCATATCGGACGATGAATGAAATGATGTTCAAATGAGTACAGGGTACATAGAGCTTAGAGTTACCAGACATTCATCTTTCAGGATAAGAGAAAACCTCCAACGTTAAGTCATATCAGACGATGAATGAAATGATGTTCAAATGAGTACAGGGTACATAGAGCTTAGAGTTACCAGACATTCATCTTTCAGGGTAAGAGAAAACCTCCAACGTTAAGTCATATCGGACGATGAATGAAATGATGTTCAAATAAGTACAGAGTACATAGAGCTTAGAGTTACCAGACATTCATCTTTCAGGGTAAGGGAAAACCTCCAACGTTAAGTCATATCGGATGATGAATGAAATGATGTTCAAATGAGTACAGGGTACATAGAGTTTAGAGTTACCAGACATTCATCTTTCAGGATAAGAGAAAACCTCCAACGTTAAGTCATATCGGATGATGAATGAAATGATGTTCAAATAAGTACAGGGTACATAGAGCTTAGAGTTACCAGACATTCATCTTTCAGGATAAGAGAAAACCTCCAACGTTAAGTCGTATGGGACGATGAATGAAATGATGTTCAAATGAGTCCAGGATACATAGAGCTTAGAGTTACCAGACATTCATCTTTCATGATCAGAGAAAACCTCCAACGTTAAGTCGTATGGGACGATGAAAAAAATGATGTTCAAATAAGAACAGGGTACATAGTGCTTAGAGTTTTCAAACCAACAAGCATTGTGTTGGTAGGTACAAAAACCAACATAACATTGAGGTATAGATTATGCTCATTCTAATAATCAATAAAAATAGAAAAAGCTTACTGTGCATCAAATATAAGTCTTGTTGAACACTGGGCATGAAAAAAAAATGCAAAATTTATGTCACAGAGCTATCAGCTGTTCTTCTGTCACTTAAGTCTAGAGTATTCCCATAAGCTCTTTGGATGCACTTGTTTAATTCCTCGATGTGTGTGGTTAGTTGCCTAGGTGACTAAGACTGTATATTACAAGATGGTTATTAGTAAAGTTAGTAGTGTGAATACCCAATTTTGTTTGAGGATGTTGTGTAATATACCTACGCCTGTATCAGACGCCGTTCTTTCATTGCTCCTGACTGAATTACTCAAAGTAACTACGACAAACACAGTTAATTGAGTTACTTCGACAGTGTTAGAGAGTTTGCAAACTACATAGGTAAGTCACCGCAAGGAAACGGAGTGGATAACCATTATAGGCCTCATTAGTATCCCTTTGATAAGTGCATTCTAATGTTTTGGAAATAACAGCAACTCAAGTCTAAAACTTCTTAGGAGCATCCAAAACTTGGGGGCGTTATCGACAATTTGGCAACAGAAGAAGGGATTGGTAAACCTTAAGGCATAGATTTGCTGCACTCACATGGTTTTCTTTGATCTTATACTCGTATACAATCTATGTATCTAATTCAAGTTAATTAAAGTTAAACAACGCGTCACTAAATTTATAGTTACACTATGTCACTATGTATTTAAATATTGCTAAAGCGCCCCTGATCTCATCAAGATCCAGGGAGTGCCTTGTCGGAGTGCCATCCATTATTTGGAATACATTTATTAATTTGGGTTTGAATTTAGATGTTTCTTCTATTCCACTTTCTCCATAGCTACGCTCCCAGTTGTTATATACGGTTGTGATTAAAACCTTTTACCTTTAACCTCCCTACAAGGCTAACGTAACAGTATAAAACTGATGAATATTTAATTATAACTAAAAAATTTCTTAGTACTCAAACTTAAGAGGGTGGTCTGAAAAGTTTCCGACCACAACATGAAGATAGCAGCACTCGTAAATAAAAAGCTAGTGAATTTCTTTGTTCATTTGTTTGTTCACTCTTCGAGGAGGATTCGTGTGAAGAGAGACGCGCTGCAGTAGACATGACTGGACGAGCCAAAGGTGGCAATGGACTCGGAAAGGGTGGTGCCAAGCGTCGTCAACATAGCACAATATGCTGACGACGTGCTGGTATTTTCAACAAAGACACCCACGCAGAAACTTCAACCCCATCCAAAGTTATCTAATCCTCCTCCAGGATTGGTGCACGCTTTGGCGATTGTCCATTAACACGGAGAAAAGCCAAGCGATACTGTTCACCAAGCGCTGCTTTCCCGCCAATTTCCCCACATTTACCTACTTTGGGCAAGGGATCAGGTGGGTGAATTCAATCAAATACTTGGCAGTCAAGCTGAACAAGGACCTAACTTTTCAGGAACACATCCAGGAGCAGCCTCATCGGTCGTGTGGTGCCGTGGCATCACTATACCCTGTACTTAGGTCTGCGATGTATGTTTCCCTAAAGTTGCTCTGGTCCTCCCTGTCATGCTCTATGCGTGCGAAGTCTGGGGTATGGCCGCAGGCTCAAACCTAGTTCCACTCCAACGTGCACAGAACAAATGTCTTCGGATTATTTATTCTGTTTGCACAAGGTTCCCCGTGAGACTACTTCACCAGGCTTCATCCCTCCGATATGTGGAGGATGAAATTAGGCGCCGGGCGACAAAATTCTTCGAGAGTTTGCCTCAACATCAGAGCGCCCTAGTCAGATCCCTTGGAGATTGTGTGCATCGTGAGCGTCGCTTAAAGCGATACCGGTAACCACATGATCTCCATTCCAGCCTAAACTAAATTTCAACTATCCAAAATTTATTCTGGAGAACTAAAAATTATACATACCTTCTTCCAAGTTTATTAACTAATCCACCAGCGGTGCACCTTGTCTGTAACACCCGGTTCATCATTCCCTGAGGAGCAACAAGCTACCTCCCTACACTACACCCACTTAATTTACACCCGTCATACTACAACATCCACATCCCGTCACTACGTGGTAAAGCTCTTCCCAGAGCAGGTACACGATTTGACCACCCTTCGGGTTGTTCCAAACAGCCCGCCAGCATGGAGCTGAGTTGAGTTCATTTGTTAACAGTTATTAACCAGATTTTGTCATTTTGGACGCTCAGTTGTTATGTAAAAGTCGTTTGAGTGATTTGATGTGAGTGATTTTATAAAAATGGACAACATATTGTATTCCTCTAGTCCAGATCTACAAGATTGGTTGTGTACACTTTTACTCTATGAGGTACGGTTTACAAGTTTAACTCGACTTTTCTCGTGGTCTTCCGTATCTCCTAATGTATTAGAGGTACAGGATCAAGTGACGGTTATTTGTTTTCTTCTACTGCAGATCTACAATACTGGTTATTGTACACTTTTACTCTAACGGGTCGACAAGTGAACGTCGAGCCCGCAGCTTGTCTCTGAATGGTGTGCTTACAAATCACGTGTTTTTGTAGTTCGCTGTGTCAGCTAGCTTTTGTATATTGTTCATTGCTATATATCATATATCTACATGGCTCTACAAACGGATGATACCGGCAGAATATTATATTAGTTCCTAACATTGTCATCAAGAAGCTCACCAAATTGCATTTGCATACTTGACATCAATCCTCAATGCCTGTCTACGCCTCGGCTATTTTCTTCGCACCTGGAAGTTTGCCCATATTGCAGTCTTGCATAAGCCCAATAAACCCAAACACCTCCCCGAATGCCATCGTCCTATAAGTCTGTTGCCGACCCTCTCCAAGCTGTTTGAAAAAGTAATTCATCGTCGTCTTCTGTCTTACCTTAATCATAACCATGTTCTTCCGCCTTATCAATTTGAATTTCGTCACAAACGTTCCACTACCCATCAGCTTTTACGATTAACTCAGTCAATAGTTCACGGCTTAGAGGCCCATCAGTATACAACGGCTGTCTTCCTTGAAGTGGCACAGACATTCGACAGAGTTTGGCATGATGGTTTGCTCCTTAAGCTCTACCGCATCGCTCTTCCTAATTACTTATCACATCTAATCCACAGTTTCCTCTACGGCCGCAGCTTTTCAGTACGCATTGGTGGAAAGCTCTCATCCCCACTTAATATTACCGCAGGTGTCCCACAGGGTTCTATCTTGGCCCCAACTCTACTTAATATATACATTTCTGATATTCCTGACATAGCTCCGAGTTCTTTAGCTCTTTCGCTGACGACACAGTACTAAATTATTCTCATGTTAATCTCCAGCACGCACAACAAGTAGTAAACCTCTCTTTAGATCGCCTAACTCATTGGTTCAGCACTTGGCGGATCTCATTGAACCCTCAGAAGAACGAAGTCAAAACCTTCACTCTTCGCCGATATACTCCGCTTACTCCGTTGTGTCTCTACAGGAACAATGTCCCTTGGCTCCCCACTCAACTCCCGTTAAATACCTTGTAGTGCTTTTGGACTCTCGACTGACCTGGCGTGCTCATATCGATCGTCTTATATCACTGTCCTCCGGGCGACTTTCAAAACTCTCACCTCTGTTGCATCGCCGTTCCAGCCTCGGCCTACAGTCTTCATTGTTACTCTACAAATCACTCGTTCGTCCGCTTATTACATATACCTGCCAAATGTGGGGGGCCGCACACACATGTCATCTGCGTCGTCTTCAGGTCATACAGAATCGCTTCATGCGCATCGCTACCAACGCTCCATGGTTCATCCGTAATCAGCAGCTCCATCACGAGCTAGGACTGTTACCTCTTCACGACTACATTCGCAGGATCGCTCGTCGTTTCTTTTCCACGCTGCAAGAAGTTCCATGAGCTGTGTATTATAACATCGGCGTCCGCACGCGCCAGACCTCACGTTTGAAGAGGAGACTACCACAGGACCTGCTTCTAAGTGATACGTCTGATTCGAGTGATTCTAGTGTTTGATGTCTGTCTTACATCTTCAATATTGACATAATTTCACAAAGAGTATTATTGGAGTTCCAACGTAATGTAGTTAGGGGGCGGCTTGTTAGCCTACCCCTGAGTGTTATGTTCTTATTGTACTGTTACCTTCTTTTCACTCTGATCTGTAAAGCAGTGTACTGCTGATCGATCAATTAAAAATTATAAAAACGAACTTTTACTCTATGACGTACGGTTTACAAGTTTACCTCGACTTTTCTCGTGGTCTTCCGTATTTCCTAATGTGTTAGAGGTACAGGATCGGGAGACGGTTCTTTGTATTCCTCTAGTCCAGATCTACAAGGTTGGTTATGTACATTATGATGTACACTCATTTTCCACATATGAAGTGTCTTTTTCTCACAGCATCCATACAGATTTCGTAGTATATTTCTCCATGTTCTGGGTTTATTTGAGCATCATTTCATCTATTTCATTCATCGTCCGATATGATTTAACGTTGGAGAACGTAAGTAAAATATTAATCCCCCACTTAGCTTAATCCGCTTCGCCCACTCTTACTATATGTGCCCATTTGCAGCCCTGATTAAGTAACTGACATAATAATGTCACCTAATTATCGGAAGGCACGGCCAGCTAGCAGCAGGGTAGGGCCAGACGGGAATCATATAGCCCATGCCTACCCATTTGTTTCGTGTCGCTAACTGAAGGCATCGCAGGCCACTGTGCCGTCTCTTTAC
Source organism: Mantis religiosa (assembly GCA_030765055.1). NCBI lineage: Eukaryota > Metazoa > Arthropoda > Insecta > Mantodea > Mantidae > Mantis > Mantis religiosa. The sequence goes on from JAUKNK010000264.1 coordinate 669,066, forward strand.
CCTCCCCCTGAGTTCTGGAACATTCAGGATATTTCATCTAATCCGGAAACTTCTAGATTGGCCAGCTTGTCCTATATAAGCGACGCGTCGGGCTGGAGGAGAGTTCGGTTCTTGGCGAGCAGTCGTGAGGAGCGCCGTGTGAGTGGACGGACTGGAAGACGGTGTACGTGCATCAGAGGAGTTGTACGTAACTGTGAGCGTGCAATGAACCTGTGACAGACGAACTGGTGAATTGTAATTGTGTGCGATAACTAATTCTATGTAATCGGCAAGTGTTACAACTGTAATTCGGTGGAAATAATGAACATTTTGAGTTTGTACAATTGGACTATTAATTTCGCGAACCCACAAAGTTACAGCTGATGTCAGGAAGCGGGATGACATCATCACCGAACATTACAGCCATGCACGCGGCATTGGAGAAGATGATGGAAATGAAGGTGGAACTGACAGAAATAAAGACGGCGAATGACAACTTCGCTGCAAAAACAGAAGCGGCAAATAACAACCTGGCCGCAGAGTTGAAACAAATGAAGACGGCCAACAACATCACCGAGAAGATGGAAGAAATAAAAACCGAAATGACCACGGAAATTATAGCGGCGAACGAAGCTCTCGCCGGCAAATTTGAAGAACGGTCGGCCGGCGTGAGGGATGACGTGACGCAGCTGGGCAAGCGGATGGGCCAAGTGGACGAGCGCGTCGAGGACCTGGCGGACCGCTTCAGTAACCTAGAGGAAAAGGCCGAAAGTAACGCCAAGTCTCTGAACGCCATGGTGGAAGACGTCGAAGACCTTGCCAACCGCGTAAACAACCTGGAAGGAAAGGCCGACAGTAGCGTCAAGTTCCTGAACGCCATGGTGAAGGACGTCGTCGGCAGGAGGTTAAAGGATTTAAAGGTCAACGTGCCGGGACGCGACACATTTGCGCGCGTCAAACCTCCTAAATACGACGGCGCGACAACTTTCGAAGTCTTCCACCGCCAATTCGACGCGGAACTGGAATTCCATAATTCCAATTATGGATGAAAGAAAGTCTGTTTTCTAACTCTACAAATTTCTGGACCAATTTAAATTCACATTCGTTATAAATCTATCTTAAAATTACTTAGAAACTAAAAATCTCCAGAAATGGAGCAAATACACCTCTTCCTTCCAGAAAAGAAGCTCCATTTCGCACTTAAACGGAAGAAACAAAATCGTATTACACAGTCAACTGTCTCAGGTAGTTCACTTGTTCGTTCTATTAAAACAATATACTAACGTCCTCTACGGAGCAGATTTTGAAAAACTAATCGGAGTCCCACGACAATCCGAATCACCCGAATATGCCTTTTGCCATTTAATTAAAAATGACACTACTTTATTAAAAAAATGGGCACTACCAGTGACTGAGGTCTGAGTCCTAAAAGAAATAGGAAGAAAGCAAATTTCAAGCACAGAAACGTACTTCTACGGTCTGTGAAAGATTGTACAAGACGAGAAAATATTAGAGGGGAACTGACAACTACTTATTCAACAAACAGAAGAACATAGGGACATATGGATAGAGCTTCTGCAAAGGATGTCAGAGGAAAGGATACCAAAGATGACATAGATCTATAAACGTAGAGGAAGAACATTGGCAGGATGACCAAAAAAAGTGCTGAACTGAACAGATGTGAGATCGGAACAAAGACCCAATCCGTGATAAAAAAAAATACGAAGATGATGATGTTGAGTATCATGAGGATTATAAATTGTTAGAGGTATTTTTAAAATACTTCAAACATTAGAACGTTTTCTACTTTCTCGCTGTATAACTGGTGTTTGAAATACACTGCGATCCATATAAACCTGAACCATTTCAACAGGCCATAATTTTTGCACCAATAATGGGACACACGTGCAGCTTTGGGAGAATATAATACACAATTGGGAGATTACATTAAACTCTTTACATCTCAGAGAAAATGTAGGAAGTGTCCTCCACCAGCATCTATGCAAGTTTGTATTCTGCTCACCATATTCTCTGAAGTTTTACGAAGAGTATCCTCGCCAATGTTACTTATTTCGGTTTCAATAGATTCCTAGAGGACATCAATTATCCATGGCCTGTTCTGGTACACTCTATTTTTAGATACCCCCACAAGAAAATATCCGGTGAGGTTAGGTAAGAGGATCAGGGGGAGTCACAGACCTTTTGAGATTTTTGGATTATAAAAGAAACTGATTACAAGTTCCATGATGTCATTAAATATATGGCACGTTACTCCATCTTGCTGGAAATAATCTTCTATCAATTCGATATCATCCAGCTGCTCCACAAATGTCTTGAAGATACCCATATAAACTTCAGGGTCTACAGTCGTATCAAAGAAAACGGGACCAACGATCCTGGAAGCTGACACCGCGCACCATACTTCAACCTTTCCATCATGCAGTGGGGTTTCATGGATAACTTGCGGGCTTACAGCAGCCCAATATCTGGTGTTTTGTGTGTTTATGTAGCCTGACAGATAAAACAATGCCTCATCTATAAACCACGTTATGGGGGAATGTCTAGATGTGGAATAAGTCTACCCTGAAGCCATCGACAGTAACTGATTCGTTTATCATAATCTGCTTCTTTCAATTGTTGTACCATATACACTCTGTAAGGTCGCAGCTCTTTGACATGTTCCATATGAATACCCTGATTCCTGGCTCAATCGACGAAACGATTTGTTTGGAGAATTCAATAGTCTTCTGCGAACATCTGTAACAGATGACGGTCTATGTTTTCCACTCTCAGTTGTCTCCAGCTTTCTTACGAGCGATAAAATTGTTGCCTTTGTCGGAACATCGCGTACATTAAATTATTTTCGAAATTCCCGTTGTGTTGCTACTAAGGAATTTGTTTTCCAATATGTTTTCAAAATGTAAGCAATAAGTAGTGAGTACGGCATGTTGCTGTTATGTCTGCTCATTTAGGACTGTCAATTGTCAGTGCTCTCAATTCCCCCAGCGCTAGTGAGATCATTAAAACAAATTTCTACATTCTATGAGCTTTCAAAGGGAAATTATTGCCTTTTGAAGTGCTTCAGGTTTATATTGTCACCCAACTATCTGAAGGCACGACCAACTGGAGCTGGGTAGGGGACAGGAGGCATTTAGCCCACGCCTACCCATTTACCTTGTAGTGCTAGCATAGGGGATGGTTAGGAAGGTGTCATTAGACACTGTACCGTCTCTTTCCCCTCCCGCAGACGTCTGGAAAAAATCCGGATGATGTTCTGAGCCACAAAGCTTCCAGAAACAGCGATCTTCCTATATAAGGGTTGCAGTGGACGAGTCAGTTCAGTTTGTGGCGAGCAGCCTAGAAGAGCGCAGTGCTAGCGAACGGACTGGAAGACTGCGTACGTGTATGAGAGGAGTTTTTTCAGCTCTAGAGAGAATTGTACGTAATAGTGAGTGTGGAGTGGACCTGTGACAGACAAATTGGTGGATTGTAATTGTGTATATTACGTAATTCTATGTAATCGGCAAGTGTACCAACTTTAATTGGTGGAAATAAAGAAAATTAGAGTTTATGCACTGGAATTTTAATTTCACGAACCCACAAAGTCACAATATGGATCGTACTGTACTTACTCTTTTGGAAAGGTGGAGTGAAAATGGAAATTCAATACCATTGTCGGAATTTGAGCCGCGGATCTCCTGGTCTCCATCCGGTTACTCTTAACAATTGAGCTACATGGCGAAATACCAGCATGTCATCAAATTCTCCAACTTTTTATATATATAATTTTTATTGATCGATCAGCAGTGCAGTGCTTTACAGATCAGAGTGAAAAGAAGGTAACAGTACAATAAGAACAATAACACTCAGGGGTAGGCTAACAGGCCGCCCCCCAACTACATTAAGTTAGAACTCCACTAATTCTCTCTGAGAAATTATGTCAATACTGAAGATGTAAGACAGACATCAAGCACTAGAATCTCTCGAATCAGATGTATCACTTAGAAGCTGGTCCTGAGGTAGTCTCCTCTTCAAGCGTGAGAGCTGGCGCGTGCGGGCGCCGATGTTATAATGCACAGCTCCTGGAACTTCTTGCAGCGTGGAACAGAAACGACGAGCGATCCTGCGAATATAGTCGTGAAGAGGTAGTGATGGAGCTGCTGATTACGGATGAACCATGGGGCGTTGGTATCTATGCGCATGAAGCGATTCTGTATGACCTGAAGACGACGCAGATGACATGTGTGTGCGGCCCCCTACTCTTGGCAGGCATATGTAATAAGCGGACGAATGAGTGATTTGTAGAGTAACAATGAAGACTGTAGGCCGAAGCTGGAACGGCAAAGCAACAGAGGTGAGAGTTTTGAAAGTCGTCCGGGGGCTAGTGATATAAGACGATCTATATGAACATGCCAGGCCAGTGGAGCGTCCAAAAGCACTCCGAGGTATTTAACGGGAGTTGTAGTGGGGAGTCAAGGGACATTGTTCCTGTAGAGACGCAACGGAGTAAGCGGAGTATATCGGCGAAGAGTGAATATTTTAGCTTCGGTTTTCTGAGGGTTCAAAGAGATCCGCCAAGTGCTGAACCAATGAGTTAGGCGATCTAAAGAGAGCTGTACTACTTGTTGTGCGTGCTGGAGATTAACATGAGAATAATATAGTACTGTGTCATCAGCGTAAAGAGCTAAAGAAGTCGGAACTAAGTCAGGAATATCAGAAATGTATATATTAAATAGAGTCGGGGCCAAGATAGAACCCTGTGGGACACCTGCGGTAATATTACGTGGGGATGAAAGCTTTCCACCAATGCGTACTGAAAAGCTGCGGTCGTAGAGGAAACTGTGGATTAGATGTGATAAGTAATTAGGAAGACCGATGCGGTAGAGCTTAAGGAGCAAACCATCATGCCAAACCCTGTCGAATGTCTGTGCCACATCAAGGAAGACAGCCGTGGTATACTGATGGGCCTCGAAGTCATGAACAATTGACTGACTTAATCGTAAAAGCTGATGAGTAGTGGAACTTTTTTGACGAAATTCAAATTGATAAGGCGGAAGAACATGGTTATGATTAAGGAAAGACAGAAGACGGCGATAAATTCTCCAACTGACTCGTGCTTTTCGCTAGGAGTTCTCGTAAATACGTAACACTACCTAACTGTCGATATACTGATCTGTAAGTACTTCAAGACCTGGGGCTTATAGTTTATAAAACTATTAGATCAATTAAAGGAAATTAAACATTCTTTCACACTAGCCTTGTGTAGGTCAAAGTATGCAAAGAACAAATTAATTTCTACCTCATACTTAAGCTTTAGAAACTGCTGTAGCTCGGTAGCAAGTCGAATTTTTAATCTCATTTTCTTTTCAAGTTAGCTGTTTACATATATATATAAAGCATATTAGATTCATAAGGTCGCAGAGGATTTATTTCCAGTAAAACCTCCTAAAGCAATTTTTTGGACAGGAATCAATACTGGGTTTACCTGCGTCGGTCAGAAAGTACAAACTGGGAAAATTCCAAGGGAAACTGTTTCCCGGAGCGTTTCCTAGAAACCGATTCCCTACTAATCATTAAATCCTACAGCAAGTAACAAATTCCCGAAATGAAACTTTAACTCCAGTGCTGCACGTTCGCAATTAGCGTGGGTATGCCAGATACCTGTATCAGGTCGCTAGTTGATTTCCTGGTTATTTTCTTCCTACAGTTGACAATTTAACAGTTCATAAAAGCTCTATGGACATAGCTGGGTATGCAAATTCTCCGCAAATATCTATTACTCAATTAATTAACGGTAGACAGGATCCACATTAAATACATATTTTGGAGATGCTAAATCAAAAAGTCATTAATATAAAAATAATGTGGGTTTGAACTGCATACTTCAAAAATAAAAAGTCTGCCAACATCATAGATTTAATAATATCTCCGTTTCATAGATGATAACCTACCAACTTCACTCTAAAGGTCAGGAGTTAATCTCAGCCACGGTGAGTTATCTGGATATAACATTTTCCGCGCTTTACCCTTATCCTGACAGATAAATGTCTGGTAACTCTAATCTCTATGTACCCTGTACTCATTTGAACATCATTTCATTCATCGTCCGATATGACTTAACGTTGGAGGTTTTCCTTTATCCTGAAAGATAAATGTCTGGTAACTCTAAGCTCTATGCACTCTGTACTCATTTGAACATCATTTCATTCATCGTCCGATATGACTTAACGTTGGAGATTTTCTCTTATCCTGAAAGATGAATGTCTGGTAACTCTAAGCTCTATGCACTCTGTACTCATTTGAACATCATTTCATTCATCGTCCGATATGACTTAACGTTGGAGGTTTTCCTTTATTCTGAAAGATGAATGTCTGGTAACACTAAGCTCTATGTACTCTGTACTCCTTTGAACATCATTTCATTCATCGTCCGATATGACTTAACGTTGGAGGTTTTTCTTTATTCTGAAAGATGAATGTCTGGTAACACTAAGCTCTATGTACCCTGTACTCATTTATACATCATTTCACTCATCGTCCGATATGACTTAACGTTTGAGGTTTCCCTTTGTCCTGAATAATAAAGGTTCGGTAATTCTAAGCTGGTGGTGGGCATTTTTCTCGAAACAAGATAATTCCTCATCTACCCCAGAGTCTGGAAGTATGAATCAGAGTGTGAATGTGTACGTGATCTAATGATTAAAACCAAACGAATACGAGTTAACATCTTCTATATGTTCCAAAGGAGAACGACCGCCGATATGACAATTGCAGTTAAAGGCTTTCTCCGACCAAGATAACTTCTCATCTTCCCCAGGGTCTGGAAGTATGAATGAGAGTGTGAATGTGTACGTAATCTAATGATTAAAACCCAACAAATACGAGTTAACACCTTCGATATGTTCTAAAGGAGAATGGACGCCGATATGACCATTGCAGTTAACGGCTTTCTCCGACCAAGATAATTCCTCATCTTCCCCAGAGTCTGGAAGTATGAATGAGAGTGTGAATGTGTACGTGATCTAATAATTAAAACCCAACGAATACGAGTTAACACCTTCGATATGTTCCAAAGGAGAACGACCGCCGATATGACAATTGCAGTTAAAGGCTTTCTCCGACCAAGATAATTCCTCATCTTCCCCAGGGTCTGGAAGTATGAATGAGAGTGTGAATGTGTACGTAATCTAATGATTAAAACCCAACAAATACGAGTTAACACCTTCGATATGTTCTAAAGGAGAATGGACGCCGATATGACAATTGCAGTTAAAGGCTTTCTCCGACCAAGATAATTCCTCATCTTCCCCAGAGTCTGGAAGTATGAATGAGAGTGTGAATGTGTACGTAATCTAATGATTAAAACCCAACAAATATGAGTTAACACCTTCGATATGTTCTAAAGGAGAATGGACGCCGATATGACCATTGCAGTTAACGGCTTTCTCCGACCAAGATAATTCCTCATCTTCCCCAGAGTCTGGAAGTATGAATGAGAGTGTGAATGTGTACGTGATCTAATGATTAAAACCCAACGAATACGAGTTAACACCTTTGATATGTTCCGAAGGAGTACGTCCGCCGATTTGACCATTGCAGTTAAAGGCTTTCTCCGACCAAGATAATTCCTCATCTTCCCCAGAGTCTGGAAGTATGAATGAGAGTGCGAATGTGTACGTGATCTAATGATTAAAACCCAGCGAATACGAGTTAACCCCTTCGATATGTTTCAAAGGAGAACGGCCGCCTATATGACCATTGCAGTTAAAGGCTCTCTCCGACCAAGATAATTCCTCATCTTCCTCAGAGTCTGGAAGTATGAATGAGAGTGTGAATGTGTACGTAATCTAATGATTAAAACCCAACAAATACGAGTTAACACCTTCGATATGTTCTAAAGGAGAATGGACGCCGATATGACCATTGCAGTTAAAGGCTTTCTCCGACCAAGATAATTCCTCATCTTCCCCAGAGTCTGGAAGTATGAATGAGAGTGTGAATGTGTACGTAATCTAATGATTAAAACCCAACAAATATGAGTTAACACCTTCGATATGTTCTAAAGGAGAATGGACGCCGATATGACCATTGCAGTTAACGGCTTTCTCCGACCAAGATAATTCCTCATCTTCCCCAGAGTCTGGAAGTATGAATGAGAGTGTGAATGTGTACGTGATCTAATGATTAAAACCCAACGAATACGAGTTAACACCTTTGATATGTTCCGAAGGAGTACGTCCGCCGATTTGACCATTGCAGTTAAAGGCTTTCTCCGACCAAGATAATTCCTCATCTTCCCCAGAGTCTGGAAGTATGAATGAGAGTGCGAATGTGTACGTGATCTAATGATTAAAACCCAGCGAATACGAGTTAACCCCTTCGATATGTTTCAAAGGAGAACGGCCGCCTATATGACCATTGCAGTTAAAGGCTCTCTCCGACCAAGATAATTCCTCATCTTCCTCAGAGTCTGGAAGTATGAATGAGAGTGCGAATGTGTACGTGATCTAATGATTAAAACCCAGCGAATACGAGTTAACACCTTCGATATGTTCCAAAGGAGAGCGTTCGCCTATATGACCATTGCAGTTAACGGCTTTCTCCGACCAAGATGATTCCTCATCTTCCCCAGAGTCTGGAAGTATGAATGAGAGTGTGAATGTGTACGTGATCTAATGATTAAAACCCAACGAATACGAGTTAACACCTTCGATATGTTCCAAAGCAGAACGGCCGCCGATATGACCCTTGCAGTTAAAGGCGAGGTATATATGGAACAAAATGAAGAGACAAGAGAAGGATTGAGCATTGTTAACTTAAAAGAAAAGAGATGAGATTATAGAGAAGGAACAAGGACAAATTCCCTAGAACATTGACCGACAACGTTGCAAAAGATAGAAGCATAAGAAGACCTGGAGGAGGAGCAGAGATATTGATTGATTGGGATGAAACGGATCCTTGCAGAGCGTTGAATAATGATGATATTGATGATGAGATGATGATCTCAGTGGTTAAAGTGTTCGGACGGATACCAGGGCATCCGGGGTTTAAATCCCGGCTATAGCATTGAATTTTTCAGTCTCACTCTCTTTCCCGGTTTTTTGTAATCCACTTTTATGCATACACTTGTATTATTGCATTGAAGTTATCAAAGGTTTATTTCACATTATTAAACACTGTACGTTATGACCGAGTATCGAACGTGAGTGACGTCAGAAGATGTTCCATTCACGGTACGGTCAGCCGCAAGTAATGCGGTGTCAGGTTTCTGTTGCGTTTAATTAACCGTGCTTCCCCTTTGACTTTGGCAATCGCCCATCATATTATTGTCTACCTGAGAAAGGTCATTATCATCGTCATCATGCTAGACTGAGAAGGGGAAACGTGTTAAATGACGGATGTGCTTCTACAATCACTGAACCATTAGTTACCTCAGGCTAATTGCTTTCAGTAAACTGTGCTCCTGCTAATACCCTCTGCGTCTGATTACGTCACAGACTGCCCACTAAAACTTTTCCTAGCTATAAAAATACCGAAGTGGACAATAAAATGAAAAAACACAAAATGAATTTGTTGGATACATATTTCTTATTGAAGCTATATAGAATATATGAAAAATGTTAGTCATATGCATCCTTTAAAAATTAAAATAATGTCATATATTTTGTATCACCACATTCCATCTGGAGCTTAATCTTAAATTCTAGAACCAACAAAATGTTCAGTGTGGCATAAGAAAGCTGTGTGCTAAATTGCATCACTGTAGATGAAGTAGTTTGAGAGAAAAATGGGTTGAAGTTGTAGAAAATACAAGTTTTGGGGAAAGGCAATTAAAAATACAATAAGCTTTATTCAGTTTGCCTTTTAGTTTAAAATCAGAACTTCCCATATCCATAGTCTGTATCCTCTTTCTGGTCTTCTTCAGCTTTTCTTCTTAATTTCCTCTTTTATCTTGCTTCTTTCTACATTAATTTCATAGCTCTTTCTGCTCCAGCGACGCGAATGTTGTCGATACTCAGCAATATTGTTTCCATAAACACACCAGGTTGATACCCTAACTGATGCATAACTTCCTTTCTGCCAACATTCCCATAATTAAACACTATTGAAGCATCAAATGTAACAATATTCACCACTATGGAAGACACAAATGATGTTTTGGGACACCTTTTACATATCAAACTGTTGAGGCTTTCATTTGGGTTTTGTGTCTTGCCATGGAGACATTTGTTTAGCAGGTCTGGTTGTGCTAAGAATTGGTAGGTGGGCTTTATAGATTCCAAGACAGCTGATGGAGGACTATGTGTTGCTACTATGCTACTATGCAGCACTAGGGCATTTAATTTTTTAAAGGTACATACAGACCACGTACAGTCATAATATTTTGGTGTTTGATAGCTAACACTATATACTATTTTACAAAACAATAAAAAAGAATTAGATTTTTTGAACTGGCTGAAAAGTGGAGAAGCCCTTAAAAGAATGGAGATATATACCCTGGGCTCCTTTCGTCATCATTTCATCCATGTCAACCATCGTCCGATATGAATTATATTCGAAGACATTAGTTAAAAGCTCACTTTGGAATTGCTTTTGTGCGCACACGCCTGGTAATAAAGGAACCGCAGGGGATTCACGTCCTCCAGGAACGGACAGCGTAAGCGGCAAAGAAGTGCCGAGATTTCTGGTTTGACCATTCCGCTGGTAGGTGACCTCGACAGTCTGTCCAAATCCTGGGAGAAGGGCTCATTGGAAGCCTGAGATAGGTTTACTCAGCCATGCTCTAGAGGGCCTGAGGTGTTCAAAATTGCAAGCCTTTCCCCGCCTACTCTATGTCCCAGGTTCCAAAACTCTTATTTTGCCTGGTTAATTAGTTCTTTAAACTCTGACATAATTGCAACTTACATCAACCACTGATTTTCACGTGGAAATTATATACGAGGCGGTTTCATAAAGCTTTAATTATCACGCTTTTATAATTGTGATAGCTTGTGTTGAGATGTGCTTGTTAGTTTTTCTCTACGTAGAGACCATCCATATTTGTACATTTTTCCTAGCGTTTCTTGATCTTCCAATTAACTTGATTGTAGAACTCTGCAGAATTTGCTTCAAATCACTTTTCAACTTCATTAATGACGTCATTTGTGTTGTCAAATCGGCGACCACGCAACGGATTCATTTCCGGGAGCAAGAAAGAGCCACTTGGTGCGAGATTGGGTGAATAAGGCTGATGCTGTGGGGTCTCAAAGCTACATTCACTTGTTTTGTCAACTGCAACTTGAGATGAATGAGCTGGTGTATTGTCAGACAGAAGACGAACAACTTTGGAGAGCATACCACATCGTTTCTTAATCAGAGCTGCTCATAACTTGTTCAGAAGATTGCAGTAGTATCTGCCAGTGATGGTTTGACCCTTGGGAAGAAAATTTGTAAGGAGGACTCCACGACAGTTGCAGAAAAGTGAAAGGATAACCTTCCCAGTTGACTTTCGCACCTTTGCCCCTTTTGGGAGGAAAGAATCGGCATGTTTTCACCCATACTCATGGCTTTTGTCTGTGGATCACGTTGATAGATCTAGGACTCATCCATGGCTCCAAGACGGCCAGAAAAATTATCGTCATCTTGTTCCAACAGCATCAACATCTGTCTTGAATAGCCGCGCTGCAGCTGAGTGGTTAGACCGCTTGGCTCTCACCAAGGCGGCCCAGGCGACCGTAAAGTGAGATTTGTGGTGAACAACACGGCGCTGGGGCGGGTTTTCTCCGGGACCTCCGGTTTCCCCCGCCATCTCATTCCACTGGTGCTCCATCTTCATCTCATATCATCAGTGTCAATACCTTGCTTTTGGAAAGTGGTTAGCAAACGTGGAACCCACCGTGCATGTACAGTTCGTCAGGAATAATTTTCCACACACTACCATAACTAAGATGTATCTCATTCATGATCATTTGGATCGTTGCTCGTCTGTCTTCCATTATTAAACACTCAACTTTCTCCACTGTGACAGCTGACGGTCTACCAGCTCTTGGCTCATCTGTCAGGGAGATGTGAACAGTTTGAACATTTCTTTTCTACCTCACAATAGTGTCATACGATGGGCAATCATTTCCATAAACCACCGTCATCTCATCATGGATTTTCCGAACAGTTTTGTCCTTCAAATGCACGAACTTGATGACATTATGGACCTCATTTTTTCTAACTTATACCTCAGTCACTTTTGGCACTCACTCAAAAAAGGGACTTAAGTCATTGAATCTACTAACAATATATCTTGAGGGATCAATGATAACAATGAAAATTTTTCAGCACTATAGCGTATAAACTACCGCCTGATAATTAAAACTTTTTCACATCCCTCGTATTATACATTAGCTAAGTATCAATTTCCAACCTGCCTAATGCTAGATTATTAATTTTAACATGGATTTCTGAACCTACATTTGTAGTTGAATCACGACAGAGATATTGCATGCGTTGAATCCTTAAAACCCGAGGGTATCAGAGCTCCGTGTATACGTTACCAAAAGCTTGTTTGGCTAAGTGGCTCTTTGTACGTGAATGTCGGACAGAAGCTCTTTAATTTATTACTCTTGCCCTTGGTACTATAAAGCAAAAACATTACACACAGAAAACAATACCTTAACGCGATTTCGAACGACTATACATTTCAATTTCAATTTCTCATTCACATTTCGCTACAAAAGTTACTGTTGGGTGCATAGGCTGAGCGAGACTTAGAAATTACTATATAATCATTGTTATTTAACATTCATTTTCTGTGCCTTGAATCAGGGCAAAGGTGCTGGTTCATGGTTAGGCTTAAATTCTGCTGCCTGGCAAAACATATACAGTAGAGGCTTGGTTAATAAAAGGTGCTTCATAATATTCATATAATTGTAAAGCTGTAAAATATAATCCTAAAATAATAGTAAAGATTAAACCTTGAGTTGCTACCTAAAGTGACCCTGGAGAAGGTTGGATAACTGAATATGTCGGATCGTACAAAATCAGTTGAAAAAATTAGGTAAAACGTGGTAGGTATTCTGTATAATTAAAAGTATTGTTGGTTTTGGAGTATTTACTGAATAATCAAACACATTCTGCATAATACAAGGGGCGTCCAGATAGTACGTTCTGTTTCAATTTATCTCCGCTGCAGCGCTGCGGTCGCAGTTCCGCACATGCGCGGTAGACGCTCTTTATCAAGGAAGGAATTGGGGTTTAAGGGCGTATAATCAGTAAGGTCATTAGCGCCCGGTACAGAAACAGGAAAAATTAAAAGATGAAAACTAAGAAGTGGAAGCTTTGCCTTATCCTGAAAGATGAATGGTAATCCTAAGCTCTGTGTACAATGGACTCATTTGAACATCATTTCTTTGATCGTTCGATATACCTTACGCTGGGATACATCAATTTAAGAAATGTAAGAGGGTACAGAAAGTCATGTGAATGTAACATGTTTTTGCAAATTCTCAAGAGTACTTACGGAATACCTATATAGTTTACCAATCAAACACCCGATGCTTAAATTTCACCGGAAATATCAATCGGTTTTCTGTCCCCTGAAAAATTCGAAAGGTGAAGTATTTTCAGAAAACCTTTGTGTATCTGTGAACAGCATAGCTAAAAAGTTGTGTTGGGTTTGAAACCAACTTGCAATTTAATTTCTATGTTTTGTTGAGACACAACAGGTGGAAAATCCACCCACTCAAAATTACCATGTACGATATTTTCATTTTTGTTTTCATCATAAATATCTCCAGTACTAAGATTAGGTATGCTGTAGGTGTGTGCGTAAAAAATCAAATATATATTCTAAACTTTCTGAAAATATCTTCATAACTCTTCTTTATTTTGCGTAACATAATTCTTTATGTTGTATAACCCTTAAACGGTAAGCCACTGCACCAGAAATGTGAAAATAAAATGGTTTTCTAATATATTTTAGAATATACCTAAATTAAAAGTAAATAAACCGATTGTTTCTAATTACCATTATTTTTTTTTTTAATTTTCGATTTCCGAGCTATTCCTTGTTTCTTTGAATTTTTCCATGCCTTTACTTTTGTCAAATAGAAAGTCGTTACTTGCGTTTTTCATATCCTGGACATGCATAAAGAATGGAATGTCTAATACCATCACAACGGTGTTAAAACATTTGACTGTCACTCAAAGCCACTGTATTCGCAAATTTCCTTGCACCCAAAAGAAAATTAACAATAAGATAATGCGTATGTCGATTAACATAAAAAATATGAAAGAATGGAGGCTGTTAAGGGTATTTCCTACAAAGCTAAGCGGAGAAAGTGCATACACAGAAGTACAAGCCGCCACTGTTAATAACCCTTGACCGGTTGATTCACTTTCTCAATGTGGTCTAACAGTGACACGACTGTTACTCATGTATGAAGTTATCTCGAAACATGCCCCTTTCATCTTACGCTTCCGCTAATGAATCACTTCCGCCGACTACATCCAACTATCTCATTTCCACGACTTGGGATGCAAGTTGCCTCATCTCTGCGTCCTGCAGCTTAAGGGTGAAAATTGCTCAAAATAATCACGGATTATTACCTAGTCGTCTCAGTTAATTATTAATTTATCCGATTGTGACACGAACACCTTTTCTTTCATGTACATATGACCAACAGAGGCTTCAGAATTTTTCGGACGAGTATAGCTTTCATATTTTAACATTTTGCTCACTCCAGATTGAAAAATTTACACATACAGGTAACAAGAATAAAATTCCACAAAATATGACACTTATAAATGTAATCATACTACTACAAAATTGCCCATTCAAAATTATACGGACAAAAAATATAAAGACAAAACAAATAGAAATAATGGCTTAACGTGGAGGTTTTCCCTTATCCTGAAAGTTGAATGTCTGGTAACTCTAAGCTTATCCTGAAAGATGAATGTCTGGTAACTCTAAGCTCTATGTACCCTGTACTCATTTGAATATCATTTCATTCATCATCAGATATGACTTAACGTTAGTGGTTTTCCCTTATTCTGAAAGATGAATGTCTGGCAACACTAAGCTCAATGTATCCTGGACTTTTTGAAACATTATTTCATTCATCGTCCGATATGACTTAACTTTGGAGGTTTTCTCTTATCCTGAAAGATGAATGTCTGTTATCTCCAAGCTCTATGTACCCTGTACTCATTTGAATGCCACTTCATTCATCGGCCGATATGACTTTACGTTGGAGGTTTTCTCTTATCCTGAAAGATTAATGTCTGTTATCTCCAAGCTCTATGTACCCTGTACTCATTTGAATGCCACTTCATTCATCGTCCGATATGACTTAACTTTGGAGGTTTTCCCTTATCCTGAAAGATGAATGTCTGTTATCTCCAAGCTCTATGCACCCTGTACTCATTTGAATGCCACTTCATTCATCGGCCGATATGATTTTACGTTGGAGGTTTTCTCTTATCCGGTAAGTTGAATGTCTGGTAACTCTAAGCTCTATGTACCCTGTACTCATTTGAATGTCATTTCATTCATAGTCCGATATGACTTAACGTCGGAGGTTTTCTCTTATCCTGAAAGATGAATGTCTGGTAACATTAAGCTCTATATACCCTGTACTCATTTGAACATCATTTCATTCATCGTTCGATATGACTTAACGTTGGAGGTTTTCTTTATACAGAAAGATGAATGTCTGGTAACTCTAAGCTCTATATACCCTGTACTCATTTGAATATCATTTCATTCTTCGTCCAACATGACATAACTTTGGAGGTTTTCTCTTATCCTGAAAGATGAATGTCTGGTAACTCTAAGCTCTATATACCCTGTACTCATTTGAAAATCATTTCATTCTTCGTCCAATATGACTTAACATTGGAAGTTTTCTCTTATCCTGAAAGATGAATGTCTGGTAACTCTAAGCTCTATATGCCCTGTACTCATTTCAATATCATTTCATTCTTCCTCCAATATGACTTAACGTTGGAAGTTTTCTCTTATCCTGAAAGATAAATGTCTGGTAACACTACGCTCTATATACCCTGTACTCATTTGAATATCATTTCATTCTTCGTCCAATATGACTTAACGTTGGAAGTTGTCTCTTATCCTGAAAGATGAATGTCTGGTAACTCTAAGCTCTATATACCCTGTACTCATTTGAATGTCATTTCATTCATCGTTCGATATGACTTAACGTTGGAGGTTTTCTCTTATCCTGAAAGATGAATGTCTGGTAACTCTAAGCTCTATATACCCTGTACTCATTTGAATATCATTTCATTCTTCGTCCAATATGACTTAACGTTGGAAGTTTTCTCTTATCCTGAAAGATGAATGTCTGGTAACTCTAAGCTCTATATACCCTGTACTCATTTGAATGTCATTTCATTCATCGTTCGATATGACTTAACGTTGGAGGTTTTCTCTTATCCTGAAAGATGAATGTCTGGTAACTCTAAGCTCTATATACCCTGTACTCATTTGAAAATCATTTCATTCTTCGTCCAATATGACTTAACGTTGGAAGTTTTCTCTTATCCTGAAAGTTGAATGTCTGGTAACTCTAAGCTCTATATACCCTGTACTCATTTGAAAATCATTTCATTCTTCGTCCAATATGACTTAACGTTGGAAGTTTTCTCTTATCCTGAAAGATGAATGTCTGGTAACTCTAAGCTCTATATACCCTGTACTCATTTGAAAATCATTTCATTCTTCGTCCAATATGACTTAACGTTGGAGGTTTTCTCTTATCCTGAAAGATGAATGTCTGGTAACTCTAAGCTCTATATACCCTGTACTCATTTGAAAATCATTTCATTCTTCGTCCAATATGACTTAACGTTGGAAGTTTTCTCTTATCCTGAAAGATGAATGTCTGGTAACTCTAAGCTCTATATACCCTGTACTCATTTGAAAATCATTTCATTCTTCGTCCAATATGACTTAACGTTGGAAGTTTTCTCTTATCCTGAAAGTTGAATGTCTGGTAACTCTAAGCTCTATATACCCTGTACTCATTTGAAAATCATTTCATTCTTCGTCCAATATGACTTAACGTTGGAAGTTTTCTCTTATCCTGAAAGATGAATGTCTGGTAACTCTAAGCTCTATATGCCCTGTACTCATTTCAATATCATTTCATTCTTCCTCCAATATGACTTAACGTTGGAAGTTTTCTCTTATCCTGTAAGATAAATGTCTGGTAACACTACGCTCTATATACCCTGTACTCATTTGAATGTCATTTCATTCATCGTTCGATATGACTTAACGTTGGAGGTTTTCATGATACAGAAAGATGAATGTCTGGTAACTCTAAGCTCTATATACCCTGTACTCATTTGAACATCATTTCATTCTTCGTCCAATATGACTTAACGTTGGAAGTTTTCTCTTATCCTGAAAGTTGAATGTCTGGTAACTCTAAGCTCTATGTACCTTGTACTCATTTGAACATTATTTCATTCATTGTCCGATATGACTTAACGTTGGAGGTTTTCTCTTATGCTGAAAGATGAATGTTTGGTAACTCTAAGCTCTATGTACCTTGTACTTTTTGGATTATTATTTCATTCCTAGTCTGATATACTTAACGTTGGAGGTTTATCCTTATTCTGAAAGATGAAATGTCTGGCAACTCTAAGCTCTACGTACCCTGTTTTCATTTGGGTATTAATTCATCTGTTTCATCAGTCCTACAGAATGGCTTAACGTTGGAGGACAGTAAATAAAAATAAAACGAAATATTGAATGTACGTGACTGTTATCTCTCTTATTTACAGCGATAACTCTATGATTAAGGGAAGTTGAGAAAGGTTGGATTATAGATATGCTTATGACCCTCATAAGAGGGAGAGTGGGAGAGAGGATACCAAGGACAGTCTCTCCGGTTATCCGTAACCCAAGAATTTACAGGCTCATATTCCCTGTCATCGAACACCGAAATCTCCGACGTAATTTGGAAACCTAAACTTCTAATCAGAATATAAGAATCAAAGGCAACACTTACGTTATTTTTGCCGTACATGTTATTGCCTGGGCCACGACGTGTTAAATTTAAGTTTAATGTTTACTTACTACGTGTAGAAATGACCACCATAATGCATGGGAAATGAGGGGATACGTGCGGCATACGGTAGACTGCGCCCTACTCATGCAAATACAGGTAAGCGATTATATCCGGAAGTTCAGGTGACATCACAAATCGGACTTCAATTTCGTCATTACGGCATGCAAATACATCAGAATAATGCATTTCTGTTAAATCACGTGACGTTGTTGAAATAACGGTGACGTAGCTTAGTGTTGGAGGCTTTGATAGACGTAAATCTCTTATGTTGGACTTTCTCCACAAACTATTCCTAACGACGCTTTTATTCTAATTATTTTATGTCAATCAAGATAAATATACTGCGATTTCTAGTGTTTGATCCCTGCTTTACTGAAAAATCCATAAAATATAAAAGTAACTAATAGTCAAGAAACATATATAGGCCGTAAACCAAAATCAAATTAGCTTAGTTTCTGATTACCCTAGTGACGAGTCTGCCTGTCTCACATAAAGATGAGTGTTTTCATTTTGCACCTATTTCCTTTTTTATGGTACTAACACTGCTTCTGTGAAACATGAACATAAGGGGAAGACTTGGATTAGGTTAGGCTAGGTTAGGTTAGATTAGGTTAGCTTATTATATATTGGAATAATTGAGCTGAGGAGTAGGACCTAGGATAGTTTAATGTGTTAGGAACATCGATTTTAAATGAGGGGTAAACGTTTGAAATGGTTAAAAACATCATGAACTACGGCAACTCAAATACAGCTGAAATCTACTAAGCATATCCAAAAGACAGTAAATGGAGCCCAAGAAGCCAATAAATACAGCAAAAGCCGGTAAATACGTCCTAAAAGCCACAGAACACACAAAATATCCAGTAAATACCTCCCAAAAGACTCTGAATACACTTATAAGCCTCTAACTGCGTCTTAAAATCCTCTAAATACAGCAATAGTCACTAAATACGTCTCAAAATCTCGAAATACACAAAAACACCCTGAATATGCATCAAAATTCTCTAAATACGCCAGAAAGCCAGTAAATACGTCGCAAAAGCCTCTCAATACACAGAAAACTCTAAATACAGCAAAACGCCCTCAAATACTTCTCCAAATCCCCTAGATCACCCCAAGAAGCCTCTAAATGTATCTCAAGCAACTAAATATGTCCCAAGAGTCTCCAAATACATTCCAAGAAGTTCCTAAATGCACCCTAAAGCCTCTAAATACCCCCTCAAGCCGTTATATACATTTCAAAGGCCTATAAATACGCACCAAGAAGCCCCTAAATACATTATAAAGCTCCTAAAGATGCCCTGAAAGCCTCTAAATACAGTAAAAGCCAGCAAATGCGTCCCAAAAGCCGCTAAATACACCACGAGAAGCCTAGTTCCAAGTCCATATTTGAAAAGTTTCGTTTAACTCCGTAAACATATATGACAACTTCGAAACTTAAAATTCACTAGTACAAAATTGAATAGAGAATATATTGACACATTGCTTCACTCACACTGTTTATTCACAGGACATGTTTCAAGAGCTCTTGCTCCTATCCTCAGCTGATACTCGACTAGTGCAAGTTGTAGTGGTTTCTTCTTTCTCCGTATTGTCAGTAGATGGCGTGATGTACTTGTCAAAGATGTCCGGTGGTGGAGTTTCAAAATTCATGACTCTATGACGATTTTTGTTAATGAAGATTTTTTCCCATACGGAAAGGTCTATGGGGTGATTAACGTATTTTATTAGAGATGTTTCCAAATCAGAAACAGAAAAATCCAAACAGAAAAATCAGCAGTGGCTTTTCATTTTTTGAATACTAGACATGACATCAATTTGGAAACATCTCTAATAAAATACGTTAATCACCCCATAGACCTTTCCGTATGGGAAAAAATCTTCATTAACAAAAATCGTCATAGAGTCATGAATTTTGAAACTCCACCACCGGACATCTTTGACAAGTACATCACGCCATCTATTGACAATACGGAGAAAGAAGAAACCACTACAACTTGCACTAGTCGAGTATCAGCTGAGGATAGGAGCAAGAGCTCTTGAAACATGTCCTGTGAATAAACAGTGTGAGTGAAGCAATGTGTCAATATATTCTCGATTCAATTTTGTACTAGTTTGTGCTTCACTGCCCCTACGGTTCTTTCAAGTTTATACTTTGTGTGTTTTAAAATTCACTATACACTGACATCTAGTGGCTAATACGCTAAGCTTTATCATGCCCGCCATATTTTGTTCTGATCAACTTCGAGGTCAATTAGCTAACCAGTTTACAACAATCGTATGTTAGAGTTAGAATTTTAGTTCGTCCTTGGCAACATATACATGTTATGAGACACGTCAAAATTTATAAATACAGTATATACAGTGACTACACCAATATACACAGTAAGCAGCTTTTCTATGGTTTCATGTGGTATTTGCATAGACTAATTTACTACAAGAAATGTTCATAATATGAATATTACAGGTTTGTGAATGTACTATGCTCCCAGTGCTCATTTACATGGCTATAGTTCTAAAAAATCATTAACCCTATAAAAACAGTGTGCATGCAAAAATTTCTTAACCTTATTCTTAAAGTGTTTTAATGATGCGGCTTGTTTAAATGAATTTGGAAGTTTATTATGTAAAAGTATTATTTTTTAGTCATAGCTTCCTTCATAAAGGCTCCTTTGGTGCGTTCGAATTACCAGTTTATCCTTGTTATGAGTGTGGTGGTAATGTACATCAGCATTTACTTGAAAATTATTTATATTTATATCAATATTTGTGGATGTTATAGCTCTCGAAAGGAGATACATTATTATTCGTCTACCTCCGTATAACTCTGATCTCAATGCAATTGAGCTGACCTGGGCAAAAGTAAGCAATTTTTTTAAATGATGCAACGTTAGTTGTGATAACTTCGCTTATCATACACGCTATATTGCTGAACTGTGTTTTTCAAGGTTCACCACACTGTAGAAACAAAAGAGCGTTACTTCGTTTCTTCCCCTCAGCCCGCACCACACCGTAAATCCAGCGCTCAACTTATCTTGCGGGTACTGTATTGTCAACTGACGGCTGAGGGAGGGCCGGGAAGTAAACGGTCACGCCTACCCACTTATCTTGTAGCGCCAACTGAAGGGATCGAAGGCCACTGTGTCGTCTCTTTCCCCTCCCCCTGAGTTCTATAATATCCAGGATATTTCATCAAACCCGGAATCTTCTAGATTGGCCAGTTGGTCCTATATAAGCGACGCGTCGGGCTGGATGAGTCAGTTTTTGGCGAGCAGCCATGAGGAGCGCCGACTGAGGGAACAGAGTGGAAGACTGTGTACGTGCATCGGAGGAGTTGTACGTAATTGCGAGTGCAGAGTGGACCTGTGACGGACGAACTGGTGAATTGTAATTGAGTGAGCTACGTAATTCTGTGTAATCGGCAAGTGTTCCAACTATAATTCGGTGGAAATAAAGGACATTTTGAGTTTGTGCAAATGGACTTTTAATTTCACGATCCCACAAAGTCACAGTATAAACACCTGCCTCTTTGCAAGAAACTATCTTTTGGGATGACTTTGTGCAAGTGTGCACTAACTGCCATCGATTGCCTCCTCTACTACCAACAGAGTCAGTACAATGGTATTCCCAAGATGATCAAAGAACCCTCTCGTCGCCATCATCTGTTGATAACATAATTAAGTTCTTAAAAAACACCAGCGTATTTTCAGAAATATTGCTGTTGAAATTTTAGTAATTGTGTGAGTATACAATCTTCACTGTTGTTTATCAATAATACATGCAATGTAATGAAATAATGTAAAGCTTAATGTAAATGTAATGTACACGAGGAGTCGCGATAAGACCCACATGGTGAAAGCGACTATAAATAAACTAATTAATAAAACCAATTTGAGCAATTTGTGGTCTTTCAAAATATGACCCACCATCTTTAGTATATTTCTATTTGTGAAAATGTACTTACTGAGGTATGTAAAAATAAGAAAGGTGCTACAATTTCTAAAATGTCTTATGTAAAAATAACTCATACATTAACATTGTACTCGTATCAAACTTCTAAGTCTTGGGTGAATAATCATAGTGTATTAGTTTGACTTTTGAAACAAATATGAAGATGGTGGCGATCAAGGGTTACCACAGCCCCACTTTGGGCGCCAGTTTGAAGCAAAATTGTATATGTCGAACAAAGAGTTCTACGTTGCGGCACCAATTTGTAACTAAAATGTTTATGGGTGAGCAAATAAGTCGGCGAGCAATGAGGTTTCTCTCAGGGTATGCGTGGATGGGTGTGAGAAGGAGATTTTCACAACACTGGAATGCCCGTCTCCAAATTATTTATTCACTGCTTCTTCTTTACAAACATCGAAATGGAAGTTGCCGAGCGAGGGTTACCAATCTCGGTTTAGTGTTACTGAATGCAAATTGTTTATTACTCGATAAATTTTGATGAACCGACAAATATTGAAGACAGAACAAGTTGACCGCTCTAATAGGCTTCACGCCTCTGACTCCTCTCATCGGCCTGACACCGAAGACTCCTCTGCTCGGCTTCAAGCCGAAGACTTGTCTATAATGGCTTCCTAGCCGCGAACTAGCCACATCGGCTTCACGCCGAAGAGTGCTTTTCTCACCACAGCTGCGCGTGTGTGTATATCTAACTTTCACTCTCAAAATTCCTTTTCAGACAAGATCCCTTTGTGGCTGTTTTGGTCGCCATTGTAAATGATCCAAAGATTTCCCTATTCATACACGTCAAGTGACAATTCCTTTAGAAATCTTCTAAAGACACTGCTTCTTATTTTGCTTTGTTATACACTTTCCCCCAACTCAACTGGCCTTGCCCTCGTCGTAACAAAGAACCAACATTCCTTTGACATCTATCATGATTCTTTACTTCTGGCAAACCATAATTTCGGTATCACTTTGAAAAGTACTATGACTTTGTTGGTTCGTGAAATTAAAAGTCCTTGTTACAAACACTAAAAGTTGCTCTTTATTTCTTTGGAAACACGCTTTGGTCAACCTTTACAGTAGAAGAATTACGTCACCAACACATACAACTTGCAAGGTCATCGACCACAATAGTGTTCACTTTTAGAGCTGTTCACGCATGCGTCCAATTACCGACTGATTCTCTCCCATTTTTTGGGGGGAGGGGAAACGAGAATAAAGGTATAGGAAAAACCAACAACAGGGTATATTGGGTATCTAGGTAGGAAGAAGGATGGGGCATGGGAGGGGTGTTGTTCCGGGGTGATGCTATTTATTGGGGCCTGTGGTGCTAAATTAATTTGGACTTTTGAGGCGAAGGTGATGGCCAGTAACGCCGAAGCAACCCGACTGTTCGTGTGTAAAAACTTGACTTGCGGTAAAACCGCTTGTGGTGGTCAGGTAGCAGCCATGATCCAGGGGACTCTGACTACGACCTGTGAACTGTGGTGACTATTCAACCTTAATTCCGGCAAAATGCGCAACCGCCATAAATGCAGTCATGAGTGGTGTGGCCGCTGCCCTCAAGGGCTCTGGCTCTAGGAGGGTTGCGGCGAGGCAGGTCCTGTGGCGGCGGTGTCCAACGGGCGCGGGAGTCTCTGCGAGGCTGTGCATGAGCGGCGGTGCTCCGTTATCTGAAGCCAGGGTCTCCTGAGGTCATCAATACTCTGCGTGATGAAGCCCTGGTGTGTGCTGAGGGCTTCCTCAAGCTTCCTGCTCGGCGCTCGCGTATTGTTGATAAAGCCGACGACCTTCTCGAGCTTGGCCTTTGTAGTAGCCTACGGCCTCAGAGGTGGCGCTGGCCTCTTCCTGAGGAGCGCATTGCGGTGCTTGGACGGCTTCCCTGACATCATTCTCTGTCTGAAGTAGGGCTTCCTCCCAAGCAGGACTCGCGCCGTCATCTTCTCAATGGATGCCTGCAGGTCGGTGAGTGTGGTGGTGACGGTGTGCAGAAGCTCTGTGTGCTCGACTGGGCTGGTTTGCGTCTCCTGGTGCTGCATGGTGACTTGTGAGTATGTGCGGCGTTGTGTTGTCTGCTGCGGGATATGGCGTGAAGTATGAGGGTGAGGCTGGTGTTAAGGAGGCTGTTGGTAAAGTAAGGGTTGGCGGTTAGAGGTTCGGAGTTGTTTGGGAATCGGGGGGCACGAAGCTTGTCCCATGAAGTGGCCTGTGGTGTTGCAGGTGGCACCGTAGAGGGGACGCCGCGACAGGTCGTGTCCCTTGCAGACTGCAGTAAGGCACGCAGATCCACAGTAGTGGTAACGAGGCTCCTCACTGCAGGTGGTGGTGGTGTGGCCGTACCAGCAGCAGCGGCGACATGGAATAGGGTGACCCCCAAGCTGGCTTCGATTGGGAGCATCTGCCCGAAGGCAGGGAGCCCGTCTCTCAGCGCAGCATGGTAGACCACTTCGTCCAGGTACTCCAATCTCACAAGGGGTGAAGGTCCCTTGCGTATGTTGATGCGGGATACCTTCACCAGAGAAGGCCAGCGGAGTCAGGCGGTGTTGAGGATGAGTGCCTCAGGCAGTAGCCTGTGTGTTCCCCGTGTTACTGCGCTGAAGCTCGGCGGAGATATCAAGCTGAGCGGCGGCGGTGGCACAGGTTCGGCCGGCGGCGAGGCTGCCTCTTCTTCTGCTGTGCGGTCTGCCTGCTGCGGCGGGTGAGCAATGATGGCGCCTGTGCTACGCTTGGGCGAGCTCGGTGACGGCGATGCAGGCTGCTCTCCCACAGGTTCCATGGGAAGAACTGTGCCGGCGTTTTCTGCGGCTTTTGCAGACGATGCTGAGGTCGACGTTTGCTGCTTCCTCTTCTTCGCTCCCAAGTTGTCAGTGTGAAGGCTGAGCTCGGAATCGGTCTCCCAGTGGCGGGCTGCAGCTTTTATAGCTTACTCACTATCCGGAATATTTTCAAACAATCAAGACGGCGTTAGAACAAAGACGAACTCTCCAGAAATCCATCTCTTTCCCTCCACCGTTTCGGCGAGCTTTTATCTCCGCACTGCACTGTCCGTCTCTTTGAACTCGTCCGCCGCCTCGCCTCAACAATGCGTTCGCGGCAGTATATAGATGTGTTCTGGACTCGTAACCTCCGCGGGATGAAGTGTGGGGTAGAGTGGAACCGTTGTCTGGTTACGCAGTGAGTGAGCAATACAGTAATAATTCAGCAATTACCTGCAGAAAGTCACGTAGCCTACTTGCGTAGCAAGATGCAGAACTACTTCAGTGCAGTAACATTTACTAATCTTCTCATCATGCCTGAAGATGTTAAGAAATTTAAGGTTGTACATTTGGAAGTGCGTGACATTAAAAGTAGCGTTATAGATAAATGTGATGAAGAAGCTTTGAAAGAACAATATTCATATCCAGTGTCACAAGCCGCTTATGTAATAAGTAGGTTACATGTTATCTTCCCAGCATTTGTATCTGTGCGCGACTCGTATATCATTACGTCACCTTGTCTATACGTGTGTATGTTTGTAGTGAACGCATTCCTTTCAGAGTTCATAAGGCCAGAACATAACAATAACACTGGGGAACAAAAAAAGAATTATTTTTATATATACGAAACAAAATAGACAAATTCTTATGTAAACTGATCTGCTGATTCCAAATATGCCCCTCAAAATGCTCTATCACCTAACGTTTTTTAGGTATTCATATTTTTTATGAAAACTTACAGAAATGTGATGTGATAACTCATATTTGATTAATTGATAATAATAGGTATTTTATTGCCAAATAACATTGAAAATACTAATAATTATTAACTATTATTAAAATAAATAAACACAAGCTAATGATGAAAATCAATACCTGAATTATCTCAGAAGTGTTTCACTTTTTTTTTTTTTTTTTTTTTTTTTTTTTTGTATTGACTCTCCCGTTTGAGGAACCAACAATAGTCTCCGAACATGGCTGAATCCCAGCGATACCCTGGTAACGTCTTTCCATGTCAGAAATGTCCTGGTGAAAACGCTCACCTTGCTCATCTCTTACAGCTCCTAGGTTTGTAGGGAAACTATCAATGTGAGAGTGCAAAAAGTGGATTTTAAATGACATACGGCAACCCATTTCTTTGTAGCTCCTTAATAGTTCTGAGACTAAAGTTTCATAATTTTCTTCTTTGTTGTTGCCCAGTAAGCCTTCCACCACTGATTTAAATGATTTCCATGCTGCCAGTTCAACACGTTTAAGCTTTGATTCAAAAACACTGTCTTTAAGAAGTAGTCTTATTTGAGGACCGACAAATATACCTTCCTTCAATTTAGATTCATTTATTATGGGAAAGATACTTCTTAAATACTCAAATGCACTTCCACTTTTGTGCAAACCTTTAACAAAATTCTTCATTTACCCGAGCTTTATGTGAAGTGGGGGGAGATGAACTTTGTTTGGGTCTACCGGAGGCATATACTTAACATTGCTTGCTCCAGGGGTATAGTCTTCCTTTTTCCCCCATTCTTTCACTATAAAATGCTTGTCAGTTGCCCTACTGTCCCATAAGCACAAAAAACAGCAATATTTTGTGAAACCTCCCTGCAGTCCCGTTAGCAATGCAACTACCTTGAGGTCACTACAAATTTCCCAGCCATGGTTTTGATAACTAATAGCATCTAAAATTATGGACATGGAATCGTGTGTCTCCTTCGTTCCTATGGCATGAAATAAAGGTATTGAAGTTAGTAAATTGTCATGATGAAGCAACACTACTTTTAAGCTGTATTTAGAAGAGTCAATGGCTATTATTTTAAATTAAGTCAGTATGAGTTGGTACCATACCTCATTTCTGTAATTTTATATAAAAGAATAAGAATATCTCAAAAACGTTACGTGATACAGCATTTTCAGAGGCATGTTTTGGAATCAGCGAGTCATTTTGCATAAGAATTAGCCTATTTTGTTTCGGGTACAAAAAAACGTGTTCCCTAGTGTATCTCCGTGCTTGGAAACAGAATGGATATTGCAAGATAATTTCTTGTATTTTGATATACTTTATTTTGACGTACTTCAATATTATTTCTTTTTTATTTATTCCCCTGGACTGTAAGTCATATCGGCGGATGAGTGAAATTATGTTCAAACGAATCCAGGATTTACGGAACCTACCGTTATCTGGCATTCTTCTTTCAGGGCAAAACTCTGGAAAAACACCTTATTCGAGGTAACTGTAACCGCAGTATCAGGCAGCGATTAGGAGGCGGCGAATTACTCGAAGTCAAATAATTAAAAAAAAAAAGATAAATTAATAAAAACGCCTTGCTAAACTAATATAACAATCTTGTTATAATAATATGAAATTAGAATGATTAAAATAGTAGTTGACCTAAAGAATAAGAAGGGAAGAATATAATTTAATATAACATATATACTAGCATCCGGGCAAGAAAGAGAAAATATTCTTGTAAAGTGAGTGAGTGTGAGTGTGTGGTGTTTTGAGAGCCCGTCGACAACTAGGTCATTTGGGCCCGAAGTCAACACTAAAACCTAAAAGTTACACAATATTAAGCTAAAATGTAAAATAAAATAAAAACACTCAACTATTAAAAGTACATAAAAACCCATCCCAAGACAACATAAAATCTATAAAATTAACAAATATAAAATGCTAGTTAGACCCGTTTATTAAACCCGATTTGGGCAACAAACCGCAGTGCCTTAACCACGGCCACTGGGTCGTCCCCTTAAACACCCAGCAAGTTAGTCCCCAAGCCTACTGACTGGCGAACGCGGGCGTACTGCGGGCAATCAAGCAATAAGTGCCGCACAGTGAGGCGTACTGCACACGGAGCTCACACAGGGGCCGGTTCCCCTCTTAACAGATGGCCAGGAGTCGCTCGTGTGTGCCCAATTCTCAGCCGGGTGAGTATCACCTCGGCTCGCCGGTTAACCCTGCAGGAAGTTAGCCAGGGTTGTACGCTCTCCTTTATCGCCCGGAGTTGTGTGCCTTCCAAAGCTGTCCAGGATTGCTGCCAAGCAGATAGGAGTTGGCGACGGAAAAAACGTTGCACATCCTGGTATGGCACCGTAGTTGTTAAACTCCGGGGCAAACGGCAAGCGGACTTAGCAGCCGCGTCCGCCTCCTCGTTCCCGGAAATCCCCACATGGCCTGGGGTCCAAGTAAAAACAAAATGGTATCCGCGACTGAGCATTTGCGAGATCTAGGCCTGTATTTTTAAAACAAGGGTGTGAGCGGCAGTGTGCTGTTGCAAGGCCTGAAGAGCACTTAGAGAGTCTGTGCAGACAATAAAAGAGCCAGGAGCTAACTTGCAAATAAAAAGGAGCAAATAGAAGATGGCATACAGTTCTGCGGAGAAAACTGAAATGTAGTCCAGAAGGCGAAATTTATGAGCCTCACCGTTAATGAAGAACGCGCAACCCGTAGTGCTACCTAACTGAGAACCGTCCGTAAAGACCGGAACATAATTAGGGTAACGGCTCAGTAGTTCGACAAAGAAGTTGTTGGAACACCGAATGTGGAGTATCGAGTCTAGAGTTGCTTGAAAGAGCGAGATCGAACCGCGCACGATTGAGCTGCCATGCAGGATAAGGACAGGTGGACGACCTCTCCACGCGAGGCATTCGGAGGCCATGCGAATGTAGGAGATCCCGAAATCTTATTCCCATGGGGCGTGTCCGAGAACCAGGGCGCATATAACGGTGGACTAAATCTGGACCCAGAACTGGTTTAAAACAAGGATGATTGGGATAACTTGCCAACTTCGAGACGTATGAGCAGAGTAACAGTGAGCGACGAATATGGAGTGTAGGTTCGCCTGAGTCTGCATACAGGCAGTCGACTCGAGTGGTGCGGAAAGCTCCTGTGGCAAGGCGGATGCCAGTATGATGCACGGTGTCTAAAAGGCGAAGTTTAGAGGCGGTCGCTGCGCCATAAATAAAACCGCCATCGTCCAGCTTGGACCGAACCAGAGAGCGGTACAGCCTCAACATTGCCGTGCGATCATCTGTACACGTCGCAGAGACAGGAAAGAAGGGTCGTTACCTTCTTTGTGTTAGTAAAAGTTCAATGTCTGAAAACTATTGTATTCTTTCAGCTGGGAATGTTTTGGGACAAAGGACCTTCAAAAAGCAGTTGAGCATGAACGCTAAAGAGATTTACTTCGTTGATTTGGTAACGATGTATACCGTTACAAACAACTCAGGGTAGGCGTTCCCCAACTCAGGTTTTTTTTTTTTTTTTTTTTAAATTTTCGTCCTCCAACGTTAAGTCATATCGGACGATGAATGGAATGGATGAAATGATGCTCAAATGAGTCCGAGGTACATGGAGCTTAGAGTTACCCGACATTCGTCTTACAGGATAAGGGAAAACCCCGGAAAAACCTTATACAGGTAACTCACCCTGGCCGAGATTCGAACTCGGGACCTCTTGAACGTGAGGCAGACATGCTACCACCACGCTACCGAGGCGGGCAAACAACTCAGGGTGGGCGCAACGTCAGTGAGTCATATGAGTTTTGCAAACCAATGCGAAAATTCGTAATAAAATGAGAAACCTATAATAATATAACATTTGAGAAGGGTGAGCTAGTTTGGTCACGTGATAAAGTTAGAGAGGGGATCAGAATAGGGTCGAACTGAATGGTGAAGTAAGAGGAACCGTACTTACAGGTTGATACTACGACAGGAAGAACGTGCTCATGTGCATTAAGAAGAGAAGCGAAGATTTCGAAATCTGAAATGCTAGGAATTTTACTAACAGGTGGTCATCGATCCAAGTGGATAAACAAACAAATTCAAGAATTCAACCAAATTATTCTACAACAAACCAAGTATTATTAATACGACTGAGTAGCCAACGACCACCAAAATCCATTTCCTTCAACCATTCACCTGATGATAACAGAACTCATAGCTCCAATCAAGCTCCAATTAGAATCCGACTAATTTAACAATGATATGCGGAAGTATAAACTTGAAAGAAGCGTAGGGACAGTGAAGCACAAATTAGTACAAAAGTGAATCGAGAATATATTGACACATTGCTTCACTCACACTGTTTATTCACAGGACATGTTTCAAGAGCTCTTGCTCCTATCATCAGCTGATACTCGATTAGTGCAAGTTGTAGTGGTTTCTTCTTTCTCCGTATTGTCAATAGATGGCGTGATGTACTTGTCAAAGATGTCCTGTGGTGAAGTTTCAAAATTCATGACTCTATGACGATTTTTGTTGATGAAGATTTTTTCCCATACGGAAAGGTCTATGGGGTGATTAACATATTTTATTAGAGATGTTTCCAAGTTGATGTCATGTCTAGTATTCAAAAAAATGAAAAGCCACTGCTGATTTTTCTGTTCCACCATTTTTAATGTTTCTTATATGTTCTTTAGTTCTGATGCTAATATTTCTTTTTTTTCTTCCTATGTAAATTTTAGGGCAAGTTTCACATTTGATCTCATAGATTCTTGGTTTTTCTTCGGTAGTGATTGAATTTTTGGGAGGGCCTTTTAAAAAATTTCTGATATTAAACCTATTTTGAGGTGCAAGAGTTATGTTGTGTTTTGAGAAGATTTTTTGGAATTTGTTATAGGCTGATGGGTGGAAGGTGAATTTTTTAAAAAGTTTTTTCTCTTTTTCTCCTGTAGGTTCTAGGGTGGTGGTTTCTTTTATTTTCTTAGTTTTGTTGAGTCTGTTAACTGTTTTGTCTACTAAATTTGGGTTGAAACCGTTGGATATAGCTACTTTTTTATGTGTAGGTATTCTTCTTGATAATCTTCTCTGTTGAGTGGAAAGTTGATCATTCGAAAGATTAAACTGTTGAAAATGGCATGTTGGTGTTGTTTTGGGTTGAAACTGTTGTTCTTGATGTAATTATCTGTGTGTGTCGGTTTCCTGTAAATACCAAAAGGGAGTTTGTTGTTCATTTTTTTGATCTTGATGTCCAAAAAGGGGAGCACACCATCCTCTTCTGTTTCCAATGTAAATTTTATAGCTGGATTTTGTATATTCAAAAGTTTAAGACCATCTTGTATGAGTTTTTAGGTACTATTGCAAAAATGTCGTCAACATAGCGATACCACACTTTGAAATAATTTGGAAAAGCTTTTGTGATATCTGTTTCAAAAGCACTCATGAATAATTCAGCCAAGAAGGGAGACAAAGGGTTGCCCATAGCTAGGCCCGTTTTTTGTTTATAGATCTGTCCATTAAAGCTGAAAAATTTTGATTGAAACCACTACAACTTACACTAGTCGAGTATCAGCTGATGATAAGAGCAAGAGCTCTTGAAACATGTCCTGTGAATAAACAGTGTGAGTGAAGCAATGTGTCAATATTTTCTCGATTCGCTTTTGTACTAATGATATGCAGGTTTGTTGCATAACTCACGCAGACCTCTTGATCGGGAGGCAGACAGCTACCATCTGCCCTCCCTAGGCGAAATGTACTCCAACGTTTAACCATATCACACGAAAAATGAAATGATGCTCAAATGAATTCAGGGTCAACAGAGCTCAGAGTTGCCAGACATTCATGTTGTAGAACAGTTGAAAATCTCGGACAATGTCTTATTCACATAACTCACGCTGACGGAGATTCGAACTCAGGCCGGATATCTTGAAAGTGAGGCACACACACTACCTTTACACCACAGAGGTGGACTTATTATGAACCTGAATGGAACACATCAGTGTAGATTCTGTGTGTTTCAAGTTAGGTTTCCATCAAGTGTGCTTAACTCAGTTTTAATTGACCACCTTATATTAAATGTTCGCAGTTCTTAAGTTCGATCGATTTGTAAATCAGTTTGTATTTGTGAACTCTGCTACGTTGTAATGCAAGATATAAATTCAAGCTAAGGGGACTGCTCGATTTGAATAACATTATCTGAATTGTAGTTATTATACTCGGAATTACGTCGTAACTATTTTATTCAATAACTAACAATTAGAGTTAAGTAAATTGAGCTACTTGCAGCGCCATCTAAAAGTTGCTTGAGCTGTAAACTGAAAAGGAGCTTCAAAAGAACGGAAGGGAATAATGAAGATATCAACTAGACACGCTCGGTAGAGGATGAAGTTTCCTGCATTATTGACTCGTTTGTTACCAGTACCACAATGGAGAGGTGTCATAAATGTGCTGAACAGCAAATTTTCTGTTATACCGGGGCCGTCTTTAGTTTCTGGGATGATGTGAACAAATGCACGTTTATGTTTGTTACATCATTTCCTGTTTAACCTTGTAAGTCTTTGTCCGTAGGGGCAGGGATCCATCCCCTTCAGCTGCCGTGGTGCGAGCACTGCGGACAATTAGCACTCGTTGTACCTCTGACGTTACTAGAGGATCCTCAGGCCGAACATTTGAGCCCATCCCTCTGGGAGTTGTTCGGATTGGGTTGGTCTCGAGGGGGCAGTTGTTCCCGATATCCGTGGGAATCGGGTACGTCTCCGGACGGGGTTGAGGAAAGCCATAAACATTTCCGGGTAATAGCCTGCAGAGCTAGTAGAAGGTATGCTAGATCGCCAGGCAGCCCCACCGAGGTCATATTGGTAGAGTTCACCTTTGGTGTTGGCGCGCGTAAGTAGCGTATCCACTTCCATCCCGTCTTATGTCCTTGGACCAGATGGGGGGGCTTGTTAGTAACGCAGGTCTTGTCCTATGGAACACCCCATGGAGGACACCGTGCGCCCTTTGGGACAGCTCGGATACTCTCTGGCTGTTAGAGGTCCGGGTCTTGGTCCTACGGGTCCAGGACTCTACTGTGTACTCTTTGTTTTGAACACACAACTTTTGTTGAATCTTAGGGTCACAGCAGACAGATCCCTACAGTACGTGATCTTACAAAAGTTGTTAAACAAAGGATCACCTTTGAACATAAAAGAACACATTCTTTGAGGATATGGGATATCAATTAAGCGAGTGCAAAACTAAACGTCGTTTTAAAAACGATGTTCTGATGTTTTGATGGTCAGGCTGTACTATACTATATTCCCGTCTTCTCTGATCTCTCTAAACCGAGCAATCTCCCATAACAACTGTACTCATTCGTCAGACAGGTAATACAATATACGTCGTGTTACGTACGATATTCTGATGTTTTGATGGTCAGGCTGTACTGTACTATATTCCCGTCTTCTCTGATCTCTCTAAACCGAGCGACCTCCCATAACAACTGTACTCATTCGTCAGACAGGCAATACAATATACGTCGTGTTACGTACGATGTTCTGATGTTTTGATGGTCA
The DNA here is from genome assembly GCA_030765055.1 of Mantis religiosa. Classification (NCBI taxonomy): domain Eukaryota; kingdom Metazoa; phylum Arthropoda; class Insecta; order Mantodea; family Mantidae; genus Mantis; species Mantis religiosa. Next base: position 702,306 of record JAUKNK010000264.1, read on the forward strand.
GACTGTACTGTACTATATTCCCGTCTTCTCTGATCTCTCTAAACCGAGCAATCTCCCATAACAACTGTACTCATTCGTCAGACAGGTAATACAATATACGTCGTGTTACGTACGATGTTCTGATGTTTTGATGGTCAGACTGTACTGTACTATATTCCCGTCTTCTCTGATCTCTCTAAACCGAGCAATCTCCCATAACAACTGTACTCATTCGTCAGACAGGTAATACAATATACGTCGTGTTACGTACGATGTTCTGATGTTTTGATGGTCAGACTGTACTGTACTATATTCCCGTCTTCTCTGATCTTTCTAAACCGAGCGACCTCCCATAACAACTGTACTCATTCGTCAGACAGGTAATACAATATACGTCGTGTTACGTACGATGTTCTGATGTTTTGATGGTCAGACTGTACTGTACTATATTCTCGTCTTCTCTGATCTCTCTAAACCGAGCGACCTCCAATAACAACTGTACTCATTCGTCAGACAGGTAATACAATATACGTCGTGTTACGTACGATGTTCTGATGTTTTGATGGTCAGACTGTACTGTACTATATTCCCGTCTTCTCTGGTCTCTCTAAACCGAGCGACCTCCAATAACAACTGTACTCATTCGTCAGACAGGTAATACAATATACGTCGTGTTACGTACGATGTTCTGATGTTTTGATGGTCAGACTGTACTGTACTATATTCCCGTCTTCTCTGATCTCTCTAAACCGAGCGACCTCCAATAACAACTGTACTCATTCGTCAGACAGGTAATACAATATACGTCGTGTTACGTACGATGTTCTGATGTTTTGACGGTCAGACTGTACTGTACTATATTCCCGTCTTCTCGGATCTCTCTAAACCGAGCGATCTCTCATAACAACTGCATTCATTCGTCAGACAGGTAATACAATATACGTCGTGTTACGTACGATGTTCTGATGTTTTGATGGTCAGACTGTACTGTACTATATTCCCGTCTTCTCTGATCTCTCTAAACCGAGCAATCTCCAATAACAACTGTACTCATTCGTCAGACAGGTAATACAATATACGTCGTGTTACGTACGATGTTCTGATGTTTTGATGGTCAGACTGTACTATACTATATTCCCGTCTTCTCTGATCTCTCTAAACCGAGCAATCTCCAATAACAACTGTACTCATTCGTCAGACAGGTAATACAATATACGTCGTGTTACGTACGATGTTCTGATGTTTTGATGGTCAGTTTGTACTGTACTATATTCCCGTCTTCTCTGATCTCTCTAAACCGAGCGATCTCTCATAACAACTGCATTCATTCGTCAGACAGGTAATACAATATACGTCGTGTTACGTACGATGTTCTGATGTTTTGATGGTCAGACTGTACTGTACTATATTCCCGTCTTCTCTGATCTCTCTAAACCGAGCGATCTCTCATAACAACTGCATTCATTCGTCAGACAGGTAATACAATATACGTCCTGTTACGTACGATGTTCTGATGTTTTGATGGTCAGACTGTACTGTACTATATTCCCGTCTTCTCGGATCTCTCTAAACCGAGCGATCTCCCATAACAACTGTACTCATTCGTCAGACAGGTAATACAATATACGTCGTGTTACGTACGATGTTCTGATGTTTTGATGGTCAGACTGTACTGTAGGTCTTCTCTGATCTCTCTAAACCGAGCGCTCTCCTATAACAACTGTACTCATTCGTCAGACAGGTAATACAATATACATCGTGTTACGTACGATGTTCAGATGTTTTGATGGTCACACTGTACTGTACTATATTCCCGTCTTCTCTGATCTCTCTAAACCGAGCGATCTCCCATAACAACTGTACTCATTCGTCAGACAGGTAATACAATATACGTCGTGTTACGTACGATGTTCTGATGTTTTGATGGTCAGACTGTACTGTACTATATTCCCGTCTTCTCTGATCTCTCTAAACCGAGCGCTCTCCTATAACAACTGTACTCATTCGTCAGACAGGTAATACAATATACATCGTGTTACGTACGATGTTCAGATGTTTTGATGGTCAGACTGTACTGTACTATATTCCCGTCTTCTCTGATCTCTCTAAACCGAAATACCTCCCATAACATCTGTACTCATTTGTCAGATGTTTTTATTTTCCTTCACATAGCCTGGTGTAGCATAACTATAAGAAAGAAGTGCTACCAAAATCCTGGCCCTTGTCCTGAGATAAAAACCTCGCGTGATTACCCGAATGCGAGTTACCAAATACACTAAATATGTTTTATCAATGATTAAAGTTCATATAAAGGAGCTACATCAAACGGAATTGCTTCTGTTCGGATAAATGAACATTACTGGAGGAAGACCTTAAGGCACTTTTAGATCTGCAGTGAAAAGGCTGTAACTTGGATTTTTTAACAGCTTTTACGGTGTCACTATCTTCTTATGCGCAGTCTAATCTTCTTATCCTGTCGCAACTCTTCTTATTGCCTTCCTTTAGCCGCTTTCCTTCCCCGTTCTAATCCCTTTTCTTTCATGATGATCACCCTTCCCTTGCGCTAAGTCATTCCTAACTTTGGCCTTATTCGACTTGGCGGTACAGGACATTTCAGAAGACCATTTCACAATCTGGGTGAAAAAACCAATTCTTTGGTTAATGGATTTGTATCTTAGGGTTTTTATCAATTATGCACTTTTAAGATCGCTATAGCAACATGGATAAACATTCTAAGTAACCTGAAATGAGTTATATCTTTTTCAGTAAATAGTATTAGCTAGGTAATTTAAGAACCGAGAAAAACAATTACTGACGAAACGCAGTAGCTAAGACAATTGGACGTCCAGTGAACTTACGAAAATGTTACACAATCTTTAGAAATATGCAACAAATATATTTGTGCAAATAGTTCTGAAATTATTTAGCTGTTTATCGTGGTTTTGCTTGTAATTTTGAGAATTGTTGCTCACAGTATTCTGCGATCCATATAAAACTGAACCACTTCAATAGGTCATAACTTTTGAAGCAATAATAGGACACACGTGTAACTTTGGGAGAAATAATACTTAATTGGGAGATTAAATTAGACTATTTACATCTCAGAGAAAATGTTGTAAATGTCCTCCACCAGCATCTATACATGTTTGTACTCGTCTCACCATATTGTCACCCGAACGTCGGGGCTCCCTGTGGCGCTGGCCGGCGATGGGGTCGGGCGTGGGGCGTTCTGACCGCGCCTACCCATTTGTCTCCTGTCACTAACTGAAGGGATGATTAGGAGAAAGATCGCGGGACACTGCGACGTCTCTTTCCCCTCCCCCTGGGTTCTCGAACGTGCAGGGTGTTTCGTCTAATCCGGAACCTTCTAGATTGGCCAGTTGGTCCTATATAAGCAACACGTCGGGCTGGAGGAAAGTCAGTGCTTGACGAGCAGCGTAGGAGCGCCATGCTAGAGTACGGACGAGAAGACTGCGTACGAGCGTCGGAGGAGTGTACGTAACTGACAGTGCAAGTGGAACTGTAACGGACGAACTGGTGAATTGTAATTTTGTCCATTACGTAATTCTGTGTAATCAGCAAGTGTTCAACTGTAATTCGGTGGAAATAAAGAACATTTTTGAGTGGTGAAATTGGACTTTTAATTTCACGAACCCACAAAGTCACAATATTCTCTCAAGTTTTACGGAGAGTATTCTCGCCAATGTTACTTATTTTGGATCGAATGGATTCCTCGAGAACATGAATTGACCGTGCCATAATCTTGTACAGGCTCTCTTCTACAGTTTCTTTGATAATGGAATAATCTCCAAAGGTATGTGGCCCCTCAGATTCCCTGAATTTAATTCACCAGATTTTTTTTGGGGGGGGGGGGGTTATCTAAACAGAGAGTCGGTCGACGTGGTATTATTTCCTCCATGTTTTGTCATAGAGTAATTGTTTGATTACAAAAATTCGGTGCGATGATTTTGTATAAGACACGATTATCGATAATCGAAATTTCGGACGATGAATAAAATGTTCAATAAGCCCAAGGTCCATGGGGCTTAGTTACCAAATATTCATATTCCAAAATAAGGGAAAACCTCTAATGTTAAGTCTTAGCGGACGATGAATAAAATGTTCAAATGAGTACAGGGTACATAGAGCTTAGAGTTACCAGACATTCGTCTTTCAGGATAAGAGAAAACCTCCAACGTTAAGTCATATCGTACGATGAATTAAATGATGTTCAAATGAGTCCAGGGTACATAGAGCTTAGAGTTACCAGACATTCATCTTTCAGGATAAGAGAAAACCTCCAACGTTTAGTCATATCGGACGATGAATGAAATGATTTACAAATGAGTACAGGGTACATAGAGCTTACAGTTACCAGACATTCATCTTTCAGGATAAGAGAAATCCTCCAACGTTTAGTCATATCGTACGATGAATGAAATGATGTTCAAATGAGTCCAGGGTACATAGAGCTTAGAGTTACCAGACATTCATCTTTCAGGATAAGAGAAAACCTCCAACGTTAAGTCATATCGGACGATGAATGAAATGATGTTCAAATGAGTACAGGGTACATAGAGCTTAGAGTTACCAGACATTCATCTTTCAGGATAAGAGAAAACCTCCAACGTTAAGTCATATCGGACGATGAATGAAATGATGTTCAAATGAGTACAGGGTACATAGAGCTTAGAGTTACCAGACATTCATCTTTCAGGATAAGAGAAAACCTCCAACGTTAAGTCATATCGGACGATGAATGAAATGATGTTCAAATGAGTCCAGGGTACATAGAGCTTAGAGTTACCAGACATTCATCTTTCAGGATAAGGGAAAACCTCCAACGTTAAGACATATCGGACAATGAATGAAATGATGTTTAAATGAGTACAGGGTACATAGAGCTTAGAGTTACCAGACATTCATCTTTCAGGATAAGGGAAAAGCTCCAACGTTAAGTCATATCGGACAATGAATGAAATGATGTTTAAATGAGTACAGGGTACATAGAGCTTAGAGTTACCAGACATTCATCTTTCAGGATAAGGGAAAAGCTCCAACGTTAAGTCATATCGGACAATGAATGAAATGATGTTTAAATGAGTACAGGGTACATAGAGCTTAGAGTTACCAGACATTCATCTTTCAGGATAAGGGAAAAGCTCCAACGTTAAGTCATATCGGACAATGAATGAAATGATGTTCAAATGACTCCTGGGTACACAGAGCTTAGAGTTACCAGACATTCATCTTTCAGGATAAGAGAAAACCTCCAACGTTAAGTCATATTAACGTTAATGGAAAACCAATAAGTTTAAGCCACATCGGATGATGAGAGAAGTGATGTTGAAATGAGTACAGGGTACACAGAGCTTAGAGTTACCATTCATCTTTCAGGATAAGAGAAAACCTCCAACGTTAAGTCATATCGGGTGATTAATGAAATGATGTTCAAATGAGTACTGGGTACTTAGAGCTTAGTTAACAGACATTCATCTTTCACTATAAAGCAAAACTCCAGAAAAAAGCCTTATAGAGGTAAATCAGCCTTTCTGAATTTGCAACTCGAGACTCTGTAGCATGAAGGAAACACGGTACTGCTTACGCTACATAGGCAGGGCATCACCTAAATGGATTAACTAGTTAAATTATGTCCATTCTTAGATTGGTTTGGCTCGTATCAAACCCGTGGCATGTTTGTAAACGGAATGGTTAATATTATAACACGCTCTTTGTCACAGAAGCACCCTAACTGGGTGTTACCGCACGTAAACCTAAACACACGAATAATTTGCCAAGTCCTTTGCTTCGAGTTGAGTGCGCTGCATGTTTTATACTCTGTGGTGAAGTGGAAAGAGCTCTTTGGTTTGCAGCTCTCCAATACCCAGCCAGCAACAAATTCCGGATGTGGCTAAGGAATGTGTGCTCGTGGAACGTTTAACTCTACAACGTTTAACTAACCGGAGTCTTATTGCAACATTTGTGTGTCAGACAACATTCCTAACTAAAGAGACCCTGTAAAAAATTGTGCTTCTTCTGAAAGTCAGAGGGAAAAAAGAACAGGGACACAGTGAAAGAATCAGATAGAATGAGCTGTGCAGGAGAGAGAGAGAGAGAGAGAGAGAGAGAGAGAGAGAGAAGTAAAAGTGATATAAATAAATGAACCTGAACTTAAGTCAAACTTCTAGCGGTCTATTTACATATTTACTTATTTTACGATATTTCTCAAAAGTTTTCACAATTTATGTAATATTAGAGGTCGATTTATATATATTCATTATAAGTAATTAATATATGAATATAAAATAAGAAGTGATCTTACCTGGCGACGAATATGTTGAAGAAATTCTCGGGAAACAAGTGAGGGAGCGTTTCGGGAGCATCCATCTCACCCATCATCAGGCCGCGCCGTGGCTCAGTAGTTAGACCGCTTGGCTCTCACCAAGGCGGCCCGGTTCGATCCCAGGCGACCGCAAAGTGAGATTTGTGATGGACAACACGGCGCTGGGGTGGGTTTTCTCCGGGACCTCCGGTTTTCCCCGCCATCTCATTCCACCGGTGCTCCATATTCATCTCATGTATCATCAGTGTCACCGCCTGCGGTGCCGTATGTAGTAAAAGCGGGCATTAAACACTACACATTCATTCACCCATCATCAGGATATTTGAATAAATGTTATAACACATATGTATCAATATTACACAAATATAAACAAAGACAAAACACTGCCAATACTGGCATCACTAAACAAAAGACTGTTTTCAGTAAATAAATGCCAGTTTAGGAAGTGGGGTGAGTAAAGAAAATTAAGTAAAGGAAACGTAACTATTTAACTGTATGATCAAGCTGTATTGATTTGTGCTTGTTAAGCCTACAGATTTTCATTTTAAGGCTGCTATCCAAGTAGGCCGGCCCTCGTAGCCATGCTCGTTAGAACGTATGTCTCTAGCGTTCCACCGCGTAGAGGGTCGCGGGTTCGAGTCCCGCCCTGGGCATGGGTGTTTATGTGTATAGCGTATGTGTGTGAAGCTACAGAAAACATGTAATTAAACGGAAACAATAAAAACATTTAAATCAGGAAAAGGAAGATAAAAAAAAGAAAGGATGAACTGAAGTACAGCATTAGAAGTAAGCGTACTCCTCTCCGAGGAAATTGCCAAAGCCTCCTTAATTCTTCGCTCCCAGTAACTGTTGCATATTGCCAAGATGGTCGTCTACCGAAAGCTCTATAGTCGTTATCAAACCAGTCCAGATTTCTCAGGTTGATTGTGTTTAGATTGATTTCTAAGGACACCGTATCTAGGACAAACCGGCAGGACCATCGCAACCAGAATAAACGAAAATGAACGGAGCATTCGTTTAATACAACCTGAGAAGTCTGGACTGACAGAGCATTGTTTTGATAACGACCATGGAGCTGGGAGTGTACCGCATTCCCTGTGAATGTATGACACCGTATATAGGACAAACCGGCAGGACCATCGCTACCAGAATAAACGAAAATGAACGGAGCATTCGTTTAATACAACCTGAGAAGTCTGGACTGACAGAGCATTGTTTTGATAACGACCATGGAGCTGGGAGTGTACCGCATTCCCTGTGAATGTATGACACCGTATATAGGACAAACCGGCAGGACCATCGCTACTAGAATAAACGAACATGAACGGAGCATTCGTTTAATACAACCTGAGAAGTCTGGACTGACAGAGCATTGTTTTGATAACGACCATGGAGCTGGGAGTGTACCGCATTCCCTGTGAATGTATGACACCGTATATAGGACAAACCGGCAGGACCATCGCTACCAGAATAAACGAAAATGAACGGAGCATTCGTTTAATACAACCTGAGAAGTCTGGACTGTCAGAGCATTGTTTTGATAACGACCATAGAGCAGGGAGTGTACCGTATTCTCTGTGAATGTAGGACACCGTATATAGGACAAACCGGAAGGACCATCGCAACCAGAATAAACGAACATGAACGGAGCATTCGTTTAATACAACCTGAGAAGTCTGGACTGACAGAGCATTGTTTTGATAACGACCATAGAGCTGGGAGTGTACCGCATTCCCTGTGAATGTGAGACACCGTATATAGGACAAACCGGAAGGACCATCGCTAGCAGAATAAACGAACATGAACGGAGCATTCGTTTAATACAACCTGAGAAGTCTGGACTGACAGAGCATTGTTTTGATAACGACCATAGAGCAGGGAGTGTACCGTATTCTCTGTGAATGTAGTACACCGTATATAGGACAAACCGGAAGGACCATCGCAACCAGAATAAACGAACATGAACGGAGCATTCGTTTAATACAACCTGAGAAGTCTGGACTGACAGAGCATTGTTTTGATAACGACCATAGAGCTGGGAGTGTACCGCATTCCCTGTGAATGTGAGACACCGTATATAGGACAAACCGGAAGGACCATCGCTAGCAGAATAAACGAACATGAACGGAGCATTCGTTTAATACAACCTGAGAAGTCTGGACTGACAGAGCATTGTTTTGATAACGACCATAGAGCTGGGAGTGTACCGCATTCCCTGTGAATGTCAGACACCGTATATAGGACAAACCGGAAGGACTATCGCTACCAGAATAAACGAACATGAACGGAGCATTCGTTTAATACAACCTGAGAAGTCTGGACTGACAGAGCATTGTTTTGATAACGACCATAGGGCTGGGAGTGTACCGCATTCCCTGTGAATGTGAGACACCGTATATAGGACAAACCGGAAGGACCATCGCTACCAGAATAAACGAACATGAACGGAGCATTCGTTTAATACAACCTGAGAAGTGTGGACTGACAGAGCATTGTTTTGATAACGACCATAGAGCTGGGAGTGTACCGCATTCCCTGTGAATGTGAGACACCGTATATAGGACAAACCGGAAGGACCATCGCTATCAGAATAAACGAACATGAACGGAGCATTCGTTTAATGCAACATGAGAAGTCTGGACTGGCAGAACATTGTTTTGATAACGACCATAGAGCTGGGAGTGTACCGAATTCCCTTTGAATATCGGACACCGTATATAGGACAAACCGGAAGGAACATCGCAACCAGAATAAACGAACATGAACGGAGCATTCGTTTAATGCAACCTGAGAAGTCTGGACTGACAGAGCATTGTTTTGATAACGACCATAGAGCTGGGAGTGTACCGCATTCCCTGTGAATGTGAGACACCGTATATAGGACAAACCGGAAGGACCATCGCTACCAGAATAAACGAACATGAACGGAGCATTCGTTTAATACAACCTGAGAAGTGTGGACTGACAGAGCATTGTTTTGATAACGACCATAGAGCTGGGAGTGTACCGCATTCCCTGTGAATGTGAGACACCGTATATAGGACAAACCGGAAGGACCATCGCTATCAGAATAAACGAACATGAACGGAGCATTCGTTTAATGCAACATGAGAAGTCTGGACTGGCAGAACATTGTTTTGATAACGACCATAGAGCTGGGAGTGTACCGAATTCCCTTTGAATATCGGACACCGTATATAGGACAAACCGGAAGGAACATCGCAACCAGAATAAACGAACATGAACGGAGCATTCGTTTAATGCAATATGAGAAGTCTGGACTGACAGAGCATTGTTTTGATAGCGACCATAGAGCTGGGAGTGTACCGCATTCCCTGTGAATGTAGGTCACCGTATATAAAAAAGAACCGGAAGGACCATCGCTACCAGAATAAACGAACATGAACGGAGCATTCGTTTAATACAACCTGAGAAGTCTGGACTGACAGAGCATTATTTTGATAACGACCATAGGGCTGGGAGTGTACCGCATTCCCTGTGAATGTGAGACACCGTATATAGGACAAACCGGAAGGATCATCGCTATCAGAATAAACGAACATGAACGGAGCATTCGTTTAATACAACCTGAGAAGTTTGGACTGGCAGAACATTGTTTTGATAACGACCATAGAGCTGGGAGTGTACCGAAATCCCTTTGAATATCGGACACCGTATATAGGACAAACCGGAAGGAACATCGCAACCAGAATAAACGAACATGAACGGAGCATTCGTTTAATGCAACCTGAGAAGTCTGGACTGACAGAGCATTGTTTTGATAACGACCATAGAGCTGGGAGTGTACCGCATTCCCTGTGAATGTGAGACACCGTATATAGGACAAACCGGAAGGACCATCGCTACCAGAATAAACGAACATGAACGGAGCATTCGTTTAATGCAATATGAGAAGTCTGGACTGACAGAGCATTGTTTTGATAGCGACCATAGAGCTGGGAGTGTACCGCATTCCCTGTGAATGTAGGACACCGTATATAGAACAAACTGGAAGGACCATCGCTACCAGAATAAACGAACTTGAACGGAGAATTCGTTTAATACTACCTGAGAAGTCTGGACTGGCAGATTATTGTTTTGATAACGACCATAGAGCTGGGAGTGTACCGTATCCCCTGTGAAGTTGGAACACCGTTTATAGAACAAACCGGAAGGACCATCGCTACCAGAATAAACGAACATGAACGGAGCATTCGTTTAATGCAATATGAGAAGTCTGGACTGACAGAGCATTGTTTTGATAACGACCATAGGGCTGGGAGTGTACCGCATTCCCTGTGAATGTGAGACGCCGTATATAGGACAAACCGGAAGGACCATCGCTACCAGAATAAACGAACATGAACGGAGCATTCGTTTAATGCAACCTGAGAAGTCTGGACTGACAGAGCATTGTTTTGATAACGACCATAGTGCTGGTAGTGTACCGCATTCCCTGTGAATGTGAGACACCGTATATAGGACAAACCGGAAGGACCATCGCTACCAGAATAAACGAACATGAACGGAGCATTCGTTTAATGCAATATGAGAAGTCTGGACTGACAGAGCATTGTTTTGATAGCGACCATAGAGCTGGGAGTGTACCGCATTCCCTGTGAATGTAGGACATCGTATATAGAACAAACCGGAAGGACCATCGCTACCAGAATAAACGAACTTGAACGGAGAATTCGTTTAATACAACCTGAGAAGTCTGGACTGGCAGACTATTGTTTTGATAACGACCATAGAGCTGGGAGTGTACCGTATTCCCTGTGAAGTTGGAACACCGTATATAGAACAAACCGGAAGGACCATCACTACCAGAATAAACGAACATGAACGGAGAATTCGTTTAATACAATCTGAGAAGTCTGGACTGGCCGAGCATTGTTTTTATAACGACCATAGAGCTGGGAGTGTACCGTATTCCCTGTGAAGTTGGAACACCGTATATAGAACAAACCGGAAGGACCATCGCTACCAGAATAAATGAACATGAACGGAACATTCGTTTAATACAATCTGAGAAGTCTGGACTGACAGAGCATTGTTTTTATAACGATCATAGACCTGGGAGTGTACCGCATTCCCTGTGAATGTAGGACAACGTATATAGGGCAAACCGGAAGGACTATCTCTACCAGAATAAACGAACATGAACGGAGCATTCGTGTAATACAACCTGAGAAGTCTGGAAAGTCTGAGTAGTATAAATTTTTTTTGCTTAAATATTATAAAGATGATGGTTTTCCGACGTGCTAGACGCGAGCATTGGACAAACAGGGAAACTCCTATGTTCATTCCACAAACTTTCAAAGACTGCTTTTGTAGTCTATTTACATCATCGGAAAGACCAAATGCACGATACATTGTACCTATTCTCGTTTTAGTGACAGTCGTGATTGGTTAACTAATCCTACTATTAATTCTAAATTGTGAAGTAGGAGTCCAGGCACTTCTAATGAATTTAAAAGCCCTCTGGTATAGTTGACTATGTCAAATATGGTTAAAGTTAATGCTTAAAGCATAAATGACTATGTCAGTTATGATTTTTGACAATGTCAACTGATTTTCACGAAAAGAAATACCCCGAAAAAACACACACTCGCGATTAAGTATTACGAACACGACTGTCAACACTGCGTCTTGCTGCTCATCAGAACGGTCAGCATGTGACGTAGCTCGTCGAGCATTTGTCTTTTATGACCTAAGTCAGGTTTTATTCTTCCTCTCCGTAAACTTCAGTCGCAAAGGCATTCAATCAATTTTGGCAGCTCAACTCACATGCATAAATAAACAAACACACATTATAAAGAAAGCATCCAACGATTCAGAAATACTTGACAATAATGATCTGCGTCAAATATTTATAGTGTTTTTCTGCGTTCAGAAAATAATTTTGTGTGTAATCTTCGAATGGGATATCATGTTATGTGAAATACTACACCCTTAGTAACAAACGATAAACGACATTTAATGAAATATGGTAAGTGAAATAACTTTGAAAACTTTGGCTAGGAAAGGAATGTCTTTCTACTTCGTAATTCTTTTGTTTGGTGAAAATAAAATGAAGGTGTATGTGTTCCGTAAAAATTTGCTTGTAAACTTTTATATTTAATTAATAACCCGGTTCATTATCACTTCAGGGATTTTATCTCACGTTTTAAACCTTCCTTGGACTAATACAAATATTTCCAAAACTGAAAATTTGGCAAATTATTTCAGCCCTTCTTGTGAGATTACAAAACGTCAATTCAGTTTATATATAGTTTTTATGCTAGGATGATGAACATTTTTCTGTGTCATCGTTGGCCCCTCGGGATACGATGTTGGTACTTTCAGTGATTTGAGTCCTTTTGGTTTTTTAAAGTTAGTGCCAGTAGTGACTGAGATGTAAAATGGAGAAAATTGAGGCTCGTAGTGTGATCAAGTTCCTGCATATGATGGCAAAACTTCCTGGGACATGAAGGCAGTTTATGGAAATGATTTCCCATCGTATGACACTATTGTGAGGTGGAAAAGGAATTTTTAAACTGTTCACATGTCCCTGACAGATGAGCCAAGATCTGGTAGACCGTCAGCTGTCACAGTGAAGAAAGTGGAGTGTTTAATACTGGAAGACAAACGAGCAACCATCCAAATGATCATGAATGAGACACATCTTAGTTATGGTAGTGTGTGTCTGAGGTGTCTCCACGATGAGTTCCACGTTTGCTAACCCCTTTCCAAAAGCAAACACGGCGTGGCCTTTCAAGACAGAAGTTGATGCTGTTCGTACAGGAGGAAGATGATGCTTTTTGATCGTCTGGTAATCATGGATGGATCCTGGATATATCAGTGTGATCTAGAAACAAAAACAATGAATGCAAGCATGACGATCCCCGCCTTCCAAAAGGCAAGGGCGCAAAAGTCAGCTGGGAAGGTCATGCTTTTAGTTTTCTGGTACTGTCGTGGAGTCATCCTTACAGATTATCTCGCCAAGGGTAGAACCATCACTGGCAGATACTACTACAATCTTCTGGACAAGTTACGAGCAGCTCTGATTAAGAAACGACGCGGTATGCTCTCCAAAGTTGTTCGTCTTCTGTCTGACAATGCACCAGCTTAGTCATCTCAAGTTAGAGTTGACAAAACAAGTGAATGTGGCTTTAGACTTTACAGCATCCGCCTTATTCGCCCGATCTCGGAACAATTGAATTTTTCTTGTTCCTGGAAATGATTAATCGCCGATTTGGCAACACAAATGACATCAGTAATGAAGTGGAAGGGTGGTTTAAAGCTATTTCTGCAGACTTCTACAATCAAGGTATTCGGAAGTTGAAGAAGCGCTGGGAAAAATGTGTAAATCTGGAGATAAGATCTAACAAGGAGATATCAACACAAACTCTATATCACATTTTTAAAGAGTGATAATTAATCGGTGTAAAATCTTATGAACACTGACCGAAAGAACTTTCTGCTTTTAACACAGTCGTGAACTACTTAAAGGGCCATTATTTATTAGCGATTGTCTAAAAAATAGAGGAATTCTTAAGAATTTTTAAAAGATTGCTAGAAGATTAGATTCACAGCCTTATAAAAATTAAGATGTTTCAATGTTTATGCCTTAATAGAGGGGTTGTTGTATATGGACAAATAAATTCGTTTCAGTATTTTATCATTTCCAAATAGGAAGCGCTTAGTGCCTTATCAACAATCAAAAGGGTAATGTAACTGTAAGGATATTTATTGCCCGTCCTATGCATTACACAAAAACATCCGAATGTAAAATGAATCAAGATCATTCTTTCAAATACCGCATTGACCTAGCTGCTTTATTGAATTACGATTCTTTAAAGCCTCTGCCACAGAGCACAAATTGCAAACGGACTCGTTAACAATCAATTTAGATGGTACGTAGCCTCCCTTGATTACCTATAAATCCTTAATGTATTCACGCACCTAATTCTGTTTTTCGCATTCTGAACAATCCGTTCCAGGTGAATGGGGCTCCACAAATAGAAGAGCCTTTCGAAAACAATTGACTGCGATCTGCAGTTCTCATTTCGACGGATTTGATTAAAATGCTGTCAGGTTGAATTGTCGTTTTCCTGGCATCACACTCGGATGTCAACACAGTTTAAAGGTAAATGTATCCCTTTGGTTTACTGCAAGGGAGTTTTTGTGAACAATTACTTTTCATCAGTTTTAAGGTAACACATCCTTAGGGTTTTTAAATTTTCGGTGTTTATCTCTCATATTTGTAATGGTTTATCTGAAAATTTTTATCTTCTTCTCTAATTAGATCCTCTATATTAGTTGTTTAAGTAAACAAATTATATTTAGAAAAGCTTTCATCATGATTTAATACATAAACAAGTTTGGTCTGGATTTCGGTATGGTATATTTCCTTTAAAAATTATTATAGAGTTCTTTTAAATTAATATATTCTAACCTTGTGTGCTTGTAGATTTAAAAGTCCAGTTTAAAATGCTCTTTATTTAAACAAAAAGACACTTTTACACCCCTTATAGCCTCTAAAAATGACGTGACATACACAACACGCAATCTTAAAGGACTTTCGATGCGTTACTATACGTAAACAAACGAAAGGGTGCACTTGCGGTACACTTCAAATAGCTGCACATACACAATTAACAGCTCAACTGGCAAACGGTCTCAAAGACACATAGACTTTTTTATTATAACCTTAACCCGACACAACCTGTTCCATATCTGCTAAGGAATTTAAGGTTGCGAAAAGTACATCTAATACTTAAGGTTATAGCGCAGTGTGCGTAGTTATCTGCCTAAAGTTCAAGAGCTCACGAGTACAAATGTCGGATAAGGTACTTTCAGGTAACTCTAAGTTCCATGAACCCTGTACTCATTTGAACATCATTTCATTCATTGTCCGATATGACTTAACGTTGGAGGTTTTCTCTTATCCTCAAAGATGAATCTCTGGTAACTCTAAGCTCTATGTACCCTGAACTTGTTTGAACATAATTTCATCCGTCCTCCGATATGACTTAACATTGGAGTTTTCCCCTTATCCTGAAACATGAATGTCTGGTAACTCTAAGCTCTATCTACCCTGTACTCATTTGTACATAATTTCATTCATCGTCCGAAATGACTTAACGTTGGTGGTTTTCTCTTACCCTCAAAGATGAATCTCTGGTAACTCTAAGCTCTATGTATCCTGAACTTGTTTGAACATAATTTCATCCGTCCTCCGATATGACTTAACGTTGGAGTTTTCCCCTTATCCTGAAACATGAATGTCTGGTAACTCTAAGCTCTATCTACCCTGTACTCATTTGTACATAATTTCATTCATCGTCCGAAATGACTTAACGTTGGTGGTTTTCTCTTACCCTCAAAGATGAATCTCTGGTAACTCTAAGCTCTATGTACCCTGAACTTGTTTGAACATAATTTCATCCGTCCTCCGATATGACTTAACGTTGGAGGTTCCCCCTTATCCTGAAACATGAATGTCTGGTAACTCTAAGCTCTATGTACGCTGTACTCATTTGAACATTTTATTGATCGTCAGATATGACTTAAAATAGGAGGTTCCCCCTTATCCTGAAACATGAATGTCTGGTAACTCTAAGCTCTATGTACGCTGTACTCATTTGAACATTTTATTGATCGTCAGATATGACTTAAAATTGGAGGTTTTCCCTTATCTTGAATGATGAATGTCTGGTAACTCTAAGCTCTATGTACCCTGTACTCATTTGAACTTCGTCTCATTCATCGTCCGATATGACTTAACGTCGGAGGTTTTCCCTTATCCTGAAAGATGAAAGTGTGGTAACTCTGAGCTGTATGTACCCTGTACTCATTTGAACATCATTTCATTGCTCATCCGTGTGACTTGAGTTTCGAAAACGTAGATTAGAGAAGAAACAGACACACACTGCTGGCTTTGGACATAAAATCTGTTTTATGAAGCTCTACTTCGCTTTTTTTCTGTTTTTTGTTTTTGTTTTTTTACCACAGGGTTAAAATCACCAGGAATTATGGTGATTTTTCAGAACATTTCCAGAAAATTCAAGATATGTTTCATTTCTAATAGCAGTATCTTCATTGTTAGACGCACTTTTTAGAATCAAAATTTCCAAAAATGACCCACTTATATGTTGATCTGGGATGGAGGTATTTTCTTAAAAGCCTCTGTACATCACCAGGTATGGTATTTAAGTGACAATCGTTGTGATTTTCACTTAAAGAGGTGCAGGTTTTTGACCCAGAGAGACTAAAAAATGTATTTCGGATCAAAATCGCTTTATTGAATACCTCTACTTGTAAAATTGTAGGGTGTCGTGCTCAGAGTTGAGGGATATTGCAGAGAAGGGCAAAACGTTTAGTCAGTGAAGTTGTAGTGCCAATTAAGAAAATACAAAATGTATATTTAACGTTGCCCATAAAGGGTTATGACGTTTGTACTTAAGTTTCAGCGAGGTATTACAGACCAAGCCTGGGAGAGATCTATCGCCTGATTTGGTCTTACCTCAACTGCTGCTATGCGTGTTCGCATCGCATATCCCACAAGTATACAGACACGATTCTTGCTGCCCACAGTATTGAAGTCATAAAACAAATTTGTGGCACGATGTTAGGCGGATATTATACACCAGTCACTTTAAGTGTAATGCTATGTACACTGGAGTCCAATACTCGGTTTCTATCGGAAGGTTACCGAGCTCTCGTATTTGCTAGATTGTGCGTTCAAACCTTGTGGACTACCACTTAGGAGTTTTAACTTTTTACTTACCGAAAGCAGTCATGCACTACAACCCCAGTGATGAGGTTTAGTATTCTGAAGAAATTTTAAAGGGAGCCGTAACAGTCTATTTTATCAATGTTAATATGAGAATTTGCAGGTGTGGCTCAAGATCCACTGAACGCGTCAATTTGAAACTTTTACTTGTTATTTTAAAACACTTCCACAATTCATTAAAGACAATAGACTTATTTTGAAGCTTTAATAAGCATATGTGATATAAATGTCTTGAATTTAGTTCTGAAAATAATCCAGATTCTTTTTAAGTTCAAATTTTCACATACATTTCTACAACTGCCTTTAAAAACAGTTTAAGTATTGCTTTATTTGCAGAAAGCAATGCAGACTTGTAGCTGCAGTATTTTTATAGAGAGTGCATCTAAAAGTTAAAAAAAATAAAACAAAGAAAAACAACATTATCGATTTGCTATATTGGAACTACACCTCAGGGTTTCCCCAGATACATATCATGTATCTTTTTTATCTTCAGTATCCTTCCTCTTTCGTTTTTCACTTCTCTTCTTCCTAGACTCCATGTTCACTAGCTCTATGATATTATTAATTATTTTGTTAAATTTGGTGGGGGGAAGAGGCTGGTAAGTTGAGAGAACAGCAGCCTATCTCTTACCTTCCTCAATTCCCTTACCAATACTTCTCAACTCATAACCAAACCTTACATTTACTTCTGTACCACTTTCAATTGTTCTGGATGTTTCAAATGTATATTCTTTATTACACTTTTGGCAACTGAGTGATAATTTAACTAATAATCTAATTCGTTTCTTGATATCTTCTGATATATTTTTCATTTTCACAAAATTTACACTGTACATAGTTTCTATATCTACTTACTGAAAACTTGTTGATCTAGTATCTTTATTTTCTTTAGGTAAATTCTCATTACTGCCATTACACAATGAAGAAACTAATTCTTTCCTTGGAGAACCAATTTTCGCTTCACAATCATCGCCAATGTTTGAGGTTAGGTTTGACCAAGTCAATATATTGTCATGTGTTACTACACTTTTTTCCATTTTAGGGGTTGTCACTCTTTTATTATGTAATCGGGATTACTTAAACTGTTTATACTGGTTCCCATGACGATTTCTTACACCAAAATTATTGATTCTTCCTATCTTGAAAACAGTACTAGTAATACAAAACATACTAAACAAAGCATGGAAGAATTAACATCAGATGTACAGAGTATTTTAATAGAATAAAAAGGACTTCCTTTCCTAATAAGTGTGTGCTCTTCAATAAGGTTACAACCAAGGAGAGAACACAGTTACAAATGGCTAATAGGGGGCGGGGCACACTGTGCAACCTTTTCAAAGTGAGTCTATTTAGGACTTTTAAAAGTATATGACAGGAAAGTAAAATTCGTTATTCAGTTTTACAAACATTAGGGAAGTTTATTTTGTGAATAACTCATTTTATGAAATTTAACCCCAGAAAGTAGTTCTCGCTCCCCTTACAGGATAGATAAGATAAGACGAGGATATCTACAAGGGCAGTCTTCACAGGGTGAGTCTGACCTGCCTCTCAAGACCAGGGAGTTCCGAGCTGTCCCCGAAAGGCGCCCGGCGTCCTCCATGGGGCTTTCTATAGGGCGAGACCTAGAGACTAATAAGCACCCCCCCCCCCCCAATCTGGGCCGAAAACACAAGACGGGAAGGAAGTAGATACGCTACTTACGCGCGCCAAACCCAAAGGGGAAGACTACCAAACAACCTCGGTAGGGCCGCCTTTCTAGCTGCTGGTGATCTAGCACACCTTCTACTAGCTATGCAGGCTAGTAAAGTCTGTTTTGTTAACGCATGTGCACGTCGGCCGTCTCCTTTGACGAACCCTTATAATCGTTTTACAACAGCGGCCCTCCTTCTCCAAGATCTTTCTGCAAGGTTGCCACATTTCTCGATACGTCATGGGTATCGTACGAGGTTTCGTCTAAATAAATTATCTTATGTCCATTACTGCAAAAATTCCTTAGTTTTGACATATATACAATTCTACTGGATTCCATAACAACCCTTGTCTTATTCAAAGTGCGGTATTAGGAGACCGTGCAAAGTGCACTGCCCATAAGGAAAATCACAAATTTCTTGCAATGTGCAACCAATTCGTCTAAGGCGGGCGCTCTCCCTTTTGCATAGAGTATATAAAATTCTCGACGAATTAAATCGCATATGAAATTATCTACTTTAGAGAAACGTTTCCTTTTGTTTTCACACTTGATCGGCGTCTTTGGTATTCCATTCGTCACAATATTTCTTACTGTATTTCTGTGAATACCCAGAATTTATCATCAGGTTCATTGCACGACCCTTTACCAAGATTATTTGTCACTACATATTCATATGTGTTCAAAACAAGCGCTTGAATTTGCTTAGAAACATTTCCCGTTATAGCTTTGTTTTTTGAGGCTTTTCCAGTAATATAACTCGGCCCAGTTATTCACACTATTGTCATCACTTTGATTATTTTCACTTGACTGAAAGTTTACTACTTCATTTGCATTTATCACTGCATTTCTCTCCCACGGTCTCCACATCGTGACACACAACGAATTTCTGCACGTAATGAAACAGACCAACTGGAAGTTGGAACTTTGGCAACTGAGACTCCACGTGGAATAGGCATGCGACTGTCACTTCGAGAAAATCAGGGTTGATATTGATCCTCAACGACAGTGTTCCATTTCTGAAGTGTGGAGATAGATTTATGACGGTCATTAGTGGGCGGGAGTGTCAGGTTCCTTTGACTCCGAACTGCACATGCGTTAACTAAACAGACTTTACCCTGGAATATATGGCTTCCCTCAACCCCGTCCGCAGGCGTACGCTATCTCCCACGAGTATCGGGAACCACTGCTCCCTCGAGTCCAACCCAATCCAAAAAACTCTCCTACTGGAGCGCCTCGGCAGTTCAGCCCGAGGTTCCTCTAGTGCGACTATTATTTGTCAGGCAAGTGGCAGCTCTAATAACACTTTATTTATTAAAATAAAATGGAAGTAAGTTATAAACAAGGCACCACTTGCATAAAACAAAACTAATTTGTGAATTTCTCACACAAAAGTCATTCGCACACCAAAGGAAAACCCATTAAATGTGTACTTACGTCACATGTTGCCGTTTTTCCTGGGTAGCCTGTTTGTCTCAGAGCAGTGACCTGCATACACAGATTAATACAGGGGAAGACAGGTAGTGGCGGTTTGACGTCAGCTCCTCAGTTCTAACCGCCAAATATGCCCCCAAACGAATGGCAGGTTAGCGTGTGACGTTACCACGCTGATTACTGCTAAACAATTATTATTAGTTATATAAATAGAAATATCCCTAATATAAATAAAATATACTTAAAAATTAAATTCAATGAAATGAAACAAAACTTAGTTCTGCTGTTATTCTAAACATGATCTATGGTAAGAGCTATAAAGATTTGTTTATAAACATTCTGTCTATTTTTAACAAATCATGTTTCATGTTTAAATCACCTATTCCATAATAACCGACTATTTCGTATTAGCCTCCATTTGTAATATTTTTAAATACATTTCTTATAACATCAAAATAAATAGCACCTTAATTTACAACTGGAAGTTAATCACAATTAGTTGAAGTATGTACTGATGATGATCTGGTGATTTTTTTTTTTTTTTCCACAAAGCTCTCCTCTCTTATACAAGAGAGGTCCAGAAGGCCTTGTGAGAGTAACACTTATTTGGTGTCCCCGTATTATCTGTTTCAAATGGAATGATGTTTGTCCTTGAGTGCTAGTAGGTGAGCAACCAATTAGAGTCTCGCGGTGTTGACGTATTGCATCCTCCCTAGATGGCGTGTGACAAGCGCCAAACTAATCAATCTCTAATAAATACTATTCGCGCTAACACAAAAATTCATATTTTGCAGAAACTGATCAATGAAAAAGAGAGAGTAATGAATTTAACATAACCCTAGAAACCCCATATTTTTATCTTAAATGCTTTTCCTAATATAAATAAAGTATGTACCATTATATTATAACAATGCACTGTGACGTAAGTACTGTAATGAATATCATTATTGGTTGGCATGTATGCGTGAACGTATATTTAAAATTACTCAGAACTGAAACGTGAACATTTGACATAACGTGATAAAGGAAATATGTACTTTAAATAAGCCAAGCTGTTTGTTAAATTCCATGAGAGGAAACGATACACTTCCTGCTGTCCTGGCAGAAGGTGTCTGGTCACATTATATCTTTGTTTATGAGTTGTTCGTAATCTCTATTTACTCTAGAGGGTTCAAAGCAGCATTATTCAGTTACTCTTCCATGAAAAGTGTATCAGCTGGATCAACGAGACACGATCCACCTTCCCCCTTACTACTGCCAGAGCAATCCAATTGAGTTAATGTAGGCTCAAATTATGTTGCAAACAGAAATAATGTTTTTAAACTGATTGACGTTTTTAAACTTAGTGAACTTTGTAAGCAATATAATATGAAAATTTCTTTTATAAAATCAAAGGTAATGGCATTCATTGGGAAAGAGCCAATTAAAACAAAAATAGTTATAAATAATCGTTGCGTTGAACACGTAAGTTATTTTAACTACTTGGGAACTGATGTTAGTTATGACAAGGAATATGATGTCTACAATAAACTATGCAAATTTCAAAGAGTGTGCGGAACAATAAATAGAACATTTAGAAACAAAATACGTAAAGAAACAAAATTAAATTTCTACAAAGTTATGGCTGTACCTATACTGACATACGGAAGTGAGACTTGGACGTTAACTAAAAAAACAACAGAGTAAAATACAGGCTTCAGAAATGACATTCTTGAGAAGTGTGAAAGGATGCACGAAGAGGGACTTAATAAGAAATGCAAATATAAGAGAAGAGCTGGACATTTTTAATATGAATGATAGGTTAAAAGATCTCAAACAAAAATGGAAGGAACATGTTGAAAGAATGCCAGGTAATAGACTTACAAAACAAATATTACAGTATCACCCTAAAGGTAGGAGATCGGTGGGCAGACCCTGGAAACGATGGCTGGAGGACTTCGAAGACGGAACAGGCACTTGTTGGCCTATGCCATGAAGTGAAGAAGAAGAACAAACTGACTGACGTAGAACGACTTATTCACGAAGAAATTCAAAGGGAACACAACAAGACTGATTAAACTGCGTGAGACATCAGAAAAACTACAAGAAGACGACTTTTGGAAAGAAATAGCACGTAACGAGGTTTGAGAACTTATCGTCATAAATTTGCAGTACTCAGACGATGAAGACAATGACAATGACGAATTATCTCTTAACGTAACATTCACAGCTATACGGACCCACCGCTGGTATTTTCATTGGATTAGAAAAGTAAGTAATTCATAAACTATAATTAACTTTAAGCTATATATTGAAACATTTCGTAATATATGAATATCCACGTTGCAATTGTGATTTCAACAACTGCATTATTATAAGACTTTGGAAAATTCAGTTTGTCTTTCCGCCAAGAACACTCGCAGGTGTGGAGAGAAAGAGGGAAATATAAAAAGAGTGGGGATAACGAGGTGGCAACGCTGAAGGCTGTAACGCATGTGATTCGCTACAGGTGCGAACTTTTCCCATTTGAAACACATAATAGTGTCACCCAATTAACGTAAGGCAGGACCAACTGACAGCTGAGTAGGGGACAGGAATCATTCAGACCACGCCTAACCATTTATTTCTGTGGCACTGACTGAAGGGATTGTTAGAAGGCCACCGTAGCGTCCCTTTCCCCTTCCCTTGACGTCTGGAAATATCAGGATAATTGTGCGAGCCGCGAATCTTCCAGAAACAGTGATCTTCCTACATAAGGCTGCAGTGGACAGCCACACACGCCAGCACAGAGACGGCCACGGAACTGCTCCAGACTTTCAGTGCTACACTGCAGGACATGCAGGCAGCGTTCAGGGAGCTGACTGCGCGGGTGGCAACATGGGAGGCAGCCCTTCTTCGCACATTGGACGAAGTGAAGAAGGCCGGCCAGGCTTCACTGCGCGGGACCCAGGAGGCTGCCGGCACTACTGACGCGCTGGACTACTGTAAGGCCAAGCTGGAAAGAATTGTAGGGTATGTCAACGACACACGTCTCTTCACGCCGTCAAAGCTCAAAGGGGCTCATCAGAACTTTATTTCTGATAACATACGGGACCTCGCGAGAGCACTGGCGCCCACGCAAGGTGCCCCGCCGCCACAATTCCAGCCACGTCGAGACACCAGAGCCCGAGAGACGCCACCACCAAACCTGCCTCGGCGATTCCAATCGCCCATTCTAGACTCCACAACTGCCACAACTACTGAGTCAGCAGTCACCGCTGCTCAGCAAAATTCTCCACAGTACCAAGGTCGTAGTCAGGATGCTGGATCATGGCTGCTACCTTTTCACCACAGCGAATATACCGCACTTCACTTGAGTTTTCACCCACGAACAGCCGGGTTGCCTCGGCGGTACCGGCCACCCCCTTCACCGCAACAGCCCAAATTAAATAAGCACCACAGGTCCCAATAAATAGTCTCACCCCAGACCAACATCCTTCCCATGCCCCATCATACTTCCTGCTAAGATACCCAATATACCCTGTTGTTGGTTTTTCCTATACCTTTATTCCCGTTTACCCCCCCCCCCCCAAAAAAAAAAAAAAAAAAGTGAGTTCAGTTCTTGGCGAGCAGCCGCGAGGAGCACCGCGTGAGTGAACGGACCGGAAGACTGTGTACATTTATCAGAGGAGTTGTACGTAATTGTGATTCTAGAGTGGACCTGTGACAGACGAAGTGGCGAATTGTAATTGTGTGCGCTACGTAATTCTGTGTAATCGGCAAGTGTTCCAACTGTAATTCGGTGGAAATAAAGAACATTTTGAGTTTGTACAATTTGACTTTTAATTTCACGAACCCACAAAGTCACAATAGTTTGGTATACAGCTGAGTGGTTTCAAAGGTTGGTAATTTGATTAGAGATACCTTACAGGACAAAATAGAACAATAAAATATGGGTAAACAAAGACGTGACATGTCACAATATTAAATCCTTCCTGCGTGAACTTCCCCCACTACATTTCCGCAATGTAATTTCATTTTCAGAGAGAGAGGGCCATCTTCATTGACTTCCCACGTAACTACGATGTGCTAATTTAATAAAAACAATATGCAACCGATGATTTGCAACGTTATTGTTGTATCTGACCTCCAGTTAACCCAATTGCCCGAATTATCATACCAACGGCACATGCAAATTATGCGCTAGGTCAAACTGAATTATTAAATAAAGAATATTACACTAGACATTTTCTATTAGGCAATTAAAATGTACATCATAATTTATTTATTTCACTGTATTATTAGCGTAATAAAATTACACGTTGTTGCTCGTACTGCGATGTATACTGGAATAACCAAACAGTAGTAGCATGAATTATTATAGGCGATATTTCGAATTTTGTAAACTAATGACTATTTTCTTTTGAGTAAGAGCATAACTTTAAGTAGGATTAGCATACGCGACTTGCACAAGGGACACTTGGACTGAAAAATAGCCCAAAAGTCTCAAATATTGCAATATTTATATTTAAACACAAATGTTCCCAAACCTTCGTTTATTTAATTACGGTAAGAGTTTTTTTTTTTTTTTTATTTCCGCCATTTATAAATGTCTAGCGTAGGGTTTAAATGTTCGGGGCGTGGCCATTTAAATGCCCCCTTTCTTCCTTATCCAGCATGATGGCCTCTTTTTGCCAATTCTGGTCATTTTTTGACAGATTTGTCTCTAAAACTGCATTCAAATCTTGCGACATGGCTTAGTGCTGCTATCTAGAGACAGTTTGGTAAACTAATACTATGTATTCAATACAAAGTGTTTAATCCGAAACATTCAAACATAAATGCCATATAAAAAAATCTTCAGCGCACCTTGAGTCTTTTATCACCTAAGGAAATACAAAACGGTTCAGAATATCTGTGATTATTCTATGTTCTTAGCAATAAACTTAGTGAATACTTGTAGATTCATTCTTGTTTTAATTGCTTGTGTTTGCCCCAATGTATAATGATGACCTCCACGAGAGAAATGTGCTTTTGTTTACAGTTTGTTTTAAATAATGTATAGGCAAGTTATTTGCTTTTCCTGTAGTGTAGTGTATTGTTTACTATATAAACAACATAATGCATGATGTTTCATCATGTTGACGTAAGCCTGTGAATATAAATAACCAAAAGAAGGCAGCTGTAAGAAGACGTGCTGCAGCTAGACGACAAAGCAAAGATTGGGAGCAGATTTCCATTTCATATGTACAGTTGGAGATAGTGGGACATCTAATATTTCAGCTTCACATTGGCAAATAGACTAGATGAACATGCTAATGTTATTCAAACTATATTTTTAAAAGCTAGAAGAAATTTGCAAGATTTAAAGAACTAGGTGCAAACTATGTATAGTACATAGTGTTAATAGTAATTTAATAGCAAACTCTGCATTAGTGAAAGGAACTAACAGATGATGAATACCAGTGTACATAGCACTAGAGGTGACAGTGTAAACAATGTGAAGAACAGTGTAAATAATGTGCAGGATAGTGTAATTACTATTTTGGTGCATACATTTAGAAAAATTGATTTTCCTCCACTTTACATTAATTAATATAATATCTGCTCCCACTGCTTTAGTTTTAGAGCTATGGCTCTGAATTGTTTTGAGCATATGATCCGTATATGGATCTACAATTAAGCGTGTTCCTCTAGGAGGAAATGGCCTAAGCCTCCTTAACTCTCCGCTCCCACTAAATGTTGCATTTTGTCAAGATGGTCGTCTTCCGAAGGTTGGCTCTATGGTCGTTATCAAAACAGCGCTCTGCCAGTCCAGACTTCTCAGGTTGCATTAAACGAATGCTCCGTTCATGTTCGTTTCTTTGTGGTAGCGATGGTCCTTCCGGGTTGTCCTAAATACGGTATACCACATTCGCAGGGAATGCGGTACACTCCCGGAACTTGGAAGTCCTGTTTGCCTTTCACTGGTCTCAACAGATATTTAATCTTCGGAGGTGGCTTGCGGATGGTCCTGATGTTATATTTGGCGAGAATTCTGCTGATTCAGCCGGACAGATTGCCAATAAACGGGATGTAGGCTGTAGCGTTAGGCTTATCTGACGCTTGCTGTATTACAGGTTTCCCTTTCCTAGCTTTGGTGATCGAGGCTACTGATTCTGCCGGATAGGTTGCCGGTAAACGGGATGTAGGCTGTAGCGGTAGGCTTATCTGACGCTTGCTGTATTACAGGTTTCCCTTTCCTAGCTTTGGTGATCGAGGCTGCTAACTCTGCCGGATAGATTGCAGGTAAACGGGATGTAGGCTGTAGCGGTATGCTTATCTGACGCTTGCTGTATTACAAGTTTCCCTTTCCTAGCTTTGGTGATCGAGGCTACTGATTCTGCCGGATAGGTTGCCGGTAAACGGGATGTAGGCTGTAGCGGTAGGCTTATCTGACGCTTGCTGTATTACAGGTTTCCCTTTCCTAGCTTTGGTGATCGAGGCTGCTAACTCTGCCGGATAGATTGCAGGTAAACGGGATGTAGGCTGTAGCGGTATGCTTATCTGACGCTTGCTGTATTACAAGTTTCCCTTTCCTAGCTTTGGTGATCGAGGCTACTGATTCTGCCGGATAGGTTGCCGGTAAACGGGATGCAGGCTGTAGCGGTAGGCTTATCTGACGCTTGCTGTATTACAGGTTTCCCTTTCCTAGCTTTGGTGATCGAGGCTGCTAACTCTGCCGGATAGATTGCAGGTAAACGGGATGTAGGCTGTAGCGGTATGCTTATCTGACGCTTGCTGTATTACAGGTTTCCCTTTCCTAGCTTTGGTCCCTTTCCTAGCTTTGGTGATCGAGGCTACTGATTCTGCCGGATAGGTTGCCGGTAAACGGGATGTAGGCTGTAGCGGTAGGCTTATCTGACGCTTGCTGTATTACAGGTTTCCCTTTCCTAGCTTTGGTGATCGAGGCTGCTAACTCTGCCGGATAGATTGCAGGTAAACGGGATGTAGGCTGTAGCGGTATGCTTATCTGACGCTTGCTGTATTACAAGTTTCCCTTTCCTAGCTTTGGTGATAGAGGCTGCTGATTCTGTCGGATAGATTGCCGGTAAACGAAATGTAGGCTGTAGCGATGGGCTTATCTGACGCTTGCTGTATTACAGGTTTCCCTTTCCTAGCTTTGGTGATCGAGGCTACTGATTCTGTCGGATAGATTGCAGGTAAACGGGATGTAGGCTGTAGCGATGGGCTTATCTGACGCTTGCTGTATTACAGGTTTCCCTTTCCTAGCTTTGGTGATCGAGGCTGCTGATTCTGCCGGATAGATTGCCGGTAAACGGGATGCAGGCTTAGCGGTAAGTTTATCTGACGCTTGCTGTATCAGTTTTCCCTTTTGCTAGCTTTGGCGATCGAGTGAGTCTCAGGTGCCGTAATTCCTGTTTTAAGTGGCTAGGATCAGAGATAGACAAAGCTCTGTGGGCCAGTGTACTGAGAACT
Organism: Mantis religiosa; assembly: GCA_030765055.1. Taxonomy (NCBI): domain Eukaryota; kingdom Metazoa; phylum Arthropoda; class Insecta; order Mantodea; family Mantidae; genus Mantis; species Mantis religiosa. The sequence goes on from JAUKNK010000264.1 coordinate 729,966, forward strand.
CCCAGTCGTTGAGACTTACGATGAAAACTATGAACAGAGCATTCGTTTAATGCAACTTGAGAAGTTTTGGCTGGCAGAGCATTGCCTTGATAACGACCACAGAGCCAACTTTCGGAGGTGACTATCTTGACAAAATGCAACAATTACTGGGAACGGAGAGCTAAGGAGGCTTTGGTCATTTCTTCCGAAAGGAGCACGCTTAATCGTGATGCAGGATTTCAGTTCAGCTCCTCTTGGAAAGCGCCTTAAAATGGAAATCCTTCGACTTAAGAAGGACAGATAGATACAGGCTGATAATCAAGTTAAGTAGTTAGGTTTCTTTGGCCCAATTAATTTTCTATAGCCCGCCTTGGTAGCGTATCTGCTAGCATGTCTTTCTCACGTTCAAGAATTTCTTTTTTAAATTTACGTCCTCCAACGTTGTCATATCGGACGATGAATGGAACGGGTTAAGTGATGCTCAAATGGGTCCAGGGGCCATGGAGCTTAGAGTTATCCGACATTCGTTTTTACAGGATAAGGGAAAACTACGGGAAAAAAACTTTATCCAGGTAACTCAGCCTGACCGTGATTCGAACTCGGGACGTATTGAGCGTGAGGCAGACATGCTACCACCACGCAACCAAGGCGGGCACGTTCGACAGATCCCGAGTTCGAATCTCGGTCAGGCTTTCTCTTATCCTGTAAAGACGAATGTCGGATAACTCTAAGCTCCATGGACCCTGGACCAATTTGAATATCATTTCACCCATTCCATTCATCGTCCCAGGACGTAAATTACAAACAAAAAATCTATACACGCCATCTGACCTGGCATTTAATTTACTGTAAACAGTCTTTTGTTCAGTAATGCGAGTTTTGATAGTGTTTTGTCTTTGCTTATACAGGATGTTACAAAAAGGTACGGCCAAACTTTCAGGAAACATTCCTCACACACAAAGAAAGAAAATATGTTATGCGGACATGTTTCCGGAAACGCTTAATTTCCATGTTAGAGCTCATTTTATTACTTCTCTTCAAATCACATTAATCATGGAATGGAAACACACGACAACAGAACGTACCAGCGTGACTTCAAACACTTTATTACAGGAAATGTTCAAAATGTCCTCCGTTAGCGAGGTTACATGCATCCATCCTCCGTCGCATGGAATCCCTGATGCGCTGATGCAGCCCTGGAGAATGGCGTATTGTATCACAGCCGTCCACAATACGATCACGAAGAGTCTCTACTTTTGGTACCTGGGTTGTGCAGACAAGAGCTTTCAAATGCCCCCATAAATGAAAGTCAAGAGTGTTGAGGTCAGGAGAGCGTGGAGGCCATGGAATTGGTCCGCCTCTACCAATCTCTTGGTCACCGAATCTGTTGTTGAGAAGCGTACGAACACTTTGACTGAAAGGTGCAGGAGCTCCATCGTGCATGAACCACAGTGGGGTATTTTGACAATTGTCTGCACGAATGATTTCAATTTACATTTTAAGAGAAATACTAAAATGAGCTCTAACATGAAAATTTAGCGTTTCCGGTCACATGTCCACATAACATATTTTCTTTCTTTGTGTGTGAGGAATGTTTCCTGAAAGTTTGGCCGTACCTTTTTGTAACATCCTGTATTTATGTTATATCCAGATATACGTTTGTGATTATAACATTTAATAAACATCCTGATGAAGGGAGAGATGCACACTCCCGATACGTCGATTTCTATTCCCGAGCAGAACTCGAGCATATTCGTCCTCAGGAAAACTTCAGATCTTATTTTACACAAGATAGTTGTTTGATGGAAATTAATTGTTTGATTAATTAAATTGTTTTTTATCCAGATAATATATTTTGGGTAGAGTTCTTCTACCTGCAGGTGCGTGCGAGGCAGAGAAAATAAAATTCGGAGAGGAGTGGCTTTGTTTGTCGCAAGGTTACGTGTGGTTCCATTAATTTTGTTTTGAATTCCAAACAAACCCTGTTTTTTAGAAGAGGAATGTTTGACATGTTTCTTTAATGGGATAATTAAACCGGCAGCCATCCCCTTGCGAAGGGGAGAGAGAGAAGGGTCATTATAGTGATCACATGTTTCCACAGAATCTCGTGTCCGGATACAGATGCTTTATTGTCCTGTTTCCAAAGAACCGTGACGCGCAAAGATAACGATAAAACCCTTGTAACGAGTTCTGCTTTGGTGGAACATTGCCGGATGTGACGTTCTTCTATTACTTTCTTCATATTAACTTCCGCTGAGAGTGGACAAGTTTTTGCCTCTAATTCTTTAAGGATCAGTGCACAACGCAATTAAGCGAAGGCTTTTAGGATTTAAGGAAAGTGATTAAAACTACGATTCTGTCTCAAACGTCCATATTAAACAGAGATGAAAGTTAGTTTATAGCGGAAAAAGAAAACAGGTCTAGTAAAAATAACAACAATAATTAAAGGTTTAATTTAACTTTCAGCATTGTCAATTCAGAGGTTGGCATGTAGGGAGCGGATTTATATGTACTAAAAAAGTGTGTAATAGGCAGGCAAAAAAGGCTCTAATGGGCAAAATGGGCACTTCAATAGACACTAAATATTTGCTAAGTAAACCCTTAGAAATGGGGCTTTAAAATGCACTATAGCTAATAGTACAAATTATACAATATTTCAAGCAAGGACACAACAATGACACAACAATAAAGATATAGACTTAGAAAATACACAAATAGCTGAAACCAATGCTTTGTTATTCTAACCTGATGCTACATAAATCAACTGTCACTATCAGCGTCACTCTTTGAATTACAGTGGACAACTAGTTACTTGGAAATTAATTGTTCTTTCACACTAGCCGTGCGTAGGACGCTCTATGAAAAGGTAGAACCAGACTGAAAAATTCAATGCCATAGACGGGATTTAAACCACGTATGTTCTGGTCTTTGTCCAACCGCTCTAAACTATGGCCAACGTGCCAACATGACATTAAATTCTCCAGTTGACTCGTGTTTTTCCCGGTAAACCACTAGGAGTTCTCAGAAACACATGAGACAACTACCTTAATGACGACTTACTATGCTGTAAGTACTTTAAGACCCGGGCTTTATAGTTCGAACCACTATTAGGTACAATTAATGGAAATTAATTGTTCTTTCACACTAGCCGTGTGTAGGACGCACTATGAAAGTGTAGAGCCAGACTGAAAAATTCAATATCATAGTCGGGATTTGAACCACTTATCTTATGATCCCCGTCCACCCGCTGTAAATTATTGAGCTATTATGTCCAACGTGCCAATATGTTATTAAATTCTCCAACTGACTCGTGTTTCTTCCGGTAAACGACTAGGAGTTCTCATAAATACATGAGACCTATACCTTAATGACGATTTACTATGCAGTAAGTACCTTAAGACCAGGGTATGACATTAATTTCCCCAACTGACTCGTGTTTGTCCCGGTAAACCACTAGGAGTTCCCATAAACACATAGGACAACTACCTTAATGACGATTTACTATGCAGTAAGTACCTTAAGACCAGGGTATGACATTAAATTCCCCAAATGACTCGTGTTTTTCCCGGTAAACCACTAGGAGTTCCCATAAACACATGAGACTACTACCTTAATGACGACTTACTATGCTGTAAGTAATTTAAGACCCGGGTATGACATTAAATTCTCCAACTGACTCGTGTTTTTCCCGGTAAACCACTAGGAGTTCCCATAAACACATGAGACAACTACCTTAATGACGACTTACTACGCTGTAAGTAATTTAAGACCCGGGTATGACATTAAATTCTCCAACTGACTCGTGTTTTTCCCGGTAAACCACTAGGAGTTCCCATAAACACATGAGACTACTACCTTAATGACGACTTACTATGCTGTAAGTAATTTAAGACCCGGGTATGACATTAAATTCTCCAACTGACTCGTGTTTTTCCCGGTAAACCTCTAGGAGTTCCCATAAACACATGAGACAACTACCTTAATGACGACTTACTATGCTGTAAGTACTTTAAGACCCGGGTATGACATTAAATTCTCCAACTGACTCGTGTTTTTCCCGGTAAACCACTAGGAGTTCCCATAAACACATGAGACAACTACCTTAATGACGATTTACTATGCAGTAAGTACCTTAAGACCAGGGTATGACATTAAATTCCCCAACTGACTCGTGTTTTTCCCGGTAAACCACTAGGAGTTCCCATAAACACATGAGACAACTACCTTAATGACGATTTACTATGCAGTAAGTACCTTAAGACCAGGGTATGACATTAAATTCCTCAAATGGCGCGTGTTTTTCCCGGTAAACCACTAGGAGTTCCCATGAACACATGAGACTACTACCTTAATGACGACTTACTATGCTGTAAGTACTTTAAGACCCGGGCTTTATAGTTCGGACCACTATTAGGTACAATTAATGGAAATTAATTGTTCTTTCCCACTAGCCGTGTGTAGGACGCACTATGAAAAGGTAGAGCGTATCTTCTGGTTTTCGTCCAGTCGCTCAAAACTATGGCCAACGTGCCAACATGACATTAAATTCTACAACTGACTCGCGTTTTTCCCTGTAAACCACTAGGAGTTCTCAGAAACACATGATACCCTATTGACGACTTACTATGCTGTAAGTACTTTAACTATGAACTAACTTTAACTAACTCTTTTTTTCTTTTCACATCACTCAAACGTCGCAGTAAGCTTGCGTGGTAGTCACTAGTGTTACTTTTACGCTTTTCCAACTAAACAATAAGAATAATTCCCTGTGTAGCAAAAAAAAAAAAAAAAAAAAAAAAAAAAAAAAACTTAGATGACTAAATTAACTTTGCCTTCTTTGCAGTTGGTTCACCTGGCGCAATCCACTGCTTTGACTGGGATTTTTACTGTCTAGCTGAAGTCTAGATTCAGTTTGAGCAATGATTCTTGTGTTACAATAACCTCTAGCGGACATGGAGCCCGGTTTCATCCTACCAACATCCTGGAAATACGCTTTTTGGTGGTGGTGGTGGTGGTGGTGGTGGTGGTGGTGGTGGTGGTGGTGGTGGTGGTGGTGGTGGTGGTGGTGGTGGTGGTGGTGGTGGTGGTGGTGGTGGTGGTGGTGGTGGTGGTGGTGGTGGTGGTGGTGGTGGTGGTGGTGGTGGTGGTGGTGGTGGTGGTGGTGGTGGTGGTGGTGGTGGTGGTGGTGGTGGTGGTGGTGGTGGTGGTGGTGGTGGTGGTGGTGGTGGTGGTGGTGGTGGTGGTGGTGGTGGTGGTGGTGGTGGTGGTGGTGGTGGTGGTGGTGGTGGTGGTGGTGGTGGTGGTGGTGGTGGTGGTGGTGGTGGTGGTGGTGGTGGTGGTGGTGGTGGTGGTGGTGGTGGTGGTGGTGGTGGTGGTGGTGGTGGTGGTGGTGGTGGTGGTGGTGGTGGTGGTGGTGGTGGTGGTGGTGGTGGTGGTGGTGGTGGTGGTGGTGGTGGTGGTGGTGGTGGTGGTGGCATAATACCCAGATCCGCACATCTTCGACGGTGGTACTGTGAATGCCCAGAGGTACAATGACAAAGTACTGGAACTATATCTGTGGCTTTCCGGAGATGCAGTTGGTCCACAATTCATCTTATTGGACGATAATGCACGTCCGCGTAGAGCCTACACATAAGCTTCTTTCCTCTCTTATATAAGCAGAGCTGTTTGAAAAAAAAACCTTAGCTCTTGGACAAAGTCCCCCATGACTGAGATTTGAGTTCAAAAAGTAAAAAAATAACAGAAAATTGATACTCGGTCAGATGTCGATCAATTATTAAAAAAGCTCACTGTGAAAACCCTACAACGCAGTGGATACCTATGTGTTGATAGCAACTTATTTTTAAGGTAGGCTAATACAGATAACCTCGAGCACTTGTTTATAAGAATGAATCAATTGTTTATTTATTGTGTATGTTCCAAAATTTTACGGTTTACAACTTTAGGCTACATTTATTTGTCTTTACCTTGTTGCTACCTTGTCTTACATGACACTCTGGTCTTCTACTTTGCCAGGTAGCTCTTAACCTCCATGGCTCCTTGTTACTTAATTAGCCCCTTTCTTCCCCTTCATCTTCCTTTCTTATATTAATTACATTTCTTGTCCGTTTTTCTTTCACTTTCTGTAATAACACACCAATACCTCTTACCTTCTTTTCCTCCTTTGCTGTTAACATTTTTATAGCTACTATCCTCTTCTCTACTTTCTTCCATTTTTCCTCCCAAACCTTTTTTCTCCATATTACAACCTCCTCGCATTCTGTTACATAGTGTTCTATGCTTTCTTTTCCCCCACACATTTCACAAATTCCCTTTTCCCTACCTCTTCTTCCTCTTAGAAATATTGTTCCTGTTCTCGTCTAAGCTAGCCCTTCTCTCTTGCCTATTGCAGTAATCTACATATGCTTCTCGTCCCCAATTTATTTTTATTTGTTTGTAAAATTGTAATGATTTCATATTTTCCAGACTTCCCCATATTTCATATCTTTCTATATCTTCTATTCTGCATTTTACCAATTTATTCACATCGCTTTTATTCCTTTCCTCTAATCTCCATATATCTCACATTCCTAATTTGTGCATAATTCCTCCTATCTCTGTCCACCAACTGTTTTAATTCTCTAATCTTTTTTGATGTCTCATGCATAATTTCATAATTTCCCCTTCTTTGGCCAAACACCTATACAAAAATTTTATTATTATTTCCATTATTATTCCATTTCTTCTTATCTTTCCTAATTCTACTAAAGCTACTTCCCTAGAAGCCTAGGAGCTCATTACAAAACCTTCCGTAGTTTTGGTCCACCGTTTTGTTTACCTCTGCGCCCCCCTCCACCCAGATCGCCACTGCATACAGCATTTTGGATTCTACTAGTGCTTCATACATTCTCTATAACTACTTGCTTGTCATCTGTAGCTTATATTTGCATATTCCTAAACTATTCATTGCCGCCCTTCCGTTTGCTTCAATTGTTTTCCTATGCGCTCCTCATTCTCCATTGTTATTCAGCCTCACTCCTAAGTGAATGCATTGAACAGCTGGTTTAAGGGCAATAAGTTAACATTAAATGTCTGTAAAACAAAATATATGTTATTTCATAAAAGATCATACGTACCAGTAGTAAATAACAAGATACATGTTGATAACGCAGTGATTGAAAGAGTAACAAAAATCACATATCTAGGTTTGATTCTAGACAGTACGCTCACATGGAAGGACCATATCATGCATGTAAAAAATAAGATGCTTCCTGTGTTAGCTGTAATTCACAGGCTGAAATTCAAAGGATTCAGTGTAAATACCATGCTTTAATTCAATCTCATTTGGATTACTTAAACATCTTATGGGGTAACTCTGTTAAATATTTAATTCATGACCTCTAAGTACTTCAAAATCGTGCCTTGAAAATAATCTACAATCTACCCTTTAGAACAAACACAAAAACACTCTACCATGTAACTAACATTTTACCATTACAAGTAAACATAGAATTGTCCTTGATAAATACATCTCCACAAAATAAAAAATAATCTTCTAAAGTCCAATCTAACATTTGAAAGCTCCACACACACACACACACACACACACACACACACACACACACACACACACACACACACACACACACACACACACACACACACACACACACACACACACACAGACACACAGACACACAGACACACAGACACACAGACACACACACACACACACACACACACATATATATATATATATATATATATATATATATATATATATATATATATATATATATATATATAATACAAGAAATAAAGGAAACTTAACAAAACCAACAGTGAACACTTCTACTTATGGTCTGAACAGCTGAACCTCACACGTTATCAACTTATATAATGCGCTGCCACTGAAACTGAAAGGCTGCAGGAACATAAAAGGTTTTAAAAGGAAAGTTGCTGAAAATTTACTGAAGGCATATATTGATAGCTGATAAAGTGTTACACATTTATAGCTGGTTTGAAAGCTGAACTGTTTAAAAATTAATATGGATTAATGTCTCATAGAATATGTAGCTTCTATTTTTCTGTTAAGTTCTTTGTTACTATTATTTCTTGAGTTATAGTGAAGGATGTTTCTTGTACGGTAATTCATTCCTACTATGAAAATGTAATATAAGTATTGCTAAGCGCTGTTTGCCATCATTTTATATATTTTTGTACTGTTCCCTAGCATGAGCTATGGCTCTGAGAACCTTTTCAGATAACAATAAATAAAAAAAAGTATTCAAATTCATTGCCCACTTCTACTCTTTTGTCATTAGGTACCAACTTTTCATCCTTTTTAGTTTAACTCCCTTCTTGAAAAGCATAACTTTAGACTGGCTAATGTTTATTTTTATTCCCTTCACAGGAAAGGGTAAAGAGGGATATGCGTAAGTTGCTGTTTACTTCTCGGCAGCATTCCAGCTCCCCACGTGGAGAAACAGATCATCTTCGCATATCCAGACTTTAGCTTGTATTTTCTGTAATATGTTTGCATTTTAGAATTCTTAAACTTTCCTGAAATAGTAAGTCGGTATTCTTTTTTTTTTTTTTTTTTTCTTTGTACTTGCAATCACGGACCGAGCAGCTTCTTAAACAACTGACTATCGGTTTAATGCACTGGACTGTTCTTATACATTATAAGCAAAACCAAATTTGTAACGAAAGTTTATATATTATAATAACAGGTCAGGGCGTCATAGCAAAAGTTTAGTGGCACAGACAGGGTGCTTGACATATATGTATGGATATAGATCTAAATTAAACGCAAACATAATTACGGAAACCAATTTACATATCGCCATTGTTGGCATACAACAGATGAAGCATGGGGAGAAGGTGAATTTTATTTGTTTGCACGGGCCTATGTTTACATTGTTGATTGGTTTCCAATTAGTGGGGACCAAAAGCAATACCACAAAATGTGAGGGTTATTCCCCACGATGATTACCTCGACTTCCGGTATGACGCCTTGCTTCTCCTGGCTCAAAAAAGCACCCTTCATTGTTCTCTACATCGCTTAGAAATAATTAAAGATCTTGTGTTATAATTAGAGGTGTTCTCTTGCAATTCTACAATAGATATAATGCAATAATAGTTGAAGTACCAGACGTACGTGGTTGAAAGCCTATTTCTACAACACCCAGATTTAGGTTGCACTTAAAGACTTGATGTGGAAGTAAGAAATATAGGAAGCAGAGGTTCTAAGCACCTAGGACCAGTGAAGTGATAGCAAAATTAGAAAAATTATAGAGGAAAAAGACAAAAATTTGACAAATATCCAATTTAATCCAGGATAGACAAATAAAAGCAAATCAATGAACAGTAAAATCAACAAATACGTACCAATTGATAATATACTGGAGAACTGCCCAATAATAACAATGGAACCAAAGCCTAGACCACAAATACACCAAGTATATTACGTTCAATATATAACAAAGCATAGCACATTATTCAGAGAAAGTATTGTCAGTTAGGTACCGACAAATTAGGTTACATTTATATCAAATTTTCATAACTCTAATTCAGAAAACACTTAGCATAACGTAAAAGCGTCCATATCAAAGAAACGTACCACATTTACCTACTTTAAACGTACTCCAACGTTATCATATCTAAAGATGAGTGAAATGATATTCAAATGAGTACGGGGTACATAGAGCTTAGAGTTACTAGACATTCATTTTTCAGGATAAGAGGAAACCTCCAACGTTAAGTCATATCGAACGATGAATAAGGTGATGTTCAAATAAGTACAGGGTGCATAGAGCTTAGAGTTACCAGACATTCATCTTTCAGGATAAGGGAAAACCTGCAACGTTAAGTCATATCAGACGATGAATGAAATGATGTTCAAGTGAGTACAGGGTACATAGAGCTTAGAGTTACCAGACATTCATCTTTCAGAATAAGAGAAAACCTCCAACGTTAAGTCATATCAGACGATGAATAAAATGATGTTCAAATGAGTACAGGGTACATAGAGCTTACATTTACCACACACTCATCTTTCAGGATGAGGGGAAACCTCCAATGTTAAATCATATCGGACGATGAATGAAATGATGTTCAAATGTGTACAGGGTACATAGAGCTTAGCGTAACCAGACATTCATCTTTCAGGATAACGGAAAATCTTAAACGTTAAATCATATCGGACGATGGATGAAATGACGTTCAAATGAGTACAAGATACACAGAGCTTAGTGTTAACAGACGTTCATCTTTCAGAATAAGGGAAAACCTCCAACGTTAAGTCATATAGGACTATGAATGAAATGATGTTCAAATGAGTACATGGTACATAGAGCTTAAAGGTACCAGATCTTTTAGGATAAGAGAAAACCTTAAACGTTAAAAACCTTCAACGGAAAACCTTCAACGTTAAGACATATCGGGCGATGAATGAAATGATGTTGAAATGAGTACAGGTACATAGAGCTTAGAGATACCAGACATTCATCTTTCAGGATAAGGGAAAACCTCCAACGTTAAGTCATATCGGACAATGAATGAAATGATGTTCAAATGTGTACAGGGTACATAGAGCTTAGCGTAACCAGACATTCATCTTTCAGGATAACGGAAAATCTTAAACGTTAAATCATATCGGACGATGGATTAAATGACGTTCAAATGAGTACAAGATACACAGAGCTTAGTGTTAACAGACGTTCATCTTTCAGAATAAGGGAAAACCTCCAACGTTAAGTCATATCGGACGATGAATGAAATGATGTTGATATGAGTATAGATACATAGAGATTAGAGTTACCAGATCTTTCAGGATAAGAGAAAAACGGCAAATTTAAGTCATATCAGACGATGAATGAAATGACGTTCAAATGAGTACAGGGTACATAGAGCTTAGGGTTACCAGACATTCATCTTCGAGGATAAGAGAAAACCTCCAACGTTAAGCCATATCGGACGATGAGTGAATGATGTTGAAATGAGTACAGGGCCTATAGAGCTTAGAACTACAACACGTTCATCTTTTAGGATAAGGGAAAACCTCAACGTTAAGTCATATCGGACGATGAAGGAAATGATGTTGAAATGAGTACAGGGTACATAGAATTTAAGAGATACCAGACCATTTTTCAGGATAAGGGTAACCTCCAACGGTCAGTCATATGGGACAATGAAATTATTTCCAAATGATAACAGGGCACTCAGAGCTTAGAGTTACCAGAATTCATGTTTCAGTATAAGGGAAAACCCCAGGGACTTCCGAAATACAGAGCTTTTAGTTATCCGATGTTGGTGTTTCAGGATAAGGAAAAACTCCAGGATTAACCTTATCCATGTAACTGATCCAGACCGAGATTCGAACTTGGGACTTCCTGAACTTCTGCTATATTCGCAACTATGTTGGTAATTCCGCAGTTTCAGGGTACACCTAAATTTACATCACAAGATTTGTGAATCCCTGCAATTATTGATATCATCCTGTTTATCCAGCTAAAAGTGCCAAACAATGTTAAATGAAAATTACGATTTGGTTTTGTTTCAACTCGACACTTGATGCTGAACTCTGCAGTGAGGTGTTAATGCGACATTTATTGGCACTGGTGAATTGGTGGACAGGTTCAATACTGCACCATTCCAACACTGAGCAGAAAAAATCACTTTCACTGTTAACCTCTAGCGATGAATAATTTTCCATTTTGTTAGTAATGAGACAAGTGTACTGCTTTTCCCATAACATTCTTTTTTTCTTCTCTCAGCCTTCTCAGTACGGATTAGCTAGCTGTACATGCAAAAGAATGTTGATAGATTTTGCCGCTATGTATCGGCAGCGTTCCGTTCTTCGTTTTTTAACCTCCCCCCTCCCTTTTTCTTTTCGTTCCGGCCTCGCCTTTTCTGCTTCGGGCGAAAAATGGGATGTTTTGCAGATGCTTTTGAAATAGATCTGAGAGGCATTTCCCAGCTGTTATTATGCCAGCCTTAGGCCAGTCATTTGCCTACGAACGCTGGCGCCTGCTTTTGTTTTAAACAAGGCAGTGTTGAAAATACAAGAATAATGCCCCACTCTTTAATTTTGTACGTTCCTCACTTTTGGACATCGTCAATCACTGCGCATGTCTCAACACATGACTTTCCCCACCCACTTTCGTTTATAACAACTCCAAGCTCCTCCTACGGAAATGTAAAAATATCCGATCGATGCTCTGCAATTCTAACTTGGACATAAAAGCAGGTGCAAACATTAATATAAAATAAAATGCAGTAAAATAAATGCCATTTGCAACAATGACAAACACAATGGCTCTGCAAAAGTGAAATAGGTGTTAACAAATAATATTTTACTGTATATGCTGGAATTTCAGGAGTTACTTAAATATTCGAACAGACTTTGTATTTCACTATGGTGTGCTCTATAAACAGGATAGATTACGTGTATCAATCTCAAGGTACTCCTTGTGTTAAACAAAAATCATTTGCTATTAATATCCATTTTAGAGATTGAAAATGTGGCTAAACTAAGAGCTTCTCCATTCAACCCTTTTTGCAGCATACGTTTACGACACAAAAAGAATCGGAGACCACAAATGAAATGCAAACGAGTAGTTGAAGTCTGTCAGTGGACAAAAGAACATCGTAGAAGTACGTCAACTGTTCACCAAGAAGCAGGCAAGAGCATAGTATGTGGCCCAGAGGTAGAAAGGGTATCTTTTTTTTTATAATTTTTTATTGATCGATCAGCAGTACAATGCTTTACAGATCAGAGTGAAAAGAAGGTAACAGTACAATAAGAACAATAATACGCAGGGGTAGGCTAACATGCCGCCCCCTAACTACATTAAGTTACAACTCCAATAATACTCTCCGAGAAATTATGTCAATATTGAAGATGTAAGACAGACATCAAGCACTAGAATCACTCGAATCAGATGTATCACTTACAAGCAGGTCCTGTGGTAGTCTGCTCTTCAAGCGTGAGGGCTGGCGCGTGCGGACGCCAATGTTATAATGCACAGCTCCTGGAACTTCTTGCAGCGTGGAAAAGAAACGGCGAGCGATCCTGCGAATGTAGTCGTGAAGAGGTAACAGTCCCACTTCGTGATGGAGCTGCTGATTACGGATGAACCATGGAGCGTTGGTAGCGATGCGCATGAAGTGATTCTGTATGACCTGAAGACGACGTAAATGACATGTGTGTGTGCGCACCCCAAACTTAGCAGGCATGTGTAATAAGCGGACGAACGAGTGATTTGTAGAGTAACAATGAAGACTGTAGGCCGAGGCTGGAACGGCGATGCAACAGAGGTGAGAGTTTCGAAAGTCGCCCGGAGGCCAGTGATATAAGACGATCGATATGATCACGCCAGGTCAGTCGAGAGTCCAAAAGCACTCCAAGTTATTTAACGGGAGTTGTAGTGGGGAGCCAAGGGACATTGTTCCTGTAAAGACTCAACGGAGTAAGCGGAGTATATCGGCGAAGAGTGAAGATTTTAGCTTCGGTTTTAATGAGATCCGCCAAGTGCTGAACCAATGAGTTAGGCGATCTAAAGAGAGCTGTACTACTTGTTGTGCGTGCTGGAGATTAACATGAGAATAATATATTACTGTGTCATCAGCGTAAAGAGCTAAAGAACTCGGGGCTAAGTCAGGAATATCAGAAATGTATATATTAAATAGAGTCGCGGCCAAGATAGAACCCTGTGGGACACCTGCGGTAATATTACGTGGAGATGAAAGCTTTCCACCAATGCGTACTGAAAAGCTGCGGTCGTAAGGGAAACTGTGGATTATAATTGATAAGTTATTAGGAAGACCGATGTGCTAGAGATTAAGGAGCAAACCATCATACCAAACCGTGTCGAATGCCTGTGCCACATCAAGGAAGACAGCCATGGTATACTGATGGGCCTCGAAGCCGTGAACAATTGACTGAGTTAATCGTAAAGCTGATGGGTAGTGGAAGGACAGCACAAATGAAATGGAATACAACCGAGTAGGTAAGGTCTGTCACTAGACAAAACAACATCGTAGAAGTACGTCAACTGTGCACCAAGAAGAAGGCAAGAGCATAGTATGGGGCCCAGAGGTAAACAGAGTACCTTTGAACAGAGACAGTTATCTATGACTATGAAAAGAACAGAACATACCGGGATATATCAGAGATTGTGAATCTTAGGAAGAGTACAGTTAGTGACATAATTCACTGGTATAAGTATGAAGACAGAATTGAATCTCGAGCAAAGCCAGGGCGAACAATGATGTATTTAAGAAAGGTTATATATTGCGTAAAGATGAGAAATGGGAGATAAATGGAAGATAAATAGAGGTCGTAAAGAGATTTGGTTATTTGGGGATAAGACCGAGCTGTGATTGTAAATGGACTGAACAGAAAAAATTGACTCTAGGAAAAGTTAAAATGGCCATGAGTATTGTAAGAACATGTTTAAGGAAATTACCTGACATTAATATCAAATGGCTGGAAAGGATCTATACTGCCATAGTAGAAAATAAGGTATAAACTTGAAAGAAGCGTAGGGAGAGTGAAGCAGATAATTACATTAAGAACAACAACTTCAACCCAAAACAACACCAACATGCCATTTTCAACAGTTTAATCTTTCGGATGATCAACTTTCCACTAAACAGAGAAGATTATCAAGAAGAATACCTACACATTAAAAAGTAGCTATATCCAACGGTTTCAACCCAAATTTAGTAGAGAAAACTGTTAACAGACTCAACAAAGCTAAGAAAATAAAAGAAACCACCACCCTAGGACATATAGGAGAAAGAGAAAAAACTTTTCAAAAATTCACCTTCCACCCATCAGCCTACAACAAATTCCAAAAAATCTTCTCAAAACACAACATAACTCTTGCACCTCAAAATAGGTTTAATATCAGAAATTTGTTAAAAGGCCCTCCCAAAAATTCAATCACTACCAAAGAAAAACCAAGAATCTATGAGATCAAATGTGAAACTTGCCCTAAAATTTATATAGGAAAAACAAAAAGAAATATTAACATCAGAACTAAAGAACATATAAGAAACATTAAAAATGGTGAAACAGAAAAATCAGCAGTGGCTTTTCATTTTTTGAATACTAGACATGACATCAACTTGGAAACATCTCTAATAAAATACGTTAATCACCCCATAGACCTTTCCGTATGGGAAAAATCTTCATCAACAAAAATCGTCATAGTCATGAATTTTGAAACTCCACCACCGGACATCTTTGACAAGTACATCACGCCATCTATTGACAATACGGAGAAAGAGGAAACCACTACAACTTACACTAATCGAATATCAGCTGATGATAGGAGCAAGAGCTCTTGAAACATGTCCTGTGAATAAACAGTGTGAGTGAAGCAATGTGTCAATATCTTCTCGATTCACTTTTGTACTAAGAAAATAAGATGTTGCATGGGGCAGAGATACGGGGAGTAGATGAAGCATGGGAAGAGGTGGACGTTATTAACAGATCTTTCTGTAAATATATTTTGGGCTTACCGGTAGCTTCACCCAATGGAGCAGCACAATTAGAGTTGGGAAGACATTCAACAATGGTTAAAATTGTCTCAAGCGTATTGAAGTATCTATACAGAGTTGCCAATTTGGAGGAAAGCATTATTATCAAGGAATGTCTTCTTTTGCAGATGAGAAGCAAATGGGGAGAGTCTTGGGCGCAAAAAGTAAGGGATCTGATGGAACAGATAGGTATGGGACATATTTGGAGAAACGAGGAGTATTATAGGGGATTTTGGAAAGAGGTAGAATTAAGCCTGGAAGATTTAGATAACCAAGTTATATTTACCAGTGTAAGGGAGAAAAGATCATTGTGAACATATAGGGAAATAAAGACAGTGTGGGGGAGGGAGAGGTACATAGATGTGTGTAATAAGTCAGGACGAGAAGGATTTGCCTGGGCAAGGACAGGAGTTAGAAATTTTGAATGGTATTAGATATGAAAAGGATACAGGGAAATGTCCAATGTGTGGAGAAGAGGATACAGATTGCCATGGTATACTTTATTGTAAACAAACAAAGATAAGGAGAGAACAAATTTGGCAACAAAAGTGGGACAGTTTTAGGGAACGGGGGAGGTATTAATAATAATAATAATAATAATAATAATAATAATAATAATAATAATAATAATAATAATAATAATAATAATAATAATAATAATAATAATAATAATAATAATAATAATAATAATAATAATAATAATAATAATAATAATAATAATAATAATAATAATAATAATAATAATAATAATAATAATAATAATAATAATAATAATAATAATAATAATAATAATAATAATAATAATAATAATAATAATAATAATAATAATAATAATAATAATAATGCTATTAGGAAAAGGAGAAAAGGATGTAAGAAATATAGGTGCATACTGGGGAAAGTTAGAGAGAAATGGTTAAGATAGATGAAGAATAAGTAACAATTAAGGGCTGGAAAGCTAGAACGAGGGATACAAGGGAGAGAAGGGTCATCAATACACGGAAAACCAGGGGCTATGTGTATTGAGACCAGGACTCGAGGCAAGCAGGTAGGAAGGGTATAAGTCATTTTGTTATTGTGTGAAAAAAATGTTACAAATGTCAATGTATCAATGAAACTGTATGTAGAAGAAAGATGAGAAATAATTGCAAATACATATAGTTTTCCGGGCTTTAAGTGTTACATATCACTTCAGTGTCATAGTTTCAAGGTTATTCATTAAATAGATAATTGAAAATTATAAATATTAAAAGCAGAAGCATTATTAACAGTGAAGTATTCTCCATATTTAAGTTTGATTTATGAGTCACTATGTTTACACTCAAACTTCACTTGTTGTTGTATAATTGAAACGTTTTCAAGATCATTCGATCTCATCCTCAGCTGTTTGGTGACTAAATGAACCTTCCTCTTCTTCCACTACTACGGAGCTCCGATCACTCTGCCATCTGGTGTTAGGGGCAGTAAGTTTTAATAATTCATTTAATGCTGGGATTTCAAAATATATAACTTTATCACGGTTTTTGTTTATGAATATGTTTCCCCAAATATCCAATTCTATTGATCAATTCAATTTGAAATCAGGAATTTATCAGATTAATTGTGAAACCTGTGAAAAAAGCTACATAGGAAAAACTAAGAGAAACTTGTTAACCAGGCAAAAAAACACCAGAGGAACATTAAGTTGTAACAGACAGAAATATCTGCAGTTTCACACCATTTTTGGACAGAAAACCACAACATTGACCACAACATTAAACTGTTAAAATATTTAAGTACACCCATAGAATTGGAAATTTGGGAAAAATATTCATAAACAAAAACCGTGATAAGGTTAAAAATTTTGAAATCCCGGCATTAAATGAAGTATTAAAACTTAGTGCCCCTAACACCAGATGGCAGAGTGTTCGTAGCTCCGTAGTAGTGGAAGAAGAGGAAGGTTCATTTAGTCACCAAACAGCTGAGGATGAGATCGAATGATCTTGAAAACGTTTCAATTATACAACAACAAGTAAGTGAAGTTTGAGTGTAAACATAGTGACTCATAAATCAAACTCAAATTGAAAATTAGTTTATTAGATTGTAACTATCACTTCTGTGTCCTTTTTCCCAATACTTAGGTCCTTTAGGTCCTAGTCTCAATTTTAGGCCCTTTTTAGACAATTTATAGTTGCTCAACTTCCTAGCTCAAGTTATAAAGTAGACTTGCCCCACTTTCTCTTAAAATCCATAACTCGCATGTAAATGCCACAACACTGACCTGTTCAAGTCTCCACACAATGGCACTAATAGCAGCACTATGTAAAATCAATGGACCTTATTATCCTCGACATGTTTTCTCCACATAAAACGTTACGACTAGTAGGGGGTCGCTGTAATTTAGAATTTTGCAGGTGATGGCTCTTGCATGTCGAAACTCACGCAAACCTGCAACGATCCACTCACAGGGACATTGCACTCACTATTTATTAGAAGCCCATGTAGGTACAATGGGATTAGGATAATACATTAGGCCTGAACGATACTAAAAATGTTTAACAGTCGGTTACTATATGGTAGCGTTGACATGTCTTCTTTATATATACACGAGGTACGTTCAGGAAGTAAGCTCCGTTTGGTAATAAAATTAAATTGTTTACAGATACAGAAAAATTATGTATTGCATAATATTCTACAACTCTTAAGCTAATTTTCCACATAACTGCCGAAATTTTGCAGGCATTTGTCATAGCAAGGCACGCGTTTTTTATATGCCTTCTTCATAGAAGTTTGCCGCCTGTGTCTTCAACCAGTTGGAAACATTTTCTTTCAGCTCTTCGTCATTGTTGAAGTGTTGACCCTGTGGCAGTCGGGGGTGTATGCCAACATGATATTAAATTCTCCAACAGACTCGTGTATCTCCCGGTAAACCACTAGGAGTTCTCATAAACACATGAGACAACTACCTTAATGACGACTTACTATGCTGTAAGTACTTTAAGCCCCGGGCTTTATAGTAAACCACTAGGAGTTCTCATAAACACATGAGACAACTACCTTAATGGCGACTTACTATGCTGTAAGTACTTTAAGCCCCGGGCTTTATAGTAAACCACTAGGAGTTCTCATAAACACATGAGACAACTACCTTAATATCGACTTACTATGCTGTAAGTACTTTAAGCCCCGGGCTTTATAGTAAACCACTAGGAGTTCTCATAAACACATGAGACAACTACCTTAATGGCGACTTACTATGCTGTAAGTACTTTAAGGCCCGGGTATGACATTAAATTCTCCAACTGACTCGTGTTTTTCCCGGTAAATCACTAGGAGTTCTCATAAACACATGAGACAACTACTTTAATGACGACTTACTATGCTGTAAGTACTTTAAGACCCGGGTATGACATTAAATTCTCCAACTGACTCGTGTTTCTCCCGGTAAACCACTAGGAGTTCTCATAAATACATGAGAAAACTACCTTAATGGCGACTAACTATGCTGTAAGTACTTTAAGACCCGGGTATGACATTAAATTCTCCAACTGACTCGTGTTTTTCCCGGTAAACCACTAGGAGTTCTCATAAACACATGAGAAAACTACTTTAATGACGACTTACTATGCTGTAAGTACTTTAAGACCCGGGTATGACATTAAATTCTCCAACTGACTCGTGTTTCTCCCGGTAAACCACTAGGAGTTCTCATAAATACATGAGAAAACTACCTTAATGGCGACTAACTATGCTGTAAGTACTTTAAGACCCGGGGTTTATAGTTCGGACCACTACTAGGTACAATTAGTGGAAATTAATTGTTCTTTCACACTAGCCGTGTGTAGGACGTCTTGTTGGCCTTGTAGGTTGGTCTTTTGCCTGCCTCCGCTTTCCTCAAGAGAGGTCCCAAATCTGCGTCCGCCAGCTGCCCCTCCTCAGGTCTGTGCTATTCTAGCCATCCGCAGGCACTGCCGTGACTACTCGGACAGCTGCGGCTCGCTCCTTCTCTTCCACACTTGTGCATTGGCTGCACTCCTCTCGGCAGGTTCTTCGGAACATGGTCGGTGCGTTACCGCGGTTCTTACCTCTACGATGTTCAGAGGCGAAGTCGGATTCCTGCAGCTTCTGAACCAAACGTGCTGTCTGGCCTTCCAGGTTTCTAAAGCTCAGTAGCCAGGTTAGGGTGGAGTGGTCATTCCTCGGGTGGAATGTCTGATCCTACAGGTACTTGCGGAAGTGCTCCAAGGCCTTTACTACCGCCAGTAACTCTCGCCGGGTGACGCAGTAGTTGATCTCTGCCTTGGCTGAAGACGCGCTGGTATCGTCTCAGCAGTTGTTGAACCTTCTCGAGCTGTTCTGCGGTCAGGTGATCGGCTGCCCTCTCCAGTAAGACTTCCAGCCGGGGCCCCAGGTGTTGCGTTGGCACCGGCTCTGTGTCTTGTCGAGTGCTCTCACGATGACCACAGGCTCGCACTTCCACTGTTGACAACATTCTTGTTACATGACTTTACATCAACAACTTTCAACTCACTCTGTTTACAACTCCCCCGGCTGGCGTGTCACAATCGCTTATATATCTCCTGATAATTTCCAGATCATTCTAAAATAAACCAGAAACCGAATTATCTCTATCAGTTGTGGCATGTCGGTGTGTCGGGAGAGTATTGCCGCGCAGTTTAGTTCAATTATTTGGCAGGAGCTCGACTCCCAGGGTTGTCAGCATCGCTAATAAAATTTGAAGAATATCGATGTCCTCGGCTGCTCTCGGAGTTGACCTAATATTTATAAATATAGTATTTTTGGCAAGGATCTCTTGATACAGGGCGTCCTGGGTGGATCAGTTAGGGTACTTGGAAAGAAACACAAGGTTAATTCTCTTAAGACGATTGGTTGTATTTCAATTACTCTCGAAATACATGTTAATTAGGCGAACTCTGAATGGTAGGTTACGCGTTTGCGTGGTAGCACTCCCGTGTATATAACACGAGTCGTCGGATTGGCACCTCGCTATTAACTAGCTTTAATCGAACGCGATTTCTTTAGCTTCCTCATCCATTCCTTAAAGAACGTGATGTCTGACTTCGTGCTGCTGCACGACGATCTAGCCCGACTCCCAGCTACCGACTGATTTAATCAATGCGATTTCTGTCAGCATGCATTAGCATGACGAACTCGGTCGACTCACAGCCACCGACTCCCGGCTAGCGATTGACTTTAGATATCTGTTTGTTCCCGGCTAGGCCATCTGACACTGCGCTTCATCCTTCAGCTCATTACTTTTAATTAGTTGGTCGGTAGAAAACATATGGAGTCCCAGTTACTAGAAACTCCCTTTAGACCATCTAAGATGTCTCCTTCCTGTCAACTATGTTTGAAAGGAAACGCCAGCAGTGACCCATCAAATTTATGGCTGCGGTCAGCTTTCTTAGGGAAGGAAAACTCCCGACCGTTCAGAGCTCGTAACAATCTTGACATTTCACAAAAAATATTTCTTTCAGTACACGTATATATATATATATATATATATATATATTCCTTTAACATTCAATTAATATACTCGAGGAAGAGAGTACCGTTTCAACCCCCAAGGAAAGATTTTAGATGCAAAAACAAATAAAAGTCACTAGGAGCGAGTTCAGGGCTGTACGACTGGTGATCAAACAGGTCCCAGCCAAATCCCTATAGGATGTTTTTCGTCGCATTTGCAGTGTTTGGTCGTGCGTTGTCGTGAAGAAACACAACACCTTTTCACAGCCGATAAATTTCAATTGGTTTCACTTTCCTAGCATTCAGAAAACGAATCTCAGATCTGACTTCACAGGCAACGGGATTTTCAATCAACACAGACATTGTAAACAAGCACAACAAAGCGTACGAGTCTGACAGCGATCTCACAATGGCGCACGTTTCTTCTCCTTGATACAGAGCGTCTACCGCGCACATGCGGAACTGCGATCGCAGCGCTGCAGCGGAGATAAATTGAAACAGAGCTTACTTTCTGGAATCCACTTGTGTATATATAATATATAAAGTATATATAATAAGATATGGCAGAAAACCTTCTGTATAGGAGAGTCACGGTCAACTCGATGCCTTAGTTCCAAATCTGTCCGCCAGGCAACCACTACTTTCAAATCAACACTCATTTATTTATCAAATGTTTCCTTCTTTCTTAATTTGACTGTAATCTCTGTTTATATTCTCATTACTATTTACGAGAGCTGTTCAAAAAACAATGATGATAATTTTTTACGGTCATAATTTTTCACACTAAAATCCAATCTTATTATATTCTGTTAGCTTAATGTGAAACAAACACGCCGTAGTAGTTTCATTGTTGGTTCTCCTGGTTCCCGCCTGTGTGTTAAGATTTAACACTAGTTTAGTAATACTTAAAACGATAATTGCATTTCACCAACAAGTATTAGCTTAACACTCCTGTTAGATCTCTTGTTAAACTAACAAACCTTATTTCATTCTTATTTCTTAGTTAAGTGTGTAGTAACATTTCTTTATTTATTCATATCCTGATGATGAAAGAGGTGTACGCTCCGAATACTTGGATGTCTAATCGTCTTTACTCCTGGCTTGAAGCCCGAAAATATCTTGAACATACCTATATTATTCAAAAGTCTGCCAGTGGGAAAAAGACTTCTGAGGAGATTTTCAGAAAGTTCAAGATATACATTTCACTTCTCTTGAAAGCACTTTAAACCTTTGGTGCTTTAGTGAATACGTTTGGAAAACATTTTCAAGAAGTAAACTGTGAAACAAAGTGAAATTTAAAAAATAATTAAAAAAATTAAAATTGCAATATGCATCGCAATATATGTTCAAGATTCTTCCAAAGGTCACACAAAGTGATGAATATTGTTGATATTAGTGAATCAAAAATGTTGACTGAAATTATGAAATAAAAATATACAAGATGATTAACAATTATCATTATCCAATTTTAAATTGGTTTCCAGAGGAGGTAATACGAGGGTGGTGTCAAAAGTTTCCGGCCTCAACATGCAGATGGCAGCACTTGTAAAAAAAACTAGTGAATTCCATTATTCATCTGTTGACAGTTACTCACCAAAGTTTGCGTTTCGGACGCTCAGTTGTTACCTAACAGTCGATTTACTGAGTTGATGTGAGTGTTTTTATGAAAATGGACAAAATCGAGTATCGAACTGTCATTAAATATTTGTTTTAGAAAGACAGTACGCCTACGCAAATCAAAGATGAGCTGGATTATGTGTATATTGACATTTTTGTTACTACGACAATTTCTCAAAAGAAACTAAACATTAAAGCTCCCAAAACGGAACTACTTAGCGGATTGGATAACTCAGGTTCTGTCAATTACCAACAATCCTGTCATTCCTAATGATGCATCAATAATCAAGTCTCATTATCCTTTGAAGTACAGTTGGTCTCCTTTCCGAAGTTTTTAAAATTGATGGTTCTTTTGTTAATCCTTCCATTTTCCGCTGCTTTAACTGGGATAGGATTTTCATAATCCCAAATCACAAAGACCAATCTTTTAAAGGAAGATATACGGGAAACTTCAGAGCAGGAAATCTGTCATTTTTCTGACGTGCGGGAATTAGGTTGATTAACGTCACGTTATTTTATGCTCGTCTAAGGCTCCTCATACCCATCATCGTTCTACTACCAAACTTCTACCTCTGTTACCACTAATACAATGTCAAAGTGAATGAAGATAAGGAAAAATACAACGATTTTTTTAAACATTTGCCACCTTGTGTGGCCTTTGAAACAAAGCTGAACACAGTAATAAAAACACATTCTAATTAGAAAAAATGTATTGTCATAAACCATTTTGTTTCACATTGTTCAATACCTACAATTCTTCAAGCTCAAAATGTCCGTTACGGGGGCTGTTCCATTAAGAAGGACCACAAACTTTTTTGACAATCCACCTTACCTCAACCTCATAATTTTGATGTTCCTTCTCAAAATAGTCTCCCCTGAATGCGATGTACTTGTCACAGCGTTTCTGCCAGTCTTCAAGGATATGCTGGAAACCATTTTTTGAGAGATCCTTCAAAATCACCTCCGCAGCCTTCACCACTGCTTCTGATGATGGATAATGCCTCCCACGAAGGCGTTTCTTCAAGTTAGGGAATGGCAAACAGTCACATGGGGCTAAATCCGGACTATAGGGAGGGTGAGGGATTTTAAGAGAAAGAAAAATGGTATCAAATTGAACTTTTTTTGTATATATACTTCACTATACAAAACTTCTAACACGCTCATTTTATGCATCACTAAGATTTTATTTCTCCTAAACAATTGGATTCTCTGTGAAGAGAATTATGGCAGTTATGTGCAACTAAATATTAACATGTGTTTAGAAAATTTCGTTTGTTGAAGCATCTGAGAAAAGTTATGAATTTATATTACATTTTTTGCATTATCAACATATTAAGAAATAGTTGCTGGTTAGATTGTATGAATTTCATTGCCCTGTGACAAAGCAAACCCTTGAATTTTGATTTTTCAAAAGTGTGTAGTTAAATGGAAGCATTGTGCTTTCAAAACGTCCCTCTGTCCTTAATCAACTTCCATGTTTACAACACTCTTGTTATATTTCTTTACAACTGTTTACTACTCACGACTGACTGTTGGAAAGTCGTCGCTCTCTTAAATACCTCATTGGTGAAGAACTTCAAACTGTGGTTCATCTCCTTTTCTGTTGTCCCATTTTCTGGAGAGAAAGACAAG
This sequence comes from Mantis religiosa, assembly GCA_030765055.1. Classification (NCBI taxonomy): domain Eukaryota; kingdom Metazoa; phylum Arthropoda; class Insecta; order Mantodea; family Mantidae; genus Mantis; species Mantis religiosa. The sequence continues at coordinate 754,185 of JAUKNK010000264.1, forward strand.
AATTAATATTCAAGCTAGACTCTCTAGGAACTGAATTTTCTGCTCCGCTCACATCTTTGCTAATGAAGCCACAACAGTATAAGTATTTCATGATGTTTATAAACTCAGTGTTTAAACGTCTGAAATAGTTTAAATTAATATGCATCAGATTATAACATATTTTCTTCCTTCTAATATTTAAAATTTTTTGTTAAAATTGTGTATTTTTATGTATCAACTATAACCCTAATATACCACTCTGTAAAATAGGGTTCATAAATCTGGATAAATAAAAAAATACCTCATTGATAAATTCGAGAGACTTCTGGAGCAAATAAGAGAAACAACTGTTGTCTGTCAATGGAGATATCACTAGAACCTTCTTTACGCTAAACCCTATCTGGGCTGGCAAGTCACTTATCTCAAGCGCTATGTTTATCTGACTATGCAAGCACTGTCTGCCTGATGTTTTTATCTGCAGGTTCCTTGTGTACTCAAGCCGCGCTTATCTCCCAGCACCAAATTTCTGTGCTTTTCGCCGCGATAATATTTATTAAACTGCTACATATTTTAAATGTTTCGTCTACAAGTACAGTGCATATGAGGCGTTGAGAATCATAATGTCCTAAAGCACAGATACATAGTTTTCTAAATTCCATCTGAGGCACAGAATATATACTTATTACAAGTGTTACCCTCAGGCCGGGAGAACCCATGTGACCTGCTCTTGGCTCCTGGCTCTTGGCTACGGGCAGGTAGTTACTCCTTAAATTGAATATTTGTTAAAAATGCTGCTTTTATCATGCGATGACTACACTCCTGGAAATGGAAATAAGAACACATTGACGCCGGTGTGTCAGACCCACCATACTTGCTCCGGACACTGCGAGAGGGCTGTACAAGCAATGATCACACGCACGGCACAGCGGACACACCAGGAACCGCGGTGTTGGCCGTCGAATGGCGCTAGCTGCGCAGCGTTTGGGCACCGCCGCCAACAGTGTCAGCCAGTTTGCCGTGGCATACGGAGCTCCATCGCAGTCTTTAACACTGGTAGCATGCCGCGACAGCGTGGACGTGAACCGTATGTGCAGTTGACGGACTTTGAGTGAGGGCGTATGGTGGTCATGCGGGAGGCCGGGTGAACGTACCGCCGAATTGCTCAACACGTGGGGCATGAGGTCTCCACAGTACATCGATGTTGTCGCCAGTGGTCGGCGGAAGGTGCACGTGCCCGTCGACCTGGGACTGGACCGCAGCGACGCACGGATGCACGCCAAGACCTTCGGATACTACGCAGTGCCGTAGGGGACCGCACCGCCACTTCCCAGCAAATTAGGGACACTGTTGCTCCTGGGGTATCGGCGAGGACCATTCGCAACCGCCTCCATGAAGCTGGGCTACGTTCCCACGCACCGTTAGGCCGTCTTCCGCTCACGCCCCAACATCGTGCAGCCCGCCTCCAGTGGTGTCGCGACAGACGTGAATGGAGGGACGAATGGAGACGTGTCGTCTTCAGCGATGAGAGTCACTTCTGCCTTGGTGCCAATGATGGTCGTATGCATGTTTGGCGCCGTGCAGGTGAGCGCCACAATCAGGACTGCATACGACCGAGACACACAGGGCCAACACCCGGCATCATGGTGTGGGGAGCGATCTCCTACACTGGCCGTACACCTCTGGTGATCGTCGAGGGGACACTGAATAGTGCACGGTACATCCAAACCGTCATCGAACCCATCGTTCTACCATTCCTAGACCGGCAAGGGAACTTGCTCTTCCAACAGGACAATGCACGTCCGCATGTATCCTACGCCACCCAACGTGCTCTAGAAGGTGTAAGTCAACTACCCTGGCCAGCAAGATCTCCGGATCTGTCCCCCATTGAGCATGTTTGGGACTGGATGAAACGTCATCTCACGCGGTCTGCACGTCCAGCACGAACGCTGGTCCAACTGAGGTGCCAGCTGGAAATGGCATGGCAAGCCGTTCCACAGGACGACATCGAGCATCTCTACAATCGTCTCCATGGGAGAATAGCAGCCTGCATTGCTGCGAGAGGTGGATATACACGGTACTAGTGCCGATATTGTGCATGCTCTGTTGCCTGTGTCTATGTGCCTATGGTTCTGTCAGTGTGATCATGTGATTTATCTGACCCCAGGAATGTGTGAATAAAGTTTCCCCTTCCTGGGACAATGAATTCACGCTGTTCTTATTTCAATTTCCAGGAGTTTATAAAGTTTGATTAAATGTTCTGTTTTGATAGAATTGTCAACTCATTTACCGAGTGAGTCTTGCTATCAAGAGATGGCTCCACCTGCAGGATATTAATGTGGCAAAGAAGATTTGCAAATATTTACAGAGTTGAATAACAAATTTTAATTATTGAGCACAGATGTACCTTAGATTTAATTGTTGTCCCTTAATTTAAAATAAAGAGTATCCAGAATGAATATTGAATATTTATCCTACCAAAAAATAACTCTGTGTGGGACCAGAAGTCTTCTGAACTATGTATATTTAAATTTCTCTATTGATAGTTTTGTTGTCGCTTTATCTGAAATATTTTGTTTACAATTATAGTACATATGAGGCGCTAAAAACTATAATGGCCAGAAAAGAAGCATAGTTTTACAAATTGCATTTGAGTTACAGAATATATACTTATTAGAAGTGTTACCCTCAGGCCGGGAGAACCCACGCGAACTGCTCTTGGCTCTTGGCTACGGACAGGTAGTTAGTTACTCCTTAAATTGAATATTTGTTAAAAATGTTGCTTTTATTATGCAATGACTATAAAGTTTGATTAAATGTTCTGTTTTTATAGAATTGTCAACTCATTCACCGAGTGAGTCTTGCTATCGAGAGATGGCTCCACCTGCAGGATATTAATGTGACAAAAAAGATTTGCAAATATTTAGAGAGTTGAATAGCAAATTTTAATTATTGAGCACAGAGTACCTTAAATTTGTTTTCCCTTAATTTAAAATAAAGAGTATCCATAATGAATATTGAATATTTATTGAACCCAAAATAACTCTGTGTGGGACCAGAAGTCTTCTGAACTATGTATATTTAAATTTCTCTATTGATAGTTTTGTTGTCACTTTATCTGAAATGTTTTGTTTACAATTGTAATGCATATGAGGCGCTGAGAACCATAATGGCCCGAACAGAAACATAGTTTTGCAAATTCCATTTGAGTTACAGAATATATACTTATTACAAGTGTTACCCTTAGGCCGGGAGGAACCACGTGACCTGATCTTGGCTCCTGGCTCTTGGCTACGGACAGGTAGTTACTCCTTACATTGAATATTTGTTAAAAATGTTGCTTTTGTTGTGCCATGACTATAAAGTTTGATTAAATGTTCTATTTTGATAGAATTGTCAACTCATTTACCGAGTGAGTCTTGCTGTCGAGAGATGGCTCCACCCGCAGGATATTAATGTGGCAAAGAAGATTTGCAAATATTTACAGAGCTGAATAACAAATTTTAATTATTGAGCACAGATGTACCTTAGATTTAATTGTTGTCCCTTACTTTAAAATAAAGAGTATCCACAATGGATATTGAATATTTATTGAACCAAAAAATAACTCTGTGTGGGACCAGAAGTCTTCCGAACTATGTATATTTAAATTTCTCGCTACCTTTAATACGCATTGATATTGTTAGTTAAGGATTGTATCGATAGTTTTGTTGTCACTTGTATCCAATTATAAATCTGAATTCTTTTGAGAACCATTCTTGCAAATGCTATCTGAGGCACAGAATATATACTTATTAGAAGTGGGCCTCCCATGTTAATCGTCGGCAACACGAGGTGATCGCAGCGCCCATATTTTCGGGTGGCAAACTAAATTATGAAAAATGGCGCGCCCAAAAGCTTTACGTGTCCGGAATACTATAGCTGTATTTTTCATACATGCTTAGCTGTCAGCTGGTGATAGGTTCGAGTACCGCATTGCTACAGATGACGTACAAAGATAATTACGTGAGCTTTGAGAGTTGTAACTGCAGTTTCAAAGTTAATGCATTTTCTGAAAGCTCACATAATCTGTAGCATTACAGTGCTAGAACGTAATTAGCTGAATCTTGCAGAGAATTTTCTGCATGGCACCTGTATTATTTTCTACTTCAATTATCTCCAAATTTTTATGAACTTTCAAGGAGTTAACAATAGGATGTGGTATTTGACAGGAAAATTTTAATAATATTTTCTCAATTACTGCTTTCCTTTATTATTCCGGCTCATTTATATAACAAATAAATTTGACATTTACTTAAATAACATGAGCAAATCAACTAAACCAAGCACAAAGAATCAGTAGAACAATACTAGCTATAACTGAAAACACTTAAGTGATGCAACTTAGCTAATACATTTAATTACAAAGATACTTTACCAAAACATTCTGTGTAATATTACAGATATTTATAAATCATACAACGCAGTACTTTTTTCATTTAAACCAAGACACTAACTAATATAAAACTGCAGCTGTTGCACGAAGTAACAGAAATGATAAACTTGAATACTTTACAAATAAGCTTTAACGTAACGTTCTGTAATAACTAGGGGCCTATTTTATTCCTTTGTTCAGAAACGTAGGCTTTTAAGTTGTACGCAGGTTTCCTACAATTATTTGTCTAATTTCTTAGTTTTATATTGCATATAAATGCCTGTTTTGTAGGTTTGTGCCTATTCTACTTATTAGTGCATAAAACTGCATTTTAGCCACTTTCTTCTGTTTGTAATTTGTGACAACAGCTCTTGCCTTTGTTGGTGTCAACGTGAAGTATTCGGGGAAGAGAAATTTCTTACTGCTGCCCATTGGTTCTACAAAAAGGGGTTTATTAAGGAGATACATCTGTGAAAATTGGCCCAAAACTTACAATATTGCCAAATTTAGTTTTTTATATTAAAATTAATATAGACATACTTCAATAATATAAAGTTGTTTTTTTCTAGCGGTATTACAGTAGTCACTACACATGACTAAATATCCCTAAACCTGTATCGTGGCTGCTATTACGTAATTCTAACCTCATATTTCTCAGATTTCATATTTTCTACATTTTGCTAACTTTAAAATGTTCCACAGGATGCAGTTCTCTATTAATCTGTATGCAATTCTAAACATTTCTGGAAGGGAAACTGTATATTAAGTTTACCCATTTACATTTGTCGTGTTTTTTGTTATTTGTATTGAAAAGGATTATAATGCTTGCTTCTTACTGAAAACGCTCAGGTAAATAAAAATTGTTAAATAGGTGTAGTTATTTTTTCCTTTCCTTGGTATGGCGAGGACAAATATTTCACGCAGGTACAGGTCATTAGAAGGTTAAAATGGGTGCAGAAACGTATACCCCAAGCATTAATTTTGAAATTACAATACATGGGACATTTTGAAAATCGCATGTCAAATAGGCATAAACTGTTAATTCCTCAGAAACTGTTGTAACTAAAAAGCTGAAAACTGATATTGTCACCCAATTATCGAAAAGCATGACCAACTGACAGCTGAGTAGGGGACCAGAGGCATTCGGCCCACGCCCACCCATTTATTTTGGTCACTAACTGAGGGGATGATTAGGGAAATGTCGCTGGCCGCCTCTTCCCCCTCCCCCTGCTGTCTGGAACCTTCGTGGTGATTCACTGAAACGAGAGGCTTCGAGAAACAGCAATATCCTTATAAAAGGGGGGCTGCAGTTGGCAGTTCAGTTCAGTTCTCGTCGAGCAGTCGTGAGGATCGCCCAGTGAGAGAACGGACTGTGTATGCATCGGAGAAGTGTACGTAACTGCGTACAGTGGACCTGTGACAGTTGAACTGGTGGATTGTAATTGTGTGGATTACGTAATTCTGTGTAATCGGCAAGTTCTCCAATTGTAATTCGGTGGAAATAAAGAACAATTTTGAGTGGTGCAATTGGACTTTTAATTTCACGAACCCACAAAATCACAATATTATTGCATTCCTGATCGATCATAAAAATAAATGATATAAACTTGAAACAAATCTAACAAAATCTTCAGATATTTCAATTTTCACCCATAAGCCCCCCAACACATGTTTCTGTTTTTCGACATGGTTAATTACTCCACACCTTTCCACACATTATTGTTCTTACTTAGTGAAGTGGATTTATATGTATTTTAATTAAACTTGCTGTAGAGCCACTTATGAACTTTGGAATAATTGTAGGACTATTTCGCCAAGGGAACCACAAAATAGTATATGTTTAGCGAATTTGTTGCACCATATGCTGCGATGATTGTCATTTTGTTATAGTGTTTATTTTACTAGAATTGTGTATTTCTAAGTGTTTACTTGGCAAGTGTTTAGTGCCCATTTTAGTGCCCATAAATCCGCTGCTTAGTGATAACACTGTAGGGTTTAAAGTGATGAATAAGATGAGTAATTCATTGCATTGCATGGAAAGTTTAGCATAACATAACACTTTAGCTTTGCATTATTACATTTAATTCTGTACCTCTTCCAATAGTTCTGGATGTTTCAAATGTATATTCTTTATTGCACTTTTGACAACTGAGTGATAATGTAACTAATGATCCATTTCGCTTCTTGCTGTCCTCTAATATAACATCACGGCCGCGCCGTGGCACAGTGGTTAGACCGCTTGGCCCTCACCAAGGCGACCCGGGTTAGATCCCAGGAGACCGTAAATTGAGATTTGTTGTGCGGGTTTTCTCCGGGATCTCCGGTTTCCCCCGCTATCTCATTCCACCGGTGCTCCATCTTCATCTCATGTATCATCAGTGTCATCGCCTGCGCTGCCGTATGTACTAAAAGCGGGCGTTCAACACTACACATTTCATTTGATATAACATCAATTTTCATTTTCACAAAATGTACACTGTAAAAGGATTCGATATGTACTAACTGATAATTTGTTGATCTAATGTCAATTTTTACTTTAGTTAAACTGTCATTACTGTCTTTAAACAATGGAGAGACTATTTTTCCCTTGAAGAATCAATTTTCACTTCACATTCTTCGCCAATGTTTGAGATTGAGTTTGACGAAGTCAATATAGTCCGCCTTAGTAGCGTGGTGGTAGCATGTCTGCCTCACGTTCAAGAGGTCCCGAGTTCGAATCTCGGTCAGGGTGATTTACCTGGATAAGGTTTTTCCAGGATTTTCCCTTATTCTGAAAGACGAATGTCGGGTAACTCTAACCTCTATGGACCCCGGGCTCATTTATGCATCATTTCACCCTTTTTATTCATCGCCCGATATGACTTAACGTTGGAGGACGTAAATTACAAAAAAAAAGTCAATTTATTGTGAAAGAGTAGAGCCGGAGTGAAAATTTAAATATCTGTTGGAGAATATAATGTCATGTTGCCACGTTGACCATAGTAGCTCAATGGTTAGAGCGGCTGGACGGAGACCAGAAGATCCGTGGTTCAAATACCGGCTGCGACATTCCATTTTTCAGTCTGGCCCTATTCTTTCATCTCTATTCTTTCACACGGCTAGTGTCAAAGGACAAATAATTTCCATTAATTGTACCTAATAGTGGTCCGTACTATAAAGCCCGGGTCTTAAAGTACTTACAGCATAGTAAGTCGTCATTAAGGTAGTTGTCTCATGTGTTTATGACAACTCCTAGTGGTTTACCGGGGAAAAACTGAGTCAGTTGGAGAATTTAATGTCATGTTGACACTTTGGCCATAGTACCTCAATGGGTTAGAGCGGCTGGACGGAAACCAGAAGATCCGTGGTTCAAATCCCGGCTAAGATATGAATTTTTCAGTCTGGCTCTACTCTTTCATAGTACGTCCTACAAACGGCTAGTATGAAATAACAATTAATTTACATTACTTGTACCTAATAGTTGTCCGAACTGTAAAGCCCGGGCCTTAAAGTACTTACAGCATAGTAAGTCGCCATTAAGGTAGTTGTCTCATGTGTTTATGAGAACTTCTAGTGGTTTACCGGGAAAAACACGAGTCAGTTGGAGAATTTAATGTCATACCCGGGCCTTAAAGTACCTACAGCATAGTAAGTCGTCATTAAGGTAGTTGTCTCATGTGTTTATGAGAACTCCTAGTGGTTTACCGGGAAAAACACGAGTCAGTTGGAGAATTTAATGTCATACCCGGGCCTTAAAGTACTTACAGCATAGTAAGTCGCCATTAAGGTAGTTGTGTCGTGTGTTTCAGAAGTGCTAGTGGTTTACTGGGAAAAACATGAGTCAGTTGGAGAATTTAATGTCATGTTGACACGTTGGTCATAGTAGCTCAATTGTTCAGAGTGGCTGGATGGAGACCAGAAGATCCGTGATTCAAATGCCGGCTATGGCTTGGAAGTTTTCAGTTTGGCTCTACTCTTTCATAGTGCGTCCTGCACAGGGCTAGTGTGTAAGAACCATTAATTTCCATCAATATGTTGCCACGTGCTAACTACACTTTTTCATTTTAGGGGTTGTAACACTTTTATTATGTAAACAGGCTACTTAAACTGTTTATGCTGGTTCCCATGCCGACTTCTTACACCAAAATTGTTGCTTCTTCCCATCTTGAAAACAGTACTAGTAATTCAAAACATACTAAACAAAGCATGGAAGAATTAATATCAGATGCACAGAGTATTTTAATAGAGAAAACAAGGACTTCCTTTTCTAAGGAGGGTGTGCTCTTCAATAAGGTTATGACCAAGGAGAGAACACAGCTACAAATGGCTAATAGGGGACAAGGCATACTGTGCAGCCTTTGCAGAATGAGTCTATTTAGGATTTTTAAACTATGGGATAAGAAAAGAGATGTCGTTACTCGCTTCTGCAAACTTCAGGGAAGATTATTTTGGATTATTAAGATTATTAAGGACCGTTCTGACTCCCCTTATGAGAAAGCACATCAGCGTCCGTCTATCCGCCAGGGATAACTCAGAAGAAAGCAACTTTATGACGGAGCACTGTTCCTAGGCTACCACGTATCCGACATGATGGTGTACAAGGAAGTAGCTGAAATGAACAATATACAAGATATAACCTGAACGTAATGAGCCGCCCAACTTAAGTATGCTATTAAACAGGAAGGCATTCAGATTCGATATAAAAACTTTTCTCATCATTAGGAATAAATATAGCGAGGAAATAACAACATCGATGTAAGTCATTAGTTCCCAAATCCCCAATGCTTCAGTTTCCGCAACCTTTAGGTGGGCGGAGGGTAGAAATAATAATTCTCTTTATTTCTCAGAAGAAAAACGGGCCGAACAAACGAAAACCGATTAGAACGTATTATTTCCTTCCCTACATATTCATATATAACAGCTGAAGCTAGTTCTACACTGCAACACGTTAAAAAGACGTTTTAGATCACGTAAATAAGTTTAGGGAAGCACTTAGGACGGAAACTTCGCCATCATGAACCTGATTCCTCCAGATTGTGAAACGAAATTGATGTCAAATGGAAATTCTGGAGTTAAAATCAACTTTCTGAGGTAAGGCTTTTACCTTACGTCACGAGTGGACACGACCTCGTGAATATGGGTTGCTTGCTGAGACATGGTTTCCCTGGATAATATTCTTATTCATTAAAAAAAAAAAAAAAAAAAAAACTTTTATTTCGTCGTTTCGGATATCTAAGTGTGAATAGCTTATTCAAAAACTAGAAGTCCACCTTTGTTGCATACGTAGTAGCACGTATCACTTCCGTTCAACAGGTCCCAAGTTGATATCTCCATTAGGATCAGGTTTGCTTTTTCCGGGATTTGCCCTTATCCTGAATCATGAATGTCTGGTAACTAAGCTCTATGTACCCTGTACTCATTTGAACATCATTTCATTCATCGTCCGATATGACTTAACGTTGGAGGTTTCTCTTATCCTGAAAGATGAATGTCTGCTAACACTAAGCTCTATGTCCCCTGTACTCATCTGAACATCATTTCATTCATCGTCTGATATGACCTAACGTTGGAGGTTTTACCTTATTCTGAAAGTTGAATGTCTGGTAACTCTAACCTCTATGTAGCCCGTACTCATTTGAACATCATTTCATTCATCGTCCGATATGACTTAACGTTGGAGGTTTTCCCTTATTCTGAAATATGAATGTCTGGTAACTCTAAGCTCTGTGTACCCTGTAGTCATTTGAACATCATTTCATTCATCGTCCGATATGACTTAACGTTGGAGGTTTTCTCTTGTCCTGAAAGATGAATGTATGGTAACTCTAAGCTCTATGTACGCTGTACTCATCTGAACATCATTTCATTCATCGTCCGATATGACTTAACGTTGGAGGTTTTCCCTTATCCTGAAAGATGAATGTCTGGTAACTCTAAGCTCTGTGTACCCTGTACTCATTTGAACATCATTTCATTCATCGTCCGATATGACATAACGTTGAAGGTTTCACATAATCCTGAGAGATGAATGTCTAGTAACCCTAAGCTCTATGTATCCTGTACTTATGTAAAGATCATTTCATTCATCGTGCTATATGACTTAACGTTGGAGGTTTTCCCTTATTCTCTCTCACTTTAATTCGGCGGTCGTCTAGCACCATTTGGTGATCTTTGGCAATGTTTGCGACGGTAGTTGCAGTTTTTGGACGTGTCGAACTTTCATTGCCTCCCAAGCTCTTGCGGCCAAATTCAGTTTCCCAAAATTTGACTCTGGTAAATGATGGTGCTCAGTCGCCATACACAGAATCCAACTCATCTTTGATTTGCGTAGGCGTATTACCTTTCAAAAACAAATATTTAATGACAGATCAATAGTCGATTTTGTCCATTGTCATAAAAACCCTCAAATCAACTGATTCAAACGCCTGTTACATAACAACTGAACGTCCAAAATGGCTGAAATGTTTGTGAGTAACTGTCCAGAGATGAACAACGAAATTCATTAGCTTTTGTCAAAGAGTGCTGCCATCTACATGTTGAGGTCGGAAACTTTTCAGACTACCCTCATAGATGCCTACACTAGGGAAGTCATCGCGTTCCTTTCTCTGTGTATGTGAATACTAGTATATGGAGCACGAATACGCCTGAGTTAACTGTGAACTGCAATGTTTGTTAGGTACTGATTATTAAATTAATTAAAGAGTTATTCTTCACTTAAAACATATCCACACCTGCACCGAGTAAGGTAGATAATAAAAATGTTATAACCCCTTAAACAGAACCACTTAACACTTCGTAGTTTAAAAACAAATCTTTAGAACGCCACATAGTGTACAGAACATCAAACATTACTTCGTTTTGATAACGAGTGTTTTAGAATACTACGTCGAGTTTTATTTCATAAACTTTGAATAATATTTTAATCATATTTTAAAGAGCTGATGGAAGTACTCTGCTCATGATAAAATTAAATAACATAACCTTTTCATCTTCCGGTTCGGTTGAAAGCAAGCAAGGAAGAGTTTTTCTGCGCAGAAATAGATCTCTCTATAAACGCCAGCTGTCTCACTTTTAATTAACACTTTCTCCGCGGTTTTACCATTGAATGTCGAGGTTTGAGGTCGCTGCAGATGTGCGCGCTGTCTCTGGATCTAAAGATAACTACTTGAGTAACTGAGAGTGTTTTTGTGGCTGTAAAAACATCTAGCTAGATTGTTTTAAAGGTACAGAGCAGAGGAAATTGATGAATCTCTTCCATAATCCCTTTATTATTTAAACAGTTACTATTAAACATCTGATGCGTGCTTCTTTTGTTCTCTGAGCCTTATTCAACAAATCATCCTTTAAGGGTATGTATGACTGAAATTTCATGAAAATCGTGAAATTAACGACTTTTTTTTATTTTAATTCTATAAAATAATTTAGACATTCCCGAATGTGAAAAATGCATAATTTGCCTCCGGACGCCATTTTTAAATACTTATTTAAATGTCGGTGGCCTTTAAACTCTGTCAGAGTCACGCCCTCTTTTGCCTACATCCACATTCTTTGTCTGTTTTCCGTTCTTAAATTTTCAATTCAAGAAAAGAAAAATAAGGCTTTCAGACAAAATAGTTCCTAAAATGTTGCCAATATATCAGAGGCTGGCTTCTACAACATTACTAGAGAGGTGCAAAACAGGAAAAACACAGAATGCCAATGAATCTTTGCATCATGTCATATGGAATAAGTGCCCAAAGGAAGTTTTCATATCAAAACAAAAATTGGATCTTGCTGTTATTAAAAGCATCAGCGAGTTTAACATGGGTAGTCTTAAGTCATTGGAGCTGCAGCAAAATATCAAAGGTGAAAGTGTAGTAGACTCAGCAAGGAAAACTTCAGTGCAGCGAGATCAGACTCGTATCCTGCAAAGCAAGAAGCGAAGTTGTGCAGAAGAAAAGCAACATCTAAAGAAGAAAAAGGTGGAAAAAGCAGCAACAGAGGAGAGGAAAAAGAAATCTGAGGGTCCAACCTATCAGCCTGGTGGATTTTAATGTGAGTTATGCAATCAAATCTTTAATCGCTGTTTTCTCAATGTTCATATTTTCAGCATTTTTCTTCCTGTAAAATGCTCCTTCCGATGCAGGTTTGTACTACATTCATGAAATTTCCTACACAGGTTCAGAATATCATGAGGAATGGAAATTGCCCTAGGTTTTATTGTGAAATGTATATAAGCATATATTTTTAATTTTCAAACACAAAACTTACAGTTTTTTAGACAAAAAAAGAATATTTGTAAATTAAAAAAATTGTGTGACCTAAACTAAAGGAGACACAGAAAAACCCAGAGCAATTTCAAAAAGTATGTGTATTATGAACATAGGGTTAAAATATTAGACCAAAATTCAAAATATTTTGTCGCAAGGGACTTTTTTAGTGACGTAACAAAAAACATACAAAATTCATCATAATTTCTAAACTGCTGGAGAAAAATGGTTTAAATTTAGGTTGTAACATGTTTACATTATAGTACACCTATGGTGTAAATTTGAAAAGGCTACCATTATTAGTTCAGAATTTGAAAATTTCAGTCATACATACCCTTAAAAACAACATTCCTCTATTATATGTTTCAAATGGGAAGGTGTTTCTCCTTGAGTGCCACTAGGTGAGCAACCAATCGGAGTACAGCGGTGTTGTAGTATTGCATTCCACCTAAGTCGTATGTGACAAGCGCCAAACTAATTAATCTCTAATAAACACGAGGCGTGTTCGTAAAACAAGGTCTCCAATTTTATTTAATATAGCAAACAAGTTTTTCTCAGTGAATGTTACATTGTTGGAAAGCCGGAACTTACAGCTATTTTTCAACATAATCATCATTGCGGTCGATGCACTTTTGCATGCGCTGTGGCAGTTTTTTGTATACCCTTGTCATAGCACTCTCCTGCCAAGTTGTGCAGGTAGCACTCAACCTCGTTTTTCAAATCATCGTCGGTCTGGAAATGTGTTTTACCTAGGTGTGACTTCAACTCAGGAAACAGATGATAATCACTAGGTGCTAAGTACTGTAGGGGGGATGGGTGAGATGTCCCATTCGAACTGGGCGAGGAGATCAGCCGTTGTATGTGCAGTATGGGGACGGGCGTTGTCGTGATGTAAAATCACTCCCTTCGTCAGCATTCCCCTTCTTCGATTTCGAATGCGACGACGCAAATTTTAAAGTCTCAGAGTAGCCAGCGGCGTTTATTGTTGTGCCAGTAGGCATAAACTCGTACAACAATACACCTTTCCTCTCCCAGAACACACTGGTCATCACTTTTCCGAGAGAAAATGTCTGTCTGAACTTTCGCGGCTTCGGCGAATTCAAATGCCGCCACTGACGAGAACGTTCTTTAGTTTCTGGTGTTGTGTAGTGCACCCAGGTTTCATCGCCAGTGACAATTGAATCCAACAATTCCTCGCCCTGTTCTGCATAGCGCTCCAGGAATCGGTGGGCCGCTTACACGTTGTCGTTTATGGTCTTCGGTGAGCATTTTGGGGACCCACCTCGCACACACCTTGCGATAATGCAAATATTCGGTCAAAATCTTGTCTTACTGACTTCAGGGATAAGTTCTCACAGCTCGCCAACTGTCACACGTCGATCTTTAAGCGTTTCTTGCTCCACTTTTGCAATTGTTTTGGCTCAAACCGAATGCTGACCAGAACGTTGTTTGTCATGGACGTCTGTACGTCAGTCTTTGTAATCTCTGACCCACTTTCGCACATTTTTGACTTCCATACACTGTGGCCCATAGACTTAATAAATCAGACGATGAATTTCAGTGGGAGTGGTACCCTTGGCTCTCAAAAAACGGATCACTGCAGGCAACTCACACTTGGCGGCGGAAGTGATAGAAAGCTCCATCGCAAACGGCTGCCCAGCCAAGACGAAAGGTTGCAACGGGTTCATTGTGATGGGAATTTGAACGGGTGAAACCAAGCTATGCGGCACTGTTGCCGGATCTCACGCAATAGCGTTCCTCACGGCTCCAGCGCTTTGGAGAGCTTATTTTACGGATACGCCTCATAATTTAAAATTTTCTTATAGACAATATTCTTGAGTGAAAACTTCTTTAGGCACGTTTAGCACTTTTTGTGGGTATTGAATTAAACTGAGCCGTCACGCTGGATTATGCGACGCTCATGCGGGTGAAGTTGGCTCTGGTCGGGTCAATCCGAACCTACCCCCGCCCCACGTTCTTACAGACGTCTGTCAAGTGTCGGTAACCGATCCGGTCAGATAACCATCTGTCGGCATGTCAAATTCCACTTTGAACAATAATAATCGTCAAAAGGAACAGATAATATCACCGAAGTTCGGTATTTGAATAACTAAAACCATAATAACGAAAAATAAAACGAATGTGCTAATTGGAAATAAAAGTGTTAGGAATTCGTGAAAGAGATGTTTCATTTAAGAACTGGTTATTCTTATTGACAATTTCTGTTTATTGTGAGTACTAAAACGTAAAACATCAATTAATTAAATTAAATAACATGTAAGTAATAAAATTATGACGTATTAAAATTATGACGTATTAAAATGACATTTTTTGTTTATTTTCATTTACAATTTATAGGTTATGTTTTTCCACAAATTGAAAGACCGAACCAGGGTCAAAAGATTCGTTATATAAATTTACTTTTTTATAGAAAAAAGATTTAAATATATATTATTTAGTTTGGAAAATAAAACTTTAAAGACAAAACATCGAAAAAACATCGATGTTATAAAAATATCGACCTCAATACATCGATGTGAAAAGCATTCCATGTTTTACAGTAAATATCGATGTTTCCTAAATATCGATGACGATGTCGAACTGTAACGGACGAAAATAATCCTCGGTCAGGTTCATAGCGGGATGATCGACGTGTGTATGGACGGTCCCTTACACTAATTAACGTGTTATTATATAGGAATTTATAAATATTTTATGTCATAGAAAATGGATGAAGAAAGTCAAGTGAATGACAAATTGCAAAGGAAAAAGGGAACTGCCCAATGCACGCACGAAGAAATATCGTGCCAGGATTATGACCCACAGATATTGTGAACCAAAACATGAAAAATGATTGTGAAATAGCATGTATTGTAATATAAAAATTAGTACATGTAAAACAGTATATTATGTGATTTGATTTTACCTCCTTTATACATCCTTTATATATAACCCTCTTCGCACGGTCGCAAGTCCGTCGTCATTCAGTTGTTTCGGAGTATTTACATCTGCGACCACACTTAGCGTAAGGCATGAAATGTATACGTCCCAACTGGCCGCTTTGTGCAAGCATGAGGGTCAACATTATTTTTTTAAATAATTTTTAAGAATAATTTATAATGAATAGTTTTTAAGTTTTCACTTCTGTCGTGTGGTCTTAAGCATACACAATTTTTTTGTCTTCCTTTGTGGTGTGTAAATACATAAAGATGATAGTCTGCCGACGCCCGAACACGTGACGTTTAACTGTCTGAGAGAAACACGGAAAATCCAAGTTGATTCCGTAAACTTAACGGACACTCCACGACCCTGCAGCTACTGCGTCTCGCCGAGAGGACAGCCCTGGGATTCCAGGAAAACCTCAAGACAGTCGCGGTGCTGCTAGACGTAGAGAAAGCCTTTGCCACAGCATGGCATCAAGGCCTACTGTACAAACTCAGGGAGGCCAACGTACCTACTCCCTATCTCGCCCTGATTAGCAATTTCTCAGAGACCGTACGTTGAGGGTGAGAATGGAAGGACGGCTGTCATCTATCAGACCCATAGCCGCGGGAGTCCCGGAAGGCACTGTACTGTCCCCGTTACTCTTTGCTGCCTACATTTCTGATTTCCCCTTGGAACCACAGACTGTTACGTGCCAATATGCCGACGACGTTCTCATAATGGCACGTAACAAAAACCTAAGATATTGTCATCCTCCGCTGCAGCGCCAGCTCCGAGCCATTGGCCGTTGGAGTGAGAAGTGGAGGATGGCCATTAGTCCCGAGAAGAGCTCTGCTCTTCTCCTGGCTAACGTCCGATCTAGGCGACCAGGTTGGTCGCTGAGGTTGAGGCAGAGGCAAATCTCCTGGGTTCCCACTGCCCAATACCTTGGCGTCTACCTCGATCGCGGTCTCACCTACGCACCTCACGTCCGGGTCAAAGCCGGACAAGGGCAATCAGCACTCAGGTAGTTGTACCCTGTATTTAAATCCACCATGCCAACGCACCTCAAACTACGTCTGTATCAGGCGATTATACCGCCCCTGATTCTGTACGGCTGCGAAGTCTGGGGATCAGCGGATCCCACCACTATTTGCAGACTACAGTGCATCCAGAAGAGGGCCCTGCGAATGATCTACGATACCGGACGTAGATTCCCCATCCTTCACACCTACTCCGGAGTCCCGTACATTGTGGACCTAGTGCGGGAGAGATCCCGTACCATCTACGATAAGCTAGACTCCCATCCGAACATCCTGGTGAACACCCTTGGCCGTTACGACCACCGGGTTCTTCGCCGCCGGCCGAGCTACCGGTTTTCCAAAGATTCTTTGGGTAACCAGAACTGAACAGGGCCACATTCCCCTGACTTAAAACCCCAAGCCCAGAAATAGGCTTGGTAAGTCCATTACCTAAACACTGTTCGTTTCCCTCTAGCCTGTCAAGCGGACTGTGCTCAGATGCCTCCTAGGCAGGCGGAAGAGCGCAGCCAGCACTGGGCGCATAACCCCCACGGGGCAACAGCGCACATTAAAAGCTAGACATTACCACTGCCGAAGACAACTGCCTGAGACAAAGACGACTCCTTTATACTGGACGACTCGATTCTTCTGCTGGTCTGCTGGTAAACTTAACAACTGCCTGCCAACCTCGGCAGCGTAGACGGTAGCATGTCTGCCTCACGTTCAACAGGTCTCGAGTTCGAATCTCGGTCAGGTTGAGTTACGTGGATAAGGTTTTTTGTGGGGTTTTCCCTTATCCTAAAAGACGAATGTCGGGTAACTCTAAGCTCCATGAACTCTGGACTCGTTTGAGCATCATTTCACCCAATTCATTCGCCCATATGACTTAACTTTGGAGGACGAAAGTTACAAAAACAAAAAACAAAAAAAAAAAAAAAAAGAAAGAACCTGACTGCCTTGTGATTTATTTATGGTCATTTCAAAGACCAAACGTACGGGAAATTGTAGATGCTTAAAGTCAAAAGGTAAATCCGTTGGAACCATCGAAATAACAGGGGAATTCAATTTATTTTGTGTCAATTCATTTCACATTTTCAAATTCACAAACACAAATTATTAAGATGATGTCCAAGGATTCGCCAATATTGATAAACGTTGTCTGTGGTCAAATACGTATAGTGTTATATTGGTTTACAGAGGAACTTTGTGTAGAATCTTCGGAACGTGTATCATTATACTACATAACATGCTTCCATTCTTGATAACAAACGACAAACGTTACTTAATAAAATATAGTAAGCGAAGAATCTTTGAAGGCTTTGGCAAAGAGTGGAATATCTTTCTACTTTGTAATGCTTTTGTTTGTTGAAAATAAAAGAAGGTGCATGTGTTCCGTAAAAGTTTGTATGTGTACTTTTATAATTAGTCAATAACCCGGACAATTATCGCTTCAGGCTTTTTTTCTCGCCTTTTAAACCTTCCTTGGTCTTATACAAATATTTCAAAACCAAAATTAGGCAAATAAGTTGAGTCGTTTTCGAGTTTCTGCAAGACCATTTGTTCATCTGTCATATCCAACAAAGAGTATAGGATTTAAATAGTGACTTCTTAATATTCTGCTTAATGTTCAGAGTTATTCACAATGAAATCGTCCTACTGAAGCTTGGAGTATGTGAGACACGTGATTTGGCTAAAGACTAGTTGATAACACGTGATGAATTAATAGTGAGGTTTTATCTTGCCGTGTTTACATCTGTGCTTGAATATTCCACACAAACACAATGAGTTAAATTGCATTTCATGATCGAAACTGCTTGTTGCACGAGCATCAAGTGTTAATTCTCTTCCAGACAGAGCGTGACCGATACCCCATTAGGAGACATGCATTCTGTAACTTTAATGTTGTTTCGCTTTCTAGGATATTGCATGTCTGTCTACTGTCACCTCTACAGTTCAGGAAACTGTCCCTCTCTCGTATGTTAATTCTCTATCCTCTATAGCATGTTACTGTCTATACCAGGGGTTCTTACAGAGGTTTAATGTTTTCTTTTAATTGAAATAATCATTCGAGAAACATCTACATTGCACATTTTGTTATTTACGAGTTGTTGTATTTAGGTGGTCTGAAATGTTTCCGACCTAATAAAGATACAAGAATTTTTCCAGATCTTGTTTTATTTTTCAACATACTGTGACTTTGTGGGTTCGTGAAATCAAAAGTCCAAGTTACAAACAAAAAAATTGTACTTTATTTCGTAGAAGTACGCTTCGTACACATACAAGCTCAACAAACACAGCCGCTTACCCTCACGCGTTCAATTACCGACTGAATAACTCTCTTTCCAGAGGTCCAGAGGTAGTACTAGTCGGGTAGGGCTATTTTCTTTTTCCTCGTCCGGGTGTCTTATGCCGCAGTACCTAGCCACTTTGCCGCTTAACCTGCGAAATGAGATAGTATTTTGTTTATGTTCTGCTGGGGTGTTTGTATTTATTTGGAATTTGGAATGGGTTGCCCCTTTGAGTTAAATGTCGTGGGCAGCTGCACTTAATCGTTACCCCGTTTTGGGAGACAGGATTTAATTTTTTTGCTCCGTTTTGGTTACGGGTTGTGTAGCGCTTGATCCATCAGGCGTAAAAATTGGTCTCAGAGACATCTGGGGTTTTCCTTGGGTTAACCAAGGGGCCCCAAGACGTCTCTCGGTAGTCTGAAGCACGGCAAGTGTCTTTGATCTCTCTGGTCATACCTTCCCAGGGAGTTCACTAAAGGGTTGGGGTGAATTTGGATTTTGTCGTACATTGATCGTGCCCTCTCGCGGATGACATCCACAATGTCTGACTCTTACTCTCTTTGGCAGACAGGCTGCCTTTTTATAGTTTTTCTAACATTCCAGAAATTTCTCAAACAATCGAGACCGGCTAGAACAAAGGCGAGCTCTTGCGAAATCCATCTGCTCCCGCCCACCATTTCGGCAAGCTTTTGTCTCTACACTGCACTGCCGTCTCTTTGATCTTCTTACCCGCGCTGCCTCCAATCAACAATGACCTGGCGACAATAATTTCTCTAGGTTGGAAAATTACAATGGGGTGGGTGTGTGGTGTTTTAGGGCCCGTCGACAACAAGGTCATTTGGGCCCTAATTACAATGGGAACAAGAGATTTTCGATTTCAGCATGTTGCAGATTAACACTAAAGCTTCTTTGCTACCGAATTGAAACGTGGCGGAACTTGAACTAACAAATGAGCAGATATTTCTAAGATTTGCATCTTTTCCCTTAGGATTGTATAGTGTTACAGAAGTGCTTACTGTAACACCACGCTTTATTTCAGATAATATGTTATGTAGTGTCCTGCGCCGTGGCAGGATGCCTTGGTCCACGGCCACGGAAAGCGGCCCGGGTTCGATCCCATCCATGTGGTGGGGATTTTAGGTTCCGGGTATAGGACCGGTTGCCCACTCAGCATCGTGAAGAAAGTGAGGAGCTTACGCTAGGTAAGCGGCCTAGGTCACGGAAACCAACATACCGGTTAGGGGATGCCAAGATGCTGACCACATCTCCTCCCCGTATCGGTTTGATGATCGTCCAACTCTGCCGTGCGTAATTGGGCGTGAGGCCGGCAGTCGGGTTGGTAGGTCTTGGCCCTCTAAGGGCTGTCGCGCCATGTGTTATTTTTTTATGTTATGTAGTACTTATAATTTATAATTGATGTAGTTAAAAAGTTAATAATTAAATAGTTAAATTAATTTATTAGCCATTTATGAAGTTTTATATTTTTAAGTAATTGAAGAACGGTAGTACGGTATAAAATTAAAATGATAAAAATGTTAATTATCTTATTATTTTTAAATTATTTTAATTTAGGCATTTGTTATGGTAGTTGAGTAGGAAGTTTGTTTTGGTTTTATTTTAGTTTTAAGTTTTCTTTCGTTTGTTTTTACTCTAGTTGTAGGTTAATCTGGAGAATTTTTATGTAATTAATTGTGTTGTTTTGATTTTAATAAGTTGAAAAGTTTGAAATATACGTCCTGGTTTAAGTAATTAGGTACCAGGGTGGAGTATCTCAGATTTTTATTTATTTGTTTGTTTGTGTGTTTGTTTTGTAACACCAGGCTTTTTAGCCAAGAAACTTTTCACTTTACATTTCAGTGGACTCCCTACAACTTACATTTCTCAATGCTATTAGTGTTATTTCAAACAATAAACTTGCTGATACTTAAGCAAATATAATACTATAATGGTTAAGGTTTTCAGTAATAAGATACAGTGTAATACTACGTCTTTAAACGTTTCACAATCCACTTCAAATAGACCATCATTAGTTTACATTAAATTTATCGATCAAATGATCTAAGAGCCAAGGGCAGTTGCAGGTCGCCCGGGTTCTCTCGGGCGGAGGGTTACACGCCACGGCACCTATCTGTTGTGCAGATTTATCCGTGCGGTATATAGTAATATGAGCGAGCTTGTGTGTCGTTGTGTAAGACGGAGCAGTTGGCCTCTACTGATGCTTCTGGTGCCGGGATGTACCTCCGATGTAGGGGGACAGAGCTCGTTCCAGCTCTCTTTGGGCGCTCTCTAGCTCGTCAAGCAGAGCGAGAATTTTGGTGTTTAGGTTTAAGGGTTTGCCCAGGTCATGCGCGCGCCCTCGGGCGCGATTGCAGGTGTTAACCTTCCAGCCGCGGCCAAGGCGCAACGTGACCTGGCGGTGATTGGATCAAATGATCTCGTATCGTACAGCACACAAGTACCCTCAGATAAAGATCACGCAGTTCACCACTATAGCAAATACTCTGGAGAATTACATTGAAGATTGTTATATGTAAACACCGAAGCTAGTGACAGCGAAGCAAATGAAACAGTACAATAAATATAATACTGTCACCCAATTATCTGAAGGCACGACTAACTGACAGCTGAGTGGGGGACAGGAGGGACTCAGGCCACGCCTACCCATTTATCTCATGTCACTAAATGAGGGGATGGTTAGGAAGGTATCACGGGAACTGCACTGTCTCTTTCCCCTCCCCCTGACGTCTGGAACAGTCGGGATGATGTTTCGAGCCGCAAAGTTTCCAGAAACAGCGATCTTCCTATATAAGGGCTGCAGTGGACGAGTCAGTTCAGTTCTTGGCGAGCAGCCGTGAAGAGCGCAGAGCTAGGGAACGGACTAGAAGACTGTGTTCATGTATCAGAGGAGTTGTACGTAACTGTGAGTGTGGAGTGGACCTGTGACAGATGAACTGGTGAATTGTAATTGTGTGCGCTAAGTAATTCTATGTAATCGGCAAGTGTTCCAACTGTAATTCGGTGGAAATAAAGAACATTTTGAGTTTGTGCAATTGGACTTTTAACTTCACGAACCCACAAAGTCACAATACTATTAAGAACAGTAATATAATAATTAAGCATTGAACACATTTTTTCCCTTCCTCCCCAATGCTGGGGCTAGGAGTCACTCGGGTTCCCTCAGGGTGAGGGAGCTAAATCATTTGACCTGACATAGCAACGTCTGGGATGATGAAGAAATGATTCATGGAGCAATTGGTGGGAAACCGGAGCACGCGGAGGAAACCCACCCCAGCGCCATGTTGTTCACTACAAATCCCACTTTGTGGTCGCCTGGGATCGAACCCGGACCGTCTAGGTGAGAACCAAGAGGTCTATCCAATAGTAAATATAATAAAAAAATAAATATATAAAACTTACTTTAGAAATTGAAGTTAATGGTTACTCTCATTTTCTAGATAACTAAACTACCTTCATGAAAAATTATCTCATATGATAACTACACAAAAACTAAAAATTTCATTCCTCTTGCACACAAATTTCCCGTTTTAAATAGTTAATAAATATACCTCTGAATAAAGAGGAACTTAATAAAGAATATAAAAGCATTATTAAAACTCTTCTTATTGTTTTATGCATAAAAATGTAAACATGAAAAATATAAATGATATTTCTGTCCATAACAAAATAAAAGACGATAACAATTTATAAAACATTACCTACTATTCTTGTGCTAGTAAAATTTTAATTTTTTAAAGAATTTTATATAATCTGGCTTCCTGAAAGTAAATAGTGTCACCATGTGGCATTGTTGTACTGCTGCCACAGGCCGGAGCCGGGCGCTTGACAGGAGAGAAAAAGACAGAGAGGTTCCAGAACGTTCTGCCCATTGTTGCTGTCAGGAAATTTCTCTGGTCTGCGGCTTTCTAGAAACAATGGCTGGGGAGGTATAAATACCCGCAAAGTGTTAGAGCGGCATTTGTTTTTTTTTTTTTTTTTTTTTTTTTTTTTTTTTTTTTTTTTTTTTTTTTTTGTTATTGCGATAGTCGACGGTTGAAAATCTTTTATTTGCTTTCGTGCGCCAAAACACCGAGTCAGCTTTGAAGACAGCTGACTGTGAATTTCAAGTCTTTTTACTGCAACAAAAGTTGTTCTAAGTTTCTGCAAACCAGATTTCCGCATCTACGTAAACCTCGGAGTCACAATAGTTATAATATAAATTACTTACCAAGTCTTTCTAATACAGATAAAGTTTCAGACGATAAAGAATCTGGCATTTATTAACTTAAATACTTACATTGCGGCCGGGTTAAATTTAAAAACCAGAATGAAGGAACCTTTAAGAAAATTAGGTATAATCAGATTGATGAATCAGCTGCAGTAATTCATTTATGGTCATTTAGTTCTGAAAAAAGAATCCAGAAGTTGGTTGGTTAGTTGGTTGGTTGGTCGGTTTTACGGTTGGTCGGTTGGTCGGTTGGTCGGTTGGTCGGTTGGTCGGTTGGTCGGTTGGTCGGTGGGTCGGTGGGTCGGTGGGTCGGTGGGTCGGTGGGTCGGTCGGGCTGTTGGTCGGTCGGTCGGTCGGTCGGTTAGCGACCAACACGCCATGGCCTTCGGAGTAACCTCGCCCTACCACGTGATGTCTGGACCCATTTCTCCGGTGGAGGCACCCAGAGGGCGGTGTTCGTTACCTCCAATATTGGGGTAGTAGTCAAGATGAGGAGAGAGGACCTACAGCTTATACCGTAGACGCCGAACCACGTTGGGCATATGGGACACTTCACATGTGCTAGGCAGAGGTGAAGGTGTGGATAGAGCCGGGAAAGGAAATCGGGACCCTTAACAGGGGAGCTGCGAACAAAACCACTGCACTACCCCGAAGAATACAGAAGTTAAATTATTAAAGCGATTAAATGGACCGATAAATTTAATGTTGTTTGCTGAAACTTTTTTATAAAAAACCAGAAATCGCATTATGAATTTTGAAATAAGCCGATTGATTCTATACTTAAATTTGTTTTCCTTCTAGTAAACAGAAGGACAAAGCGTCAGTAACCACGCTACTATGACCAACGTGCCAACATGCCATTAATTCCTCCAACTGACTCGTGTTTTTCCCGGTAAATCACTAGGAGTTCTCATAAACACATGAGACAACTGTCTTAATGGCGACTTACTATGCTGTAAGTACTTTAAGGCCCGGGCTTTATAGCTCGGGTCACTATTAGGTACAATTAATTGAAATTAGTTTGAAGGGGACGCAGTTTGAAGGGGTAGAGCCTGAATTTATCAGTCTGGCGCTACCCTTTCATAGTGCGTCCTATACACGACTAGTGTGAAAGAACAATTAATTTCCAATTCATAATTTTTAATCATAAAATGAAATTGGTCACAAATTATTATATTTTATTGTAATATTGGAGATATTCTCTACAGATGATGTAACCTATCCCATAGTCATCAACTTTTATGAGATAGAAATACGCGTTTTACTTCAATTTGATGCCTCATAGCTATTCAGTTTGTTTTTAAATTTGCCTTCCAACGTATTACTTTTATAACACAGTTCCACCAACCGGAAGAAAATTAAAGTTGTCCCAGGAGTAATTAAAATTCTATGAGCATAAATGCGGTAGCAGAGAATGTACAGAATCTTATCACTTAACTCTCAGAGTTAAATTGTTATTTCTTCCTCAGTGTAATGTAATGTTACTACATGGAAACATTCACATGCTGATAAAATTATTTATCTCTTATTTCCAGTTTGATTTATACATCTCCAGGCTGTTGATGCAATTAAATATCAGATCAAAGGTAAGGACCATGAAGAAAAGAACTTCCGAATTAGTGTCAAGCCTAGCAATATTAAGTAGAGAAATCAATAAAGTGACGAATAAGATCATACATATTATGACTCATGCATATAGTCAGAAGTACAGTGTGATCCACATAAATCTGAACCACTTCAATAGGCCATAACTTTTGAACTAATAATAGAACACATATGCAACTCTGGGAGAGTATAATACATAATTGGTAGATTTCATTACACTATTTACATCTCAGAGAAAACGGTGGAAGTGTCCTACACCAGTATCTATACATGTTTGCACTCGTCTTAGCATATTCTCTGAAGCTTTACGGATATGATATCGAATTAAGAGAAGGTTATTTCCAGCAAGATGGAGTAACGTGCCATACATCTAATGACAACATGGAACTTGTAACCAGTTTCTTTGATAATCGAAAAATCTCAAAAGATTTCTGGCCCTCCAGATCCCCTGATATAACTTCACCGGATTTTTTCTTGTGTTGTTATCTAAAAATAGATTGTGCAAGAATAGGCTACGGACAATTGATGTTCTCAATGAATCCATTCGAACCGAAATAAGTAACATTGGCGAGGATACTCTCTGTAAAACTTCAGAAAATATGGTGAGACACGTATTGATGCTAGTGGAGGACACTTTCAACATTTTCTCTGATATGTAAATAGTGGAATGTAATCTCCCAATTGTGTATTATATTCCCTCAAAGTTGCACGTGTGTCCTATTAGTGGTTCAAAAGTTATGGCTTATTGAAATAGTTCAGTGTTATTTGGATCGCACCATATTTCATAACGTTAAATATTATGCCAAGTTGAATAATTGTATAAATCTCATAATTTGTCTTCAGGCAAGAAAAAATTTGCGAATTGTCCCACAGGAAGCACTTAAACAGGATTAATATATATATGTTTCTCAGCTTATAGAATTCAATAAATCCTTTATTTGTGTTTGTTTTTAACTCTCAGCTTCAGCTTCGTTGGGCCTTTAAAGTTTGTATTCATTTACTTTATTCTCTGTCTGAATAATTTTGCTACTAATTATAAATCATTGTTATGTTTACCTAGTGACTTGAAACTTTTCAAAATTGGAGGATAATGAAATATTAGCTTGCTTTCAGGAAAGTCCTTCCATTGCAAATTACTCCTTGCATAAATTATGTATTCATGACACACGACTAAAAAGAAAAAAATTATTTTATGAATAGGTTTGATTGTGAAACGAGATCGTAGGCCGAGGCTTACGAACAAACTAAACTCCTGGAAAGAGGCAGACTGAAAAATACAATGCCATAGCCGGGATTTGAACCATGCCCTCCAGCCGCTCTAATCCTTGAGCTACTATGACCAAGGTACCGACATGACATTAAATTCTCCAACTAATTCCTGTTAGAGCGGCTGGACGGCAACCAGAAGATCCGTGGTTCAAATGCCGGCTATGGCATTGAATTTTTCACTCTGACTGTCTTTCCATACTTTAGCCTACACACGGCTAGTGTGAAAGAACAATTAATTTCTATTAATTGACGTAATAGTGGTTAACTATAAAGCCCGGGCCTTGAAGTACCTACAGCATAGTAAGTCACCATTAAGGTAGTTGTCTCATGTGTTTATAAGAACACCTAGTGGGTTACCGGGTAAAACACGAGACACTTGGAGAAATTAATGTCATGTTGGCAGGTTGACCATAGTAGCTCAATGGTTAGAGCGGCTGGACGGAGACCAGAAGATCCGTGGTACAAATCCTGGCTATGGCATTGTATTTTTCAGTCTGAATCCTTCTTTCCATAATTTAGCCTTCACACGACCAGTGTGGAAGAACAATTAATTTCCATTAATTGACTTAATGGTGGTCCGAACTATGAAGCCCGGGCCTTAAAGTACTTACAGCATAGTAAGTCGTCATTAAGATAGCTGTCTCATGTGTTTATGAGAACTCCTAGTAGTTTACCGGGAAACACAAGAGTCAGTTGTAGAATTTAATGTCATACCCGGGTCTTAAAGTACTTACAGCATAGTAAGTCGTCATTAGGGTAGCTGTCTCATGAGTTTTTGAGAACTCCTAGTGGTTTACCGGGAAAAACACGAGTCAGTTGGAGAAATTAATGTCATACCCGAGCCTTGAGTACTTACAGCATAGTAAGTCGCCATTAAGATAGCTGTCTCATGTGTTTATGAGAACTCCTAGTGGTTTACCGGGAAAAACACGAGTCAGTTGGAGAATTTAATGTCATACCCGGGTCTTAAAGTACTTACAGCATAGTAAGTCGTCATTAGGGTAGCTGTCTCATGTGTTTATGACAACTCCTATTGGTTTACCGGAAAAAACACGAGACAGTTGGAGAATTTAATGTCATACCCGGGTCTTAAAGTACTTACAGCATAGTAAGTCGTCATTAAGGTAGTTGTCTCATGTGTTTATGACAAGTCCTAGTGGTTACTGGGAAAAACACGAGACAGTTGGAGAATTTAATGTCATACCCGGGTCTTAAAGTACTTACAGCATAGTAAGTCGTCATTAAGGTAGCTGTCTCATGTGTTTATGAGAACTCCTAGTGGTTACCGGGAAAAACACGAGTCAGTTGGAGAATTTCATATCATGTTGGCACATTGACCATAGTAGCCTAAGGGTTAGTGCGGCTGGACAGCAACGAGATGATCCGTGGTTTAAATCCCGGCTATGGCATTGAATTTTTCAGTCTCACTCTATATTTCCATACTTTAGCCTACACACGGCCAGTGTGAAAGAACAATTAATTTCGAAACTAAAAGCCTATTAAGCTGTACGTCATACGCTATTTTGAAACACTGGTTTTTTTACGTCCTCCATCGTTAAGTCATATTGGACGGTGAATGAATTTGGTGAAGTGATGCTCAAATGAGTCCAGGGTCCATGGACATTCGTCTTGAAGGATAAGGAAAACCCCGGAAAAACCTTATCCAGGTAACTCACCCTGACCGAGAATCGAACTCGGGACCTCTTGAACGTGAGGCAGACACGCTACCATCTACGCTACCGAGGCGGGCTGGAAGCACTCGTGAAATTGATAGTCATATTATAGACTATACAAATGTGCTCTGAAAAGTTTCCGACCTAATAAAGGTACAAGACATTTTTTCAAAAAAAGAAATCAACATAATCCTTGTAACTCTGTTTGAAATAAGTGTTTTGTTTAAGAATCACCCATTGTGTTTTAAAATTATATATTCGTTTTCTGGATTTCTAACAAAAAGTGACTTACCTGGTTCATTCTCTGGACGCTTCAGTTGCTCCTGGTCTTACAGAGGTTCATAGCTCATTGCAGTTGAACAGCCTGCTACAGTTTCTCTTAAAAGTTTGTGAGTGTTTAATACCTATATGAATATAATTAAGATTAAAAATGAATTGAATAGATAATAGAAAAGGACTGAATGCCGTAGCAGACAACTTACACAATACTCATGCATTGTATTGTGCTATTTCCAGTTGGACGGAAACACGGACATTTTTACACAAGTTTATTCTTTTTCTGGTTCTTTTTTGGTTTGGGGAGCCTGAAAACCTGTATTTCTGGTAAACCCTCGCATCGAAATATGTACTTACACTTGGTAGTATTTAAGAAAACCTGTCAAAAGTGCTTCACTTGTCAACTTTCAGCTGCTTTAGTTGAGTTAGCAGTTCGACCACTGCATCATCTACAAACAAACGAAGGATGTGCTCTAATTCATAAGTGATGCGAATTTGTTCCAGTCTGTGCCATTTCCAGGTCGTCACTTCCCACGACAGCTCATGATAAAAACATCTCATGTTGTGCATTCATGATGTTTTACTTTCCCTACCACGCAATCCACTGCAAAACTCGATACTGAAAATTCATGTTTTGAGGCGCTGAATAAAAAGGTCCTATGAACTCCACAAAACAAAATGTGGTCGACATAAGTTAATTCTTTTAACTGGTCACTGTTTGGAAAGTGAGAGGATTGGTCGTGTGTTAGTTTTTATATATACACACAGACCTTGGGATATATATTTTGTTTGAAGCATAAGGGTTAGGAACGAAACAGTTTATTCCTGTTTCTAACAAACAAATCTATGGAAACTAATTGTACCTAATAGTGGTCCGAAGTATAAAGCCCGGGTCTTAAAGTACTTACAGCATAGTAAGTCGTCATTAAGGTAGTTGTCTCAAGTGTTTATGAGAACTAGTGGTTTACCGGGAAAAACACGAGTCAGTTGGAGAATTTAATGTCATACCCGGGTCTTAAAGTACTTACAGCATAGTAAGTCGTCATTAAGGTAGTTGTCTCATGTGTTTATGAGAACTCCTAGTGGTTTACCGGGAAAAACACGAGTCAGTTGGAGAATTTAATGTCATACCCGGGTCTTAAAGTACTTACAGCATAGTAAGTCGTCATTAAGGTAGTTGTCTCAAGTGTTTATGAGAACTCCTAGTGGTTTACCGGGAAAAACACGAGTCAGTTGGAGAATTCAATGTCATACCCGGGTCTTAAAGTACTTACAGCATAGTAAGTCGTCATTAAGGTAGTTGTCTCAAGTGTTTATGAGAACTAGTGGTTTACCGGGAAAAACACGAGTCAGTTGGAGAATTTAATGTCATACCCGGGTCTTAAAGTACTTACAGCATAGTAAGTCGTCATTAAGGTAGTTGTCTCATGTGTTTATGAGAACTACTAGTGGTTTACCGGGAAAAACACGAGTCAGTTGGAGAATTTAATGTCATACCCGGGTCTTAAAGTACTTACAGCATAGTAAGTCGTCATTAAGGTAGTTGTCTCATGTGTTTATGAGAACTCCTAGTGGTTTACCGGGAAAAACACGAGTCAGTTGGAGAATTTAATGTCATACCCGGGTCTTAAAGTACTTACAGCATAGTAAGTCGTCATTAAGGTAGTTGTCTCATGTGTTTATGAGAACTCCTAGTGGTTTACCGGGAAAAACACGAGTCAGTTGGAGAATTTAATGTCATACCCGGGTCTTAAAGTACTTACAGCATAGTAAGTCGTCATTAAGGTAGTTGTCTCATGTGTTTATGAGAACTCCTAGTGGTTTACCGGGAAAAACACGAGTCAGTTGGAGAATTTAATGTCATACCCGGGTCTTAAAGTACTTACAGCATAGTAAGTCGCCATTAAGGTAGTTGTCTCATGTGTTTATGAGAACTCCTAGTGGTTTACCGGGAAAAACACGAGTCAGTTGTAGAATTTAATGTCATACCCGGGTCTTAAAGTACTTACAGCATAGTAAGACGTCATTAAGGTAGTTGTCTCATGTGTTTATGAGAACTCCTAGTGGTTTACCGGGAAAAACACGAGTCAGTTGTAGAATTTAATGTCATACCCGGGTCTTAAAGTACTTACAGCATAGTAAGTCGTCATTAAGGTAGTTGTCTCATGTGTTTATGAGAACTCCTAGTGGTTTACCGGGATAAACACGAGTCAGTTGTAGAATTTAATGTCATACCCGGGTCTTAAAGTACTTACAGCATAGTAAGTCGTCATTAAGGTAGTTGTCTCATGTGTTTATGAGAACTCCTAGTGGTTTACCGGGAAAAACACGAGTCAGTTGTAGAATTTAATGTCATACCTGGGTCTTAAAGTACTTACAGCATAGTAAGTCGTCATTAAGGTAGTTGTCTCATGTGTTTATGAGAACTCCTAGTGGTTTACCGGGAAAAACACGAGTCAGTTGGAGAATTTAATGTCATACCCGGGTCTTAAAGTACTTACAGCATAGTAAGTCGTCATTAAGGTAGTTGTCTCATGTGTTTATGAGAACTCCTAGTGGTTTACCGGGAAAAACACGAGTCAGTTGGAGAATTTAATGTCATACCCGGGTCTTAAAGTACTTACAGCATAGTAAGTCGTCATTAAGGTAGTTGTCTCATGTGTTTATGAGAACTCCTAGTGGTTTACCGGGAAAAACACGAGTCAGTTGGAGAATTTAATGTCATACCCGGGTCTTAAAGTACTTACAGCATAATAAGTCGTCATTAAGGTAGTTGTCTTATGTGTTTATGAGAACTCCTAGTGGCTTACGGGAAAAAACACAAGTCAGTTGTAGAATTTAATGTCATACCCGGGTCTTAAAGTACTTACAGCATAGTAAGTCGTCATTAAGGTAGTTGTCTTATGTGTTTATGAGAACTCCTAGTGGCTTACGGGAAAAAACACGAGTCAGTTGTAGAATTTAATGTCATACCCGGGTCTTAAAGTACTTACAGCACAGTAAGTCGCCATTAAGGTAGTTGTCTTATGTGTTTATGAGAACTCCTAGTGGTTTACGGGAAAAAACACGAGTCAGTTGTAGAATTTAATGTCATACCCGGGTCTTAAAGTACTTACAGCATAGTAAGTCGTCATTAAGGTAGTTGTCTTATGTGTTTATGAGAACTCCTAGTGATTTACCGGGAAAACACGAGTCAGTTGTAGAATTTAATGTCATACCCGGGTCTTAAAGTACTTACAGCATAGTAAGTCGTCATTAAGGTAGTTGTCTTATGTGTTTATGAGAACTCCTAGTGGCTTACGGGAAAATACGAGTCAGTTGGAGAATTTAATGTCATATCGGCACGTTGGCCATAGTAGCTCAATGGTTAAAGCGGCTGGACGGAGACCAGAAGATACGTGATTCAAATTCCGGCTATGGCATTGAATTCTTCAGTGTGGCCCTACCCTTTCAAACAAATCTATGTTTCACATCATAATATGATCTATTGTTTCTCGTTTTTCTGAATGGTTAAATAGTTGGCCGTTGAGAGATTTACAGAGAATTTCCGGAATTTCTGTAATATCATTCTGGTTGGAAAATGATTATGTATGTTATAAGTAGGGAGAGGGTTTTGCTCTATTTGCCTATTTAATTCCTTTGTTCACAAACGTAGGCTTTTAAGCACGTTTCCTACAATTATTAGCCTAAATTCGTAGTTCTACACTGTCCGTAAATGCCTATTTCATACGTTTGTACCTATTCTGCTTATTAATGCCTAAAACTACCTATTTAGCCAATTTCTTCTGCTTGTAATTGTGACAACATCTTTTGTAATTGTTGGTTTCAACGTGAAGTTTTCCGGGAAGAGAAATTTCTTACTGCTGCACATTGGATATACCAAAAGGTGTTTATTAAGGAGAGAAATCTGTTCAAATTGTCCCAAAACTTACAACACTACCAAATTTAGCTTTCTTTGTCTTAAAATTAATATAGACGTACTTCAACAATATAAAGTTTTTTTTTCTAGCGACACTACAGAAAACGTCACATGACTATTTAAATAACCCTACATCTGTATAGTAGCTGCTGTTACGTAATTTTAACCTCAGATTTCTCAGATTCCATATTTTCTACATTTTCCTAATTTCAAAATGTTCCACATAAACTGTTAATTTCTCAGAAACTATTGTAACTAGAGAGCTAAAACCTGGTATTATTAAATTCTTGATCGATCACAAAAACAAATGGTATAAATTTGAAACAAATCTAACAAAACCTTCAGATATTTCAATTTTCAACCTTAGCCCCCACAACCCATGTTTTTGACATAATTACTTTACACCTTTCTGCACGTTGTGGTTCTTACTTAGTGAAGTGGATTTATATGTATTTTAATTATACGACAGTATATGTTATTTTAACTTGATGTGGAGTCATTCATGAAATTTGGAATAAATGTAGAATTATTTCGCCTAGCATGTGTTTAGTGAATTTGTTGCAGCATATGTTGCGAAGATTGTCGTTTTGGTTTATTGCATTTATAGTGAATTTTAAGAGACATTCTACTAAAATTATCTATTTTTAGATGTTTACTCAGCAAAGTTTTAGTGGCTATTTAAGTGCCTATTTCAGACATGTTAATGCCTATAAATCAACTCCGTATTATGTTACACTGACCTAACCTCAGCAGATTTTTTCTTGTGCAGGTATCTAAAAATAGAGTGTACTAGAGTAGGCCACGGACAATTAATGTTCTCAAGGAGTCCATTCGAACCGAAATAAGTAACATTGGCGAGGTTACTCTCCGTAAAACTTCAGAGAATATGGTGAGACGAGTACAAACATGTATAGATGCTGGTGGAGGACACTTCAAACATTTTCTCTGAGATGTAAATAGTGTAATGTAATCTCCCAATTGTGATTTATATTCTCCGAAGTCCTATTATTGGTTCAAAATTGAAATGGTTCAGGTTGAAGTGAATAGGTGGGTTGAGCCGGGCGAAGAGCAATGATTTAGGTCAAAGGAAATTCGTGGATATGTATGAGAGTAAGGATGATTCTAATGACACTGGAATGCCCGTTTCAAACTGATTTAATGACTGCTGCTTTTATCATCACATCAAACTCGAAGTTCCCGACCAAGGTTATCAATTATATCACTGTTTAGAGTGACCGTATGTAGAATACTTAGGACACGATAGTACTTAAGTCTTTACGTATGAACCGACAGGTATCTATTCTGATCGCTTCTGATGTGCCTTACCCAAGACAGAACCAGAGGACCGTCTTAATCGGCTGCCAGCCGCGGACTGTCTTTACTACAGCAGCGTGTGTGTGACTTTCACGTCTCGAAAACCCTCTTTATTAATCCAAATCTCCTTTGTGACTATTTTGTCCATAGTGATTATTAGTCTTGGCCATGCCATTATTAAGGGTCCGAAGAATACCTATTCAGACGGATGGCCGCGCCGTGGCTCAGTGGTTAGACCGCTTGGCTCTCACCAAGGCGGCCCGGGTTCAATCCCAGGCTACCGAAAAGTGAGAATTGTGCTGGACAACACGGCGCTGGGAAGGTTTTCTCCGGGACCTCCGGTTTCCCCCGCCATCTCATTCCACCGGTGCTCCACCTTCATCTAATGTATCATCAGTGTCATCACCTGCGGTGCCGTATGTAGTAAAAGCGGGCGTTAAACACTACACATCCAAACGGAGTCAAGTGCTACCCACTGAGAATTTTGTTTCTTCCGTGTCTTTTTTTTTTTTTTTTTTTTTTTTTTTTACATAACTCAACCACCTACCCCTGCACGTGTTGTACCAAAAATACAAGATTTCTTTGAAATCCATTACTATTTTTCACTCATTGCTTCCCTTAATTTCGGTATCAAGGTTTATATGGATGGCACTTTAGTAAATAAATGTGATTCAAAGAGAAAACAGTCCGCCTCGGTAGCGTAGATGGTAGCCTCACGTTCAAGAGGTCCCGAGTTCGGACATGGATAAGTTTTTACGGGGTTTACCCTTATCCTTACAGAGGAATGTCAGGTAGTTCTAACCTCCATGGGCCTTGGACACATTTGAGCATCCTTTCACCCATTTCGTTCACCGTCCGATATGACTTAACGTTGGAGGACGTAAAATTACAAAGAGAGAGAGAGAGGGGGGGAGGGAGAGAGAGCAGGCATTTCAGTTATCACCGTTCTGAAACAGTATGAGAGAGTCATATACCTAGCGGGAATAGTCAGTAATTGCAGTATAAAAGTCTCCCTGTATGGTTTTATAATTCCTGACTGTACTTTCTCCCTACTCCTAATGCTTCAGTTTGAAGAGCTCTTGAGGAATCGCTACTATCTTGAATTTCGTTTTCTGTTTCACACGGAGGAGCCAGTATCGATATTCAATAAAACCGATGTTTTTGTATGTATATCATCACACTGTATTTCGTTCCTCTTCTTTAAGAAATCGGTCGGGGAAACCAAGATGGTTCCAGAGGGCCCCTAAAGCTCTCCCGGTTTCTATTTCCGCCACAGCATTAAAACTTTTTCCTCCTCTCTCTTTGTCAAACTCGCCGCGAGGTGAAACAATATTCACTACTCCACTACTTGCGTTGCGGCCGCACAGAGAAATAAAAGTGCAGGCGGCGCGAGAGGAGAGGAAAAAAAAAAAAACAACTGAATGGAAGTAACTTACTTGGTCTGTTTTTGCTCGAGGTCCTGCCCATTGTCCCAAGGCAGTGATGTGGAACGGACCTCGAAATCATCCACTTTTCTTTTCCTGTGTCACTTAACGTAAGCTTTTTCCTGTGACATCCTTTCTCCTGTAAAAGCTAATCAGGCCGCAGTGCAAGACGGGAAGCGCCTTCCTCCTCATTATTGTAATAACAAGTCTGGAACCGCCTACAGGAGTAATCTCGCTTCTTGAGCGAAATTAAGAATTTCATTCACAGTGGATAAAGGTAGTTATTTTCCTAGTTTCAGCCTGCCCATTCTCGTATTTAAATGAACTATTAGTTCATAATAATTAGATACACTGCGATCCAAATAAACCTGAACCATTTAAATAGACCATATCTTTTGAATCAATAACAAGACACACCTGAAACTTTGGGAGAATATAATACACAATTAGGAGATTACATTACACTATTTACAACTCGGAGAAAATGTTGGAAGTGTCCTCCACCAGCATCTATACATGTTTGTACTCGTCTCACCATATTCTCTGAAATTTTACGGAAAGTATTCTCGCCAATGTTACTTATTTCGGTCGGAATGGATTCCTTGAGAACGTCAATTGTCCGTGGCCTATTCTTGTGCACAATTTTTAGATACTCTCACAAGAAAAAAATCAGGTGACGTTAGGTCAGGGAATTTGGGGGGCCACAGACCATTTGAGATTACTCAATTATCAAAGAAAGCTGTTACAAGTTCCATGGTGTCATTAGATGTATGGCACGTTGCTCCATCTTGCGGGAAATAACCTCTCAATTCGGTATCATCTCTATTATTGCATCTACCTATCTGTCTGCCTGCCTACCTGTCTGCCTGCCTACCTGCCTGCTTGCCTGCCTGTCTGTCTGTCTGCCTGCTTGCCTGCCTGCCTGTCTGTCTGTCTGCCTGCCTGCCTGTCTGTCTGTCTGTCTGCCTGTCTCTCTATTCGTCTGCCTGCCTGCCTGTCTGTTTCTCTGTCTGTCTGCCTGCCTGCCTGCCTGTCTGTCTGTCTGTCTGTCTGTCTGTCTGTCTCTGTCCGTCTGCCTGTCTACCTGCCTTCTTGCCTGCCTGTCTGTCTGCCTGTCTGTCTCTCTGTCTCTCTGTCCGTCTGCCTGCCTACCTGCCTGCCTACCTGCCTGACTGTCTGTCTGCCTGTCTGTCTGTCTGTCTGCCTGCCTGCTTGCCTGCCTGTCTGCCTGTCTGCCTGCCTGCCTGCCTGTCTGTCTGCCTGTCTGCCTGTGTCTCTGTCCGTGTGCCTGCCTACCTGCCTGCTTGCCTGCCTGTCTGCCTGTCTGTCTGTCTGCCTGCCTGCCTGCCTGCCTGTCTGTCTGCCTGTGTCTCTGTCCGTGTGCCTGCCTACCTGCCTGTCTGCCTGCCTGTCTGTCTGTCTCTTGGTCCGTCTGCCTGCCTGCCTGCCTGCATCACTGCCTGGCTGCCTGACTGCCTGTCTGTCTGTCTCTTGGTCCGTCTGCCTGCCTGCCTGCATCACTGCCTGGCTGCCTGACTGCCTGTCTATTGTCATGACAACAGGCACAATACTTTCGGCACAAATCAGAAAACATTCGACGGATAAAATTTCATGATAATAGTGAGCCTTGCTAAGCAGTTAATGATAGCGCGGCTATTGTTAACAAGCGCTGGCGGGCAGCGATAACTGAGGTAAAGGCCTCGCTGGCATAGATTAAGTTACACTTCTAGAATGTGATAGAATATTCTGATTACGTCATTAGATGCCTTGTTTTCCAGAAACATCTAGTGATTGACAGAACAGTCTGGTAATCATGAATGTGATATATAAGGGATTGTGACACGTCAGCAGGACAGTTGTAAACAAGAGTGAGCTGCAAGTTGTGTAACAAGAGTGTTGTAACGAGAGCTAATGTAATCAGCTGTCATGGTTTGTTATTGTCATCGACCTTGGAAGATTGTGTTATTATATCATTTAATGTTATTACGTGAGAGTTGAACATTGCATCTCTACGGAAACAAAGGAGATTTTTAATTTTTGCAACTCGTCATTTTAAGTCCACGAACCCACAAAGTCACAATATATATTATACCATCTCCATCATTGCCATTATTTCCCATTAATTTCATTTCCTAGTCATATTTTAGGCGTGTACTTTCAGCCTCTTGGGTTTTTAGCAGTGCGGGACAGAGGGCGAGGTTGCGGTGGCATTCCGTGTGTAGTAACACGTCAGGCTGTAGTTCTTCAGGTCGTGGTTTCTCATTCAGGCATGCCTTAACTCGGAGGGGAAGTGAAGTTGACGGCCCCTGTAGTACAAGTGCTTTTTACGGTCATAATTTTTTGCACTAAAATTCAATCTTATTATATCCTGTTAGCTTACAAACACGGCGTAGTAATTTTATTGTTGGTACTCCTGGTTCCCGCCTGTGAGAACCAGGCAACTTCAGACATGTTAAGTATCGTCTACCACTGCAATGGCGGTAACACACAGTTAAAGTTGATGTTAGAGGAAAATCCGGAGTTTCTTTCAAACGTAATCACTGCTGATGAAACTTCGCTGCATCATTTTGATCCTGAGAGTAAACAGCAAAGCTCAATGTGGAAATCTCCTTCATCACCAACCCCCCAAAAATGCAAAAGTGGTTGCTTCTGCTGGGAAACTTATGGTCATCTCATTCTTTGATATTCATGGAATGGTTTATCAGTATGTTGTACCTGCACACGCATCAGTACCTGGACAATGCTACAGGGATGTTTAAGTCCAGAGGTTCTACTCCCATTAGACTTAAAGCCCGCAGGAACAGGACCCGGGCCTCTTTCAACCAGGGAGTTATCCGAGCTGTCCCAAAGGGCGCTCGGCATCCTCCATGGGGCTTCCATAGAACAAGACCTGGGTAACAAACAAGGCCCCCCCCCATCTGATCCTAGAACACAAGACGGGATGGAAGTGGATACGCCACTTACATGCGCCAACACCAAAGGCGAAGACTACCGATATGACCTCGGCGGGGCCGCCTGGTGATCTAGCACACCTTCTACTAGCTTTGCAGGCTAGTACCCGGGAGAATTAATGGCTTCCCTCAACCCCGTCCTTAGACGTACCCGATTCCCACGGGTATCGGGAACCACTGCCCCCTGGAGTCCATCCCAATCCGAACAACTCCCGAAGGAGGGGCTCAGATGTTCGGCCCGAGGTTTCTCTAGTAACGTCAGAGGTACCTCGAGTGCTAAGAGTCCCCAGCGCCCGCACCAAGGCAGCTGAAGGGGACGGATCCCCTCCTACATGGATGTCCTGAAAACATTGCAAGTCCATATCAGGCGCGAAAGACCACATTTCCGTGAAGTAGGCTGGATGCTGCACCACGATAATGCGCGGCCGCATATTGCCAAAGTTGTTGCTGAATAACTTGCAAAAATCAACGTGAAGTGCATTCGCCACCCTCCCTGTAGTCCGGATTTAGCCCCACGTGACTTTTTCTATTCCCTAACTTGAAGAAACGCCTTTGTGGGAGGCATTATCCATCATCAGAAGCAGTGGTGAAGGCTGCGGAGGCGATTTTGAAGAATCTCTGAAGATGTGATTCCCAGCATGGCTTTGAAGACCGGCAGAAACGCTGGGACAAGTGTATCGCATTCAGAAGAAACTATTTAGAGAAGGACCATCAAAATTATCAGAATGAGTAGAGGTAGGTTGTCAAAAAATTGTGGTCATTCTTTATTGTACACCCCTTGTAGATTTACTATACATAAATGATACTCAAATATAATATAGGCCCCTGATGAAAATTAAACCCTCTTTAACGCCTAGTATAGAATTGGTTCCTGAGAACCGCAGTAGTTAAAGAAAACCCATAAAGAATACTCAATTTTTAATATTTTCTCTTTATGTCCTTCTTGGTCTTTGGACGGCATTGTGGACACCTATGGCGGACGTTTATCAAGACCTGGGTTCCTATTTTCGGCGGTTGCTGTAGACTCTGGTGCTGCGATGGAGGACTTTAAGAACTTCCGCGAGTCTTTCTCCCAGTGGACTGTGGCCTACTGTGTTCTATTGACTTCATCCGCTCCTCATAGCAGATATTAGCCGCAATAAACGCACCGTTCTGCTCCTGTCCTTTACACAGCCCATTAGGTACTTTCTGAAAGCCCAGAAGCATATTTGTGTAGAGGAGTCAAATCATAGGGGTTTTTGGAACGAAGGACAAGCAGGCAGGAAATATGGGAAAGTATAAAAGAAATTAGGACTTTGAAATTTTATAAGGAATTAAAGACAATGGGGTAGGGAAGATTATATAGATCAATGTGACAAAACTGGAAGAGAAGGCATAGCATGGATGAAAGTAGGAATATTATATCTAAAAGGGTTGAGCAGTAATGAGGTAAATTTTTTTAAATATTTTATTGTTTGCTAACTACTTAGTTGTTATACAAAATAGCGAGTCTGCTCTGCAAAAATCTATTTTTAAACTTAGTGAACTTTTATGTCAATTAATGGATATTAATTGTTCTCTCACACTGGCCGTGTGTAAGCTAAATTGTGGAAACGTAGAGTCAAACTGAAAAATTCAATGCCATAGCCGTGAATTGAACCACGGATCTTCTGGTTTCCGTCCAGCCACTTTACCATTGAGCTACTATGGCCAACGTGCCGATATGACATTAAATTCTCCAATTGACTCGTATTTTCCTTGTAAACCACTAGGAGTTCTCATAAAGACATGAGACAACTACCTTCCTGGCGACTTAAAACATGTAAGTACTTTAAGGTCTGGGCTTTATAGTTAACCAATATTATGTCAATTAATGGAAATTAATTGTTCCCTCACACTGGTCGTGTGTAAGCTAAATTGTGGAAGCGTAGCTCAATGATACAGCGGCTGGACGGAAACCAGAAGATCCGTGGTTCAAATCCCGGCTATGGCATTGAATTTTTCAGTCTGGCTCTATGTTTCCACAATTTAGTGAACTTTGTAGGCAATATAATATGAAAATTTCTTTTATAAAATCAAAGGTAATGGCATTCATTGGGAAAGAGCCAATTAGAACAAAAATAGTTATAAATAATCGTTGCGTTGAACAGGTAAGTCATTTTAACTACTTGGGAACTGATGTTAGTTATGACAAGGAATATATTGTCTACAATAAAATATACAAATTTCAAAGAGTGTGTGGAACAATAAATAGAACGTTTAGAAACAAAATACGTAAAGAAACAATATAAAGTTCTACAAAGTTATGGCTGTACCTGTACTGGCATACGGAAGTGAGACTTGAACGTTAACTAAAAAGCAACAGAGTAAAATACAGACTTCAGAAATGAAATTCTTGAGAAGTGTGAAAGGATGCACGAAGAGGGACTTAATAAGAAATGAAAATATAAGAGAAGAGCTGGACATTTTTAGTGTGAATGATAGGTTAAAAGTTATCAAACAAAAATGGAAGGAACATGTTGAAAGAGTGCCAGATAATAGACTTAAAAAACAAATATTACAGTATCATCCTAAAGGTAGGAGATCGGTGGGCAGAATCAGGAAACGATGGCTGGAGGACTTCGAAGGTGGAACAGGCACTTGATTGCCTATGCCATGAAGTGAAGAAGAAGAAGTAATGAGGTAGAAATATGTGAATTTTTTGGAGATGAAGAGAGCACTGTTCATTACCTGATAGAATGTAAGGAGTTAACAAATTGGAGGAGAAAAATATGGGATAAGAAATGGAACAGTGTGGGCAAAGAAGTAGTGGCGTTACGTATGTTAATGAGTGAAAATAAAAACAGATGTAAAGGAGAATTCTTATATAGGTTACGAGAAAAGTGGATAAGGGTAAAAGAAATGAAGGTGAAGAAAAGTGACAGCAGGCTGCTGAGGAAAACCAAAGGCTTATAGCCCGGGGACCTGAGTCAGCGAGTAAACCTTAGGGTCAGCAAATTTATGTATTTGTACAGGACGTATAATAGTTCATACCGAAATTAAGCGGTGCAATGTATAAAGAATCGTAATGTATTTCAAAGTGATACCGAAATTAAGGTTTGCCAGAAGTAAAGAATCATGATGAATGTCAAAGGAATGTTAGTTCTTTGTTACGACAAGAGCAAGGCCAGTTGAGTTGTGGGGAAAGTTGTTATAACAAAAGCAATGTAAGAAACAGTGGCCTGAGCAGATTCCTAAAGGGTTCACTTCACTTATATGAATAGGAAATTCTTTGGATCATTTACAATGGCGACAAAACAGCCACAAAGGGACTTTGGTTGAAAAGGATTTTTCAGAGTGAAAGTGATACACACACGCGCAGCTGTGGTCATTCAGAAGGGTCTTTGGCATGGAGCCGAAGAGTGCAGTTCGTGGCTAGGAAGCCGTTAAAACAGTCTTCAGCGTGAGGCCGATCAGAAGAGTCTTCGGCGTGAGGCCGATCAGAACAGTCTTCGGTGTGAGGCCGATTAGAGCGGTCCGAGGCGTGAAGCCTATTAGGGCAGTCCTGTTGTTCTGTCTTGAATATTTGTCGGTTCATATATATGACGAACGAATAAAGCTTATCGAGTAATAAACATTCTGCCGTCAGTAACTCTAAACAGAGATTGGTAACCCTTGGTCGGCAACTTTCAATGTCGATGTTCTAAAATAAATAGAAGCAGTGAATAAATAAATTGGAAACGGGCATTCCAGTGTTATTAAAATCTCATTCTCACACACATCCACGCATACCCTGAGAGAAACCTCATTGCTCGCCAACTTATTTGCTCGCCATTAAATTATTTGCATCAAATTGGCGTCCCAACATGGAATTGTGTGCACCCAGAAACGTTATAGTATCAAAAGAAGTCTTGGATGCTTCTTACGAACACGAACTGGTGCAGTTGGTTGAGTCGTGTAACAAAAGACAAGGGAAAACCAGAATTCTAATGGGTGGCACTTGACTATGTGAATAGGGCATTCTTCGGACCCTTCATAGTGGCATGACAAAATAGTCACAAAGGGAATCTTTGTATAAAAGGCTTCGAGAAAGTGAAAGCTAGACACATGCGCAGCCCTGAGGACTGTCAGTCTTCGGGGTGAGGCCGATTAGGGCAGTTATCTGGTTCTGTCTTGGTCGAGGGCAGGCCAGAAGTGATGAGAGAAGATATTTGTCGGTTCATATGTACGTGAAGAACGAATTAAGTTTTATCGAGTAATAAACATTCCACCTTCAGTCTCTCTGAACAGTGAAACGGTACTCTCTTCCTCGAGTAGATTAATTGAATGTTAAAGGAATATATATACGCGTACTGAGAGAAATATTTTGTATGAAATGTCAAGATTGTTACGAGCTCTGAACGTTAGGGATTTTTCCTCCCCTAGGAAAGCTGACCGCAGCCATAAATTTGATGGGTCACAGCTGGCGTTTAGTTTCAAAGATGGTTTGCAAGG
Organism: Mantis religiosa; assembly: GCA_030765055.1. Lineage (NCBI taxonomy): Eukaryota > Metazoa > Arthropoda > Insecta > Mantodea > Mantidae > Mantis > Mantis religiosa. Next base: position 796,143 of record JAUKNK010000264.1, read on the forward strand.
AAGGGGACATCTTAGGTGGTCTAAAGTGAGATTTTCGTAACTGGGATTCCATATGTTTTCTACCGACCAATTAATTAAAAATAATGAACTGAAGGGGGAAGCGAAGTGTCATATGGCCTAGCCGGGAACAAACAGATATCTAAAGTCAGTCGCTAGCCGAGGGTCGACCGAGTTCGTCCTGCTAACGCACGCGGAAAGAAATCACGTTCATTAAATCAGTCGCTAGCCGAGGGTCGACCGAGTTCGTCGTGCTAACGCACGCCGACAGAAATCGCATTGATTACATCAGTCGCTAGCTGGAGTTCGGGCTAGATCGTCGTGCAGTAGCACGAAGTCAGACATCGCGTTCTTTAAGGAATGGACGAGGAAGCTAAAGAAATCGCGTTCGATTAAATCAGTCGCTAGCTGGAGGTCGGGCTAGATCGTCGTGCAGCAGCACGAAGTCAGACATCGCGTTCTTTAAGGAATGGACGAGGAAGCTAAAGAAATCGCGTTCGATTAAATCAGTCGCTAGCTGGAGGTCGGGCTAGATCGTCGTGCAGCAGCACGAAGTCAGACATCGCGTTCTTTAAGGAACCGACGAGGAAGCTAAAGAAATCGCGTTCGATTAAATCAGTCGTTAGCTGGGGGTCCGGCTAGATCGTCGTGTAGCAGCACGAAGTCAGACATCGCGTTCTTTAAGGAACGGACGAGGAAGCTAAAGAAATCGCGTTCGATTAAATCAGTCGCTAGCTGGAGTTCGGGCTAGATCGTCGTGTAGCAGCACGAAGTCAGATATCGCGTTCTTTAAGGAACGGACGAGGAAGCTAAAGAAATCGCGTTCGATTAAATCAGTCGCTAGCTGGAGTTCGGGCTAGATCGTCGTGCAGTGGCACGAAGTCAGACATCGCGTCCTTTAAGGAACGGACGAGGAAGCTAAAGAAATCGCATTGATTACATCAGTCGCTAGCTGGAGTTCGGGCTAGATCGTCGTGCAGCAGCACGAAGTCAGACATCGCGTTCTTTAAGGAACGGACGAGGAAGCTAAAGAAATCTCATTGATTACATCAGTCGCTAGCTGGAGTTCGGGCTAGATCGTCGTGCAGCAGCACGAAGTCAGACATCGCGTTCTTTAAGGAACGGACGAGGAAGCTAAAGAAATCGTATCGATTACATCAGTCGCTAGCTGGAGTTCGGGCTAGATCGTCGTGCAGTAGCACGAAGTCAGACATCACGTTCTTTAAGGAACGGACGAGGAAGCTAAAGAAATCGTATCGATTACATCAGTCGCTAGCTGGAGTTCGGGCTAGATCGTCGTGCAGTAGCACGAAGTCAGACATCGCGTTCTTTAAGGAACGGACGAGGAAGCTAAAGAAATCGCGTTCGATTAAATCAGTCGCTAGCTGGAGTTCGGGCTAGATCGTCGTGTAGCAGCACGAAGTCAGACATCGCGTTCTTTAAGGAACGGACGAGGAAGCTAAAGAAATCGCGTCCGATTAAATCAGTCGCTAGCTGGAGTTCGGGCTAGATCGTCGTGCAGTAGCACGAAGTCAGACATCGCGTACTTTAAGGAACGGACGAGGAAGCTAAAGAAATCGCATTGATTACATCAGTCGCTAGCTGGAGTTCGGGCTAGATCGTCGTGCAGTAGCACGAAGTCAGACATCGCGTTCTTTAAGGAATGTACGAGGAAGCTAAAGAAATCGCGTTCGATTAAATCAGTCGCTAGCTGGGGGTCCGGCTAGATCGTCGTGTAGCAGCACGAAGTCAGACATCGCGTTCTTTAAGGAACGGACGAGGAAGCTAAAGAAATCGCATTGATTAAATCAGTCGCTAGCTGGAGTTCGGGCTAGATCGTCGTGCAGTAGCACGAAGTCAGACATCGCGTTCTTTAAGGAACGGACGAGGAAGCTAAAGAAGTCGCGTTCGATTAAATCAGTCGCTAGCTGGAGTTCGGGCTAGATCGTCGTGCAGTAGCACGAAGTCAGACATCGCGTTCTTTAAGGAACGGACGAGGAAGCTAAAGAAATCTCATTGATTACATCAGTCGCTAGCTGGAGTTCGGGCTAGATCGTCGTGCAGTAGCACGAAGTCAGACATCGCGTTCTTTAAGGAACGGACGAGGAAGCTAAAGAAATCGTATCGATTACATCAGTCGCTAGCTGGAGTTCGGGCTAGATCGTCGTGCAGTAGCACGAAGTCAGACATCGCGTTCTTTAAGGAACGGACGAGGAAGCTAAAGAAATCGTATCGATTACATCAGTCGCTAGCTGGAGTTCGGGCTAGATCGTCGTGCAGTAGCACGAAGTCAGACATCGCGTTCTTTAAGGAACGGACGAGGAAGCTAAAGAAATCGTATCGATTACATCAGTCGCTAGCTGGAGTTCGGGCTAGATCGTCGTGCAGTAGCACGAAGTCAGACATCGCGTTCTTTAAGGAATGGACGAGGAAGCTAAAGAAATCGCGTTCGATTAAATCAGTCGCTAGCTGGAGGTCGGGCTAGATCGTCGTGCAGCAGCACGAAGTCAGACATCGCGTTCTTTAAGGAACCGACGAGGAAGCTAAAGAAATTGCTTTCGATTAAAGCCAGTTAATAGCGGGGTGCTAATCCGACGACTCGTGTTAAGTACACGGGAAAGCTACCACGCAAACGCGAAACCTACCATTCAGAGTTTGCCTAATTAACATGTATTTGGAGAGTAATTGAAATACAACCGATCGTCATAAGAGAATTAACCTGTGTTTCTTTCTAAGTACCGTAATTGATCCACCCAGAACGCCCTGTACCAAGAGATCCTTGCCAAAAATCCTATATTCATAAATATTAGGACAACTCCGAGAGCAGCCGAGGACATCGATATTCTTCAGATTTGTTAGCGATGCTGACAATCCTAGGAGTCAAGCCCCTCGCCAAATAATTGAGCTGAACTGCGCAGCAATACTCACCCGACACCCCCGACTTGCCACAACAGTGATATATTAGTAACCCTTGGTTGGCTACTTCAAGTTTGATGTTCTGATAAAAGAACCAGTCTATAAATCAGTTTGAAACGGGCATTCCAGTGTCATTAAAATCATCCTTCTCATACATATCCACGGATACCCGGAAAATGTGTAGTGTTTAACGCCCGCTTTTACTACATACGGCACCGCAGGCGGTGACACTGATGATACATGAGTTGAAGATGGAGCACCGGTGGAATGAGATGGTGGGGGAAACTGGAGGTCCCGGAGAAAGCCCGCCCCTGCGCGTGTTGTCCACCACAAATCTCACTTTGCGGTCGGCTGGGATCGAACCCGGGCCGCCTTGGTGAGAGCCAAGCGGTCTAGCCACTGAGCCACGGCGCGGCCAGGCATACCCGGAGATTGTAGTGCCACATAGTTTAGTTATTTGTAAGCTAGATAATACAGGAATTGACAACCGCGTAGTATTATGGGTTAAACATTCTTTGAAAGGGAGAACACAACAAGTTAAAGTAGGTAAAGAGCTGTCCGATAGGGGAACCGTAAGTTTGGGTGTGCCGCAAGGCTCAGTACTAGGACCTTTACTGTTTCTCGTTTTTGTTAATGACATTGCTGTTAATATTAACTGCCAGATAAGGTTGTTTGCAGACGATTGTATCATTTATAATAAAATTCGGAATACAGTGCATGAAACCGCTCTTCAGGATGATTTAAATGAAATCTGTAATTGGGCTGCGGCTAACAAAATGTCAATTAATGCCAAGAAAAGTAAGTCGATTGTTTTTAGTAGAACTAAGGGCAAAATTATTGTTAACTATCACATGTGAGGGGTGCAAATTCCACAGTTAGACAGCTGCAAATACTTGGGAGTGTACCTGGCAAGTAATGCTGGATGGGACGAACAAGTAAATTCCACATCTAGGAATGCGTGGAAGGCATTACATTTCATAATGAGAATATTGAAAAAGGGGAGCGCTAGGTCCAGGGAAATTGCCTACAAGGCCTTAGTGCGGCCGGTTATGGAATATGCAGTAGCATGCTGGGACCCGTATAGAGCTAACCAAATCGATCCATTAGAAAAAATACAGAAGAGGGCAATAAAATTCATAAATAGAGGCAAGTATTTTGGGCCTATAAAAGGAGATGAGACTAAATGGGAGGAATTAAGAATTAGGCGTAAAAAACATAGGTTGGTAGCATTATTCAAAGCTAATGCTGGTGTAAAGGCATGGGTGGACGTTAGTGTAAGGTTAGATAATCCGGATTATTATGGACGAAACGATCATAGGTATAAAATTAAGGGTAGAAGATACAGAACCGACGTAGGAAAATTTTCTTTTGTTAATAGTACCATTGAAGAATGGAATGAATTGCCTGTAGCAGTCTTTCAGGGCTGTCCCCTGTCGCTGAAGGAATTTAGAAAATATCTAGATGGTTATAGCTTAACTTTTAAATTATAATGGTACATAATATGTAAATAGAGAAGTAATTAGATATGTTTTAAGTGACTAAAGTTAAAATAATATCATGTTTGTATTGTTTATTGTCTTATTGTTGTAAATCTAGTATTTGTAATTTGATCTGTATTCTTAACTCTGCCACCGGGTAGTATCCAATTGCAGTGAAATAAATACATACATAAACCTCATTGCTTTACCCTGAGCTAAACATTATTGTATCAAAGTAGCGCCAACGTGGAAGTCGCCAACAATAGCTGCATCATAGTGCTTGTTACATGTTTGTCATTGTAGTGAAACTTTAATGTAAACTGTACAAATAAATAACAAATATCAAATTCGTATACGTGAATTTGCATTAAAGTCCTGTCAGTGGGCCCAAGCTGTTTTTGGCAGCTTTCTATACCTTGACTGTTTACGCGTGTTGTTTATATTGAACCAGTAGTTCTTTTGTTACAAATATTGGAGCTGATCTCGTAGCTGAAGTCAGTAGCACCTGGCAAAAAGTTTCGACTGAACTGACAGCTACCGCTGTCCAGATATTGAACCGTGTCTTGTCAGCTCGCATGACCCACATGAGGTAATCTATAGCTGCTCAATAACTTAGTGACTTTCTAGGAAACTGCTATTTCGGTTGCCTATTTAGGTCAATACTTCATGTAACTACTTATTAAGTTATTTGTTCCATGCTTATGTATTCAGAAAAAGCAAAGAAAATGTTGAATTGCACACAAAAATTCTTTGCTGAGATTTCAAGAATAAGTTATTAGATAAAGCTTCATCATTTATCTCTTATTATTTTAGTTAATTGATCTAAATTAACCTTGGACTCAGGTACTTACGATAGTAAGTCGCCACAAAGTGTGAAAAGTCTGTTTAGTGAACGCGTATACAGTTTGCCTCTCAAAGGAAACTCACCCTACCGCCCACTAATGACCGTCATAAATCTGTCTCCACACTTCATAAATGGAACACTGTCGTTGAGGACCAATAGCAACCCTGATTTTCTCAAAGTGACAGTCGCATGTCTACTCCACGTGGAGTCTCAGTTGCCAAAGTTCCAACTTCCAATTGATCTGTTTCATTACGTGCAGAAATTCGTTGTGTGTCACGATTTGGAGACCGTGGGAGGGAAATGCAGTGATAAATGCAAATGAAGTGGTAGATAACTTTCAGTCACGTGAAAATAATCAAGGTGAAGACAATAGTGTGAATAACTGGACCGAGTTATGTTACCGGAAAAAGCCTCAAAGAACAAAGTTATAACGGGAACTGTTTCTAAGCAAATTCAAACGCTTGTTTTGAACACATATAAATATTTGCTGAAAAATAATCTTGGTAAGGGGTCATGCAATGCACCTGATGATACATTCTGGGTAGTCACAGAAATACAGTAAGAAATATTATGACGAAAGGAATACCAAAGACGCCGATCAAGTGTGAAAACAAAAGGAGACGTTTCTCTAAAGTAGACAATTTCAAATGCGATTTAATTCATCGAGAAATTTATAGATTCTATGACAAAGGGAGAGCACCAACCTTAGACGAATTGGTTGCACATTTGCATGAAATTAGTGATTTTCCTTATGGGCACTACTGCACTTTGCGCGGTCTCCTAATGGAGCTGAGTTTCTAATACCGCACTTTGAATAATTTAAGGGTTATTATGGAATCCAGTAGAATTTTAGCTTGGCAAAAAAAAAAAAAAAAAGTTTCGCAGTAAGATTATATATAACGTCAAACCTAAGGAAGTGTTGCAGTAATGGACATAAGATAATTTATTTAGACGAAACCTCGTTAGATACCCATGACGTATCGAGAAAGGTGACAATCTTGCAGAAAGGTCTGGGGTGAGGAGGTTCGGAGTTTTTAAAACGATTGTAAGGGTTCGTCAAAGGCAGCGGCCGCAATGCACGCGAGTTAACTAAACAGACTTTACCTCGAATGCGAGAGCCTCTTCTGGTTTACCGGGGAAATATATGAGTCAATTGTAGCCACGTTAACTGCAGATGTTCTGCTCCAATTAGTCCCGGACCGTGGCCTCCTTCAACCAGTGAGTTACCGAGCTGTCCCAAAGGGCGCCCGGCGCTTCCGTGCGGCTTTACATAGGGCAAGACCTAGAGACTAACAAGCCCTGCCCCCATCCAGTCCTGTGGTCTCAAGACGGGATGGAAGTGGATACGCCACTTAGGCGCGCCAACTCCAAAATGGGAAGGCTACCAATAGGACCTCGGTAGGGCCGCCTGGTGATCTAGCACATCTTCTACTAGCTATGCAGGGTAGTACGCGGGAATATATGGCTTCCCTCAACCCCGTCCAGAGACGTACCCGATCTCACACAAGTATCGGGAGACACTGCCCCCTCGAGTCCAACCCAATCCGATCAACTCTCAATCAGGGAGAGGCTCGAATGTTCTGCCCGAGGCTCCTCTACTAGAGTGTGCACGTCGGCCGCTGCCTTTGACGAACCCTTATAATCGTTTTACAACACCGACCCTCCTTCCCACAGAACTTTCTGCAAGTTTGCCACCTTTCTCAATACGTCATGTGTATCGTACGAGGTTTCGTCTAAATAAATTATGTTATGTCCATTAGTGCAAAACTTCCTTAGTTTTGACGTTATATTTAATCGTACTGCGAAACTTTCTTAGTTTTGACACACACACACACACACACACACACACACACACACACACACACACACACACACACACACACACACACACACACATGCCAAGCTACAATTCTACTGGATTCCATAATAACCCTTAACTTATTCAAAATGCAGTATTTCAAACCCAGCTCCCTTAAGAGGCCACGCAAAGTGCAGTGTCCATAAGGAAAATTACAAATGTCTTGCAAATGTGCAGCCAATTCGTCTAAGGTGGGCGCTCTCCGTTTTGCATAGAATCTATAACTTTCTCGACGAATTAAGTCGCATGTGAAATTATTTACTTTAGAGAAACGTTTCCTTTTGTTTTCACACTTGATCGGCGTCTTTGGTATTCCTTTCGTCAGAATATTTCTTACTGTATTTCTGTGAATATCCAGAATTTATCATCAGGTTCATTGCTCGACCCCTTACCGAGATTATTTGTCAGCATATATTTATATGTGTTCAAAACAAGCGCTTGAATTTGCTTACAAACAACTCCCGTTATAACTTTGTTTTTTTAGGCTTTTCCAGTAATATAACTCGGCCCAGTTATTCACACAATTGTCATCACTTTGATTATTTTACTTGACTCAAAGTAATCTACTTCATTTGCATTTATCACTGCATTTCCCTCCCACGGTCTCCACATCGTGATACACAACGAATTTCTGCACGTAATGAAACAGATCAACTGGAAGTTGGCACTTTGGCAACTGACACTCAACGTGGAGTAAACATACGACTGTCTCTTCGAGAAAATCAGGGTTGCTATTGGTCCTCAACGACAGTGTTCCATTTCTGAAGTGTGGAGATAGATTTATGACGGTCATTAGTGGGCGGGAGGGTGCGTTTTCTTTGAGGGGCTAACTGCACTCGAGTTCACTACAGAGACTCTAACGTCAGAGGTACCACGAGTGCTAAGGGTCCGCAGCGCGCGCACCACGGCAGCTGAACGGGACGAATCCGCTCCCCTACGGGGAGTCAATTGAAAAATATAATGTCATGATGCCAATTTGGCCATAGTAGCTCAGTGGGTAAGAGCGACTGGACGTGGCATTACATTTTTCATGTTGACTTTGTATCAAATACCTTAGCCTATATACGGCTAGTGTGAAGGAATGATACGAGTCCGTAAAATAAAGTCTCCAAGGCGCTGGAGCCGTGAGGAACGCCGTGAGATCCGGCAACACGGACGTGTAGCTTGGTTTCACCCCTTCAAATCCCCACTACAACAAAACCAGTTGTAACCACTAGTCTTGCCTGGGCAGCCGTTTGCGATGGAGCTTCCTATCACTTCTGCCGCCAAGTGCAAGTTGCGTGCCAAAAACACTACCCCCATTGAAATTCAGCGTTAGTTATGCGAAGTCTATGGGCCACAGAAAATGGACGTCAAAAACGTAAGATAGTGGGTCGGAGAGTTCAAAGACGGACGTACAGACGTCCATGACGAAGTGCATTCTGGTCGGCCTTCGGTTTCAGCCGAAACAATTGCAAAAGTGGAGCAAGAAATGCTTAAAGATCATCGTGTGACAGTTGACGAGCTGTGCGAACATATCCCTGAAGTCAGTAAAACTACAATTGACAAGATTTTGACCGAACATTAGCATTATCGCAAGGTGTCTGCGAGGTGCGTCCCCAAAATGCTCACCGAAGACCATAGACAGCAACGTGTTGAAGCGGCCAACCGATTCCTGGAGCGCTATGCAGAACAGGGCAAGGAATTGTGGGATTCAATTGTCACTGGCGATGAAACCTGGGTGCAGTATAAAACAACAGCAACTAAAAAACGTTCTCGTCAGTGGTGGCATTCGAATTCCCCGAAGCCGCGAAGGTTCAGACATATTCTGCCGGCTAAGTGAGGCCAGTGTGTTCTGGGACAGGAAAGGTGTAATGTTGTGCGAGTTTATGCCTACCGGTAAACAATAAACGCCGCTAGCTACTGTGAGACTCTTTAATGTTAAGGGTATGTATGACTGAAATTTCATGAAAATCGTGAAAATAACGACTTTTTTTTATTTTAATTCTATAAAATAATTTAGACATTCCTGAATGTGAAAAATGCATAATTTGCCTCCGGACGCCATTTTTAAATGCTTATTTAAATGTCGGTGGCCTTCAAACTCTGTCAGAGTCAGGCTCTCTTTTGCCTACATCCACATTCTTTGTCTGTTTTCCGTTCTTAAAATTTCAATTCAAGAAAAGAAAAATAACGCTTTAGAAGACAAAATAGTTCCTAAAATGTTGCCAATATATCAGAGGCTGGCTTCTACAACATTACTAGAGAGGTGCAAAACAGGAAAAACACAGAATGCCAATGAATCTTTGCATCATGTCATATGGAATAAGTGCCCAAAGGAAGTTTTCATATCAAAACAAAAATTGGATCTCGCTGTTATTAAAAGAATCAGTGAGTTTAACATGGGTAGTCTTAAGTCATTGAAGCTGCAGCAAAATATCAGAGGTGAAAGTGTAGTAGACTCAGCAAGGAAAACTTCAGTGCAGCGAGATCAGACTCGTATCCTGCAAAGCAAGAAGCGAAGTTGTGCAGAAGAAAAGCAACATCTAAAGAAGAAAGAGGTGGAAAAAGCAGCAACAGAGGAGAGGAAAAAGAAATCTGAGGGTCCAACCTATCAGCCTGGTGGATTTTAATGTGAGTTATGCAATCAAATCTTTAATCGCTGTTTTCAATGTTCATATTTTCAGCATTTTTCTTCCTGTAAAATGCTCCTTGCGATGCAGTTTTTGTACTACATTCATGAAATTTCCTACACAGGTTCAGAATATCATGAGGAATGGAAATTGCCCTAGGTTTTATTGTGAAATGTATATAAGCATATATTTTTAATTTTCAAACACAAAACTTAAAGTTTTTTAGACAAAAAACGAATATTTGTAAATTAAAATTTTTTGTGACCTAAACTAAAGGAGACACAAAAAACCCAGAGCAATTTCAAAACGTATGTGCATTATGAACATAGGATTAAAATATTAGACCAAAATTCAAAATATTTTGTCGCAAGGGACTTTTTTAGTGACATAACAAAAAACACAAAATTTATCATAATTTCTAAACTGCTGGAGAAAAATGGTTTAAATTTAGGTTGTAACATGTTTACAATATACTACACCTATGGTGTAAATTTGAAAAAGCTAGCATTATTAGTTCAGAATTTGAAAATTTCAGTCATACATACCCTTAAAGTATTACCTTATTGGTTCAACTTTTGTTTTTAAAATACAGCTTTACAGTTGCATAAAATCCCAGCAGAATGGAATGTCTATTATTGCATTTAAAACTGGAGGTCACAAAATTAATAAGTAGGTTTTCAATTTCACTTTCATTAGCTGTTCTTTTGTTTACAATTTATACAGTTATGAAGTAGGTTTCCATAGTGCCGAAAATGGTCAGGTGTTTTCACTCTTGAGGACTGCGCGAGCTTGACGATATTATGTCTCACAGGCCTACAACCTTCGGGAAGCAATGAACCTGAAACGTCTCGATTGGATGGATGATTTGCACTTGACTCACAGGGTCTTTTTTACTCTTGTACGATTGGAATTGCTTTAAGTTCATCTAAGCGGAATGAAAGTATCTTAGCAAAGTTCCAAAGATTAACAGATGATATGGCCTATTTGTTAAGTTGTACTTTGTAGTGTGTTCTACAGGGAAAGACATCAAAATTAACATGCTACAGCCATATGACTATCTGCTTTCAAACGCTTTTCCTTCTATCCACTTCATATTATGCCATAGCCGGAATTTGAACCACGAATCTTCTGGTCTCCGTCCAGCCCCTCTAACCATTGAGCTACTATGGCCAACGTGCCGATATGACATTAAATTGTCCAAGAGACTCATGTTTTTAAGGTAGTTGTCTCATGTGTTTATGAGAACTCCTAGTGGTTTACCGGGAAAAACACGAGTCAGTTCGAGAATGTAATGTCATGTCGGCACGTTGGCCTTAGTAGCTCAATGGTTTAGAGCGCTGGACGGAAACCAGAAGATTCGTGTTTCATATCCCGGCTATGACATTGAATTTTTTAGTCTGGCCCTACCCTTTCACAAGTGGAAATGACTGAAACTTGATGTTTTAATGAGTTATGTATGTGTCTGTATATATATATATATATATATATATATATATATATATATATATATACTGCCAAAAAGTGGACGTATGCACTTATGAAAGCCATGTCTTCAATTGTTATACGAACAAGTAAAACGACTTGACAGAATCGAACCTCTCATACACAACTCTAACCAACCATGGTCTAAATAGCCTCATACTTACAAAATAAAATGACATAATTTTCCTAAAGTTTCGAATAAATGTGCAATTTAAATGGAAACTAGTTGTTCTTTCACACTGGCAGTGTGTAGGCTAAATTGTGGAAACGTAGAGCCAGACAGAAAAATTCAATGCTATAGCCGGGATTTGAACCACGGATCTTCTGGTTTCCGTCCAGCCGCTCTACCATTGAGCTACTATGGCCAACGAGCCGATATGACATTAAATTCTCCAACTGACTCGTATTTTCCTGGTAAACCACTTGAATTTTCCTGTCTGGCTCTACGTTTCCACAATTTAGCCTACACACGGCCAGTGTGAAAGAACAATTAATTTCCATTAATTGACCTAATAGTGGTTAACTATAAAGCCAGGGCCTTAAAGTACTTACAGCATAGTAAGTCGCCATTAAGGTAGTTGTCTCATGTGTTTATGACAATTCCTAAGTGGTTTGCCGGGAAAATACGAGTCAGTTGGAGAATTTAATGTCATATCGGCATGTTGGCCATAGTAGCTCAATGGTGGAGCGGCTGGACGGAAACCAGAAGATACGTGGTTCAAATCCCGGCTATGGCATAAAATTTTTCTGTCTGGCTCCACGTTTCCACGTGTCATTTTAATGTTGAAAAACACCTATCACAGTTAATTGATGGAAATTAATAATTTATTTATACTAGCCGTATATAGGCTAAGATTTTTGATAGTGAACATGAAAAATTCAATGCCATGGCCGGGATTTAAACGACGGATCTGCTGGTTTCCGTCCAGTCACTCTTATACATTGAGCTACCAGGGCCAACTTGCAGTAATGACATTAAATTCTTCAGTTGACTCATATGTTTCCCCGGTAGACCACTAGAGGTGTTCCGCATTCAAGGTACACCGCTTGTGGCGACTTATTATCGTAAGTACTTGAGTCCCAGGCTTCATCATTTAACATTTATTATTATAATTAACGGTAGTTTCTTTCTTTACACTAGCAGTATGTGGGCTAAGGTTTTATTAGAGTCATTATGAAAAATTCAATGCAAGTTTGCCCTGGTAGCTCAATGGGTAAGAGCGAATGTACGGAAACTAGGAGATCCATGGTTGAATCCCGGTCATGGCATTGAATTTTTCATGTTGACTCTATCAAAACACTTGTCATAACTCCAGCTGTTGTATCATTTCGAAGGCACGTGACCGCGGAGAGATTTGTTTGTGTCTATTCACTGGTGAACAAACTGTAGGACAAATTGTTTGTCTTCTACAGGATGTTACAAAAAGGTACGGCCAAACTTTCAGGAAACATTCCTCACTCACAAAGAAAGAAAATATGTTATGCGGACATGTGCCCGGAAACGCTTAATTTCCATGTTAGAGCTCATTTTATTACTTCTCTTCAAATCACATTAATCATGGAATGGAAACACATGACAATAGGACGTACCAGCGTGACTTCAAACACTTTATTACAGGAAATGTTCAAAATGTCCTCCGTTAGCGAGGTTACATGCATCCATCCTCCGTCGCATGGAATCCCTGATGCGCTGATGCAGCCCTGGAGAACAGCCATCCACAATACGAGCACGAAGAGTCTCTACATTTGGTACCTGGGTTGTGTAGACAAGAGCTTTCAAATGCCCCCATAAATGAAAGTCAAGAGGGTTGAGGTCAGGAGAGCGTGGAGGCCATGGAATTGGTCCGCCTCTACCAATCTATTGGTCACCGAATCTGTTGTTGAGAAGCGTACGGACACTTCGACTGAAATGTGCAGGAGCTCCATCGTGCATGAACCACAATGGGTGTTTTGACATTTGTCTGCACGAATGATTTCAATTTACATTTTAAGAGAAAAACTAAAATGAGCTCTAACATGGAAATTTAGCGTTTCCGGACACATGTCCACATAACATATTTTCTTTCTTTGTGTGTGAGGAATGTTTCCTGAAAGTTTGGCCGTACCTTTTTGTAACATCCTGTATATGGGCTGCGGAGTGCACACCTGAGACTCCGATGTACTTATACGCGGGGAGCAGATGGAAAGAAACTGTGGTAATAAACTTCACGAGGTTAAGTGCATATAGTCACAAAGAGCGACATCTAAACATTTATTTCTGGACGCTGGTTCACGTGCACTAGGCCTTCGTTTCTCGTCTTTTGTTTGCCTTTTTCTTTAACCTTCTGATTTTATCTATCCGTGTCGAAAAGATAGAAGAAACATTGTATTCTATGTAAGTCTTCACAAATACTGCATGCGTTGATGTTCACTTAACAGAAATACTGCATCGTTAATTCACATGAGGCTGTCTAAATAATGAATGAACTGTTCCTATTACATGACAGCGCAAAGAGGTGCATTCAACTTTAGTGACAGCACTGTATTCATTTGTTACCTCGTTTATAACCCAGGGTGCTAAAGCCAATGTAGGGCCAGGACCTGTCCAACTGACTATCGGCCTCACGCTGACGTACGCAAGGTAGAGGTGGGAGATCATCCAACCGATATGGGCAGGAGATGTGGTTATCACCTTGGCATCTCCTAGCCGTCATGTTGGCTTTCTTCACCAGGGTCGCTTAGAGTTTGTCTAGTCTACGCGAGTGCAGTTGGACCAACTCTTCTGACGAACCCTTATAATCGTTTTACAACACCGACCCTCCTTCTCCCAGTCCTTTCTGCAAGGTTGCCACTTTTTCCGATACGTCATGGGTATCGTACGAGGTTTCGTCTACATAAATTATGTTATGTCCACTACTGCGAAACTGGTCGCATTACTGTGACCAGGGAGTTACCGATCTATCCCAAAAGGGCGCCCGGCGCCACCGTGGGTCTTTCCATAGGGCAAGACATAGAGACTAAAAAGCCTCCCCCCATCTGCTCCTGTGGACACAAGACGGGATGGAAATGAATATGCCACTTGCGTGCCAACACCAAAATGTAAGGCTACCGATATGACCTCGGAGGGGTCACCTGGTGATCTAGCACACCTTCTACTAGCTATGCTGGCTAGTATGTGGGAATATATGACTTCCCTCAGCACCGTCCGGAGACATACACGATCTCCCACAGGTATCGGAAACTACTATCCCCTCGAGTCCAACCCAATCCGAATAACTGCCTATCAGGTTGGGGCTCGAATGTTCGGTCCGAGTTTCCTATAGTAACTTCAGAGGTACCACAAGTGCTAGGGGTTCGCAGTGCCCGAACCACGGCAGCTGAAGAGGACGGATGCCCTCCACTTCGGGAATTGTAGCCAAGCTACAATTCTACTGGATTCCATAATAACCCTTATCTTATTTAAAGTGCACTATTTGAATCCCAGCTCCTATAGGAGGCCGCGAAACCTCACTGCCCGTAAGAAACATCACTTTTTTTGTGCAAAAGTGTAACCAACTCGTTTAAGGTGGGCGCTCTCCCTTTCGCATAGAATCTATAAATTTCTCGAAGAATTGAATTGCAAGTGAAATTATCTACTTTAGTGTGTACAGTTACAAGGAGGCAATGTTGAAAAACGCCAAGTACTATTTGCACGGGTGACAGAGATGTGAGCATCGCTGGGAGAAGTGTGTAGACTTAAAAGGAGACTATGTTGAAAAACACCGAGTACCATTTGGACGTGTTACAGAGATGGGAACATCGCTGGGAGAAGTGTGTAGACTTAAAAGGAGACTATGTTGAAAAACACCGAGTACCATTTGGACGTGTTACAGAGATGGGAACATCGCTGGGAGAAGTGTGTAGACTTAAAAGGAGACTATGTTGAAAAACACCGAGTACTATTTGGACGTGTTACAGAGATGGGAACATCGCTGAGAGAAGTGTGTAGACTTAAAAGGAGACTATGTTGAAAAACACCGAGTACCATTTGGACGTGTTACAGAGATGGGAACATCGCTGGGAGAAGTGTGTAGACTTAAAAGGAGACTATGTTGAAAAACACCGAGTACTATTTGGACGTGTTACAGAGATGGGAACATCGCTGAGAGAAGTGGGTAGACTTAAAAGGAGACTATGTTGAAAAACACCGAGTACCATTTGGACGGGTTACAGAGATGGGGACGTCGCTGAGAGAAGTGGGTAGAGTTACAAGGAGACTATGTTGAAAAACGCCGAGTAGTATTTGGACGGGTTACAGAGATGGGAGCATCGCTGGGAGAAGTGTGTAGAGTTACAAGGAGACCTTGTTGAAAAACGCCGAGTACTATTTGGACGGGTTACAGGGATGGGAGCATCGCTGAGAGAAGTGTGTAGAGTTACAAGGAGACTATGTTGAAAAACGCCGAGTACTATTTGGACGTGTTACAGAGATGGGAACATCGCTGAGAGAAGTGGGTAGACTTAAAAGGAGACTATGTTGAAAAACGCCGAGTACTATATGGACGGGTTACAGAGATGGGAGCATCGCTGGAAGAAGTGTGTAGAGTTACAAGGAGACTATGTTGAAAAACGCCGAGTACTATTTGGACGAGTTACAGAGATGGGAGCACCGCTGGAAGAAGTGTGTGGAGTTACAAGGAGACTATGTTGAAAAACGCCAAGTACTATTTGGACGGGTTACAGAGATGAGAGCATCGCTGGGAGAAAGTGTGTAGAATTACAACGAGACTATGTTGAAAAACGCCGAGTACTATTTGGACGGGTTACAGAGATGTGAGCATCGCTGGGAGAAGTGTGTAGACTTAAAAGGAGACTATGTTGAAAAACGCCGAGTACCAATTGGACAGGTTACAGAGATGTGAGCATCGCTGGGAGAAGTCTGTAGACTTAAAAGGAGACTATGTTGAAAAACGCCGAGTACCAATTGGACGGGTTACAGAGATGTGAGCATCGCTGAGAGAAGTGGGTAGAGTTACAAGGAGACTATGTTGAAAAACGCCGAGTACTATTTGGACGGGTTACAGAGATGGGAACATCACTGGGAGAAGTGCGTAGAGTTACAAGGAGACTATGCTGAGAAAAGCCGAGTACTATTTGGACGGGTGACAGAGATGGGAACATCGCTGGGAGAAGAGTGCAGAGTTACAAGGAGACTATGTTGTGAGAGGCCAAGTACTATATGGACGGGTTACAGACATGGCGGCATCGCTGGGAGAAGTGTGTAGAGTTACAAGCAGACTATGTTGAAGAACGCCGAGTACTATTTGGACGTGTTACAGAGATGGAAGCATCGCTGGGAGAAGTGTGTAGAGTTACAAGGAGACTATGTTGAGAAAAGCCGAGTACTATTTGGACGGGTGACAGAGATGGGACCATCGCTGGGAGAAGAGTGCAGAGTTACAAGGAGACTATGTTGAGAGAGGCCCAGTACTATATGAACGGGTTACAGACATGGCGGCATCACTGGGAGAAGTGTGTAGAGCTACAAGCAGACTAAGTTGAAGAACGCCGAGTACTATTTGGACGGGTTACAGAGATGGGAGCATCGCTAGGAGAAGTGTGTACAGTTACAAGGAGACTATGTTAAAAACGCCGAGTACTATTTGGACGGTTTACAGAGATAGGAGCATCCCTGGGAGAAGCGTGTAGAGTTACAAGGAGACCTTGTTGAAAAACGCCGAGTACTATTTGAACTGTCCTCCACAGTTGGGCGTGGGTGTATAGCTTTCATTTTCTGGAAGCCCATTATTCAACCAAACATTCCCTTTGTGACTGTCCGACTAATACCCCATTCAACAAAGTCAAGTGCTACCCTTTAGAAATATGCTAAGGACACTTTCTTACATTTCTTTTGTTATAGCAACTCAACCAACTGCACCTGTTCTGTCGTAACAAACATACAAGAGCCCTTTGAAATCCATTACGATTCTTTACTTATTGCAATCCTTATCAGCAGGAAATTTTAAACAGAATAAGAAAGGCCAATTCGGTCTACTATCAGATTAATAATACTATTGTGGGAAAAAAGGAAATAACAAAAGATACAAAAATTATAGTATTTAAAACAATAATACTACCAATTCTATTATGTGGAGCAGAAAGCTGGACTCTCCTACAGAAACAGGAAAGCAAAATAACAACTATGGAAATGAGATATTTAAGACAAACTGTGGGGAAGACAAGAAGAGATATGATGAGAAATGTAACAATAAGGGAAGAGTTGGGTACACACTCCGTTAAAGAAATATTGGAAACAAGACAACTTAAATGGTATGGACATGTACTGCGCATGCCAGAAGAAAGAAAACCCAAACAATATTTAGAAGCAAGACCAGAAGGTGATACCGAAATTATGGTTTGCCAGAAGTAAAGAATCATGATGGATGTCAAAGGAATGTTGGTTCTTTATTACAAAACGGGTAAGGCCAGTTGAGTTGGGGGGAAAGTTGTTATAACAAAAGCAATGTAAGAAACAGTATCTTTAGCAGATTTCTAAAGGGGCTCACTTGACTTATATGAATAGGGTATTCTTTGGATCATTCATAATGGCATGACAAATCAGCCACAAAGAGATTTTTGGTGGAATGAAGAGGGCTTTCAGAAAGTGAAAGTTACATAGACACCCACACGCGCAGCTGTGGTCGTTCAAACAGTCTTTGGCGTGAGGCCGTTTAGAGTGGTCCTAGGCGTGAGGGCAGTTAGGGAAGTCCTCTTGTTCTGTCTTGGATATTTGTCTGTTCATATATACGTGAGGAACGAATAAAGTTTATCGATTAATAAACATTCTGACGTCAGTAACTCTAAACAGGGATTGGTAAACCTTGGTCGGCAACTTTCATTTCGATGTTTTAAAAAAAGAAGCAGTGAATAAATAAGTTGGAAACGGGCATTCCAGTGTCATTAAATATCCTTCTCACGCACATCCACGCATACCCTTTGAGAAACCTCATTTTTTTACCCTGAGCTAAACAAAAGTGCTTCAAACTGTATTGTCAACGTGGAGCTGTGGGTCACCTATAAACGTTATTTGTGTCATAATGGACCGAGAAAAGTGGAGGAAATGGGTAGAAGAGGCTTCTGCTCCACGCTTAACAGCACAAAGGAGTTAGAGAAAGAAGAAGAAGAAGAAGAAGAAGAAGAAGAAGAAATTAAAGTATTTTAAAACCACATTCAATCAAAACGAGTTGTGACTTTCAGTGCTGACAAAATTACTAAAATTGGTTCAATATTATTTTAGATTACCTACATGTCCACACACAAATAATCTCTATTCATATAAATATATGGGGACCACGATTCGATAGAACAACAAACATGAATGAGCCCTGGAGGCTTAGCCCACACAATTGCTAGTTATTATCATTATTATTATTATTGCAATCCAACATGTATGCCACAATAACCTAGTCATACAAAGCGGATAAGCGGTAAGCTGCTAATACGGCTTCCTTTGTGGCTTTTGTCGATGTACTGGGCAATTAAAATGGCAACACTGGATGAAACAGTGCAGCATCCAACATTAGCTGCAAGATGTGGAATAGCCAACTTCTGCGCGAGAGGTTCCAAACCATCTGTGAGCTAACATAGTTACAACAGCATGGCATTCTCCCGATATCGGGTGACATTCCTAGGACCGTACTTTATAAGCTTGCGTCATATATGCTCTGGTCGGTAGAGCACTGGTAGAAAGATATTTTGCTCATCACGATTTTGTTTTCGTTATTTACCTTTCATACTGTTTTCACCTCAGTTTGTGATACACAAGAGTCGGCTGATAAGTCCCGGGCCTTGCATGGAGATGGCGCCACTGGGCAAGTTTTACTGATGGCAAGATTGACTAGATAGTTTTCAATAAAAATTGGCATCTTTATGGCTGTATATCAAATGATTGGTGTTGAAAATAGAAAATTGACAAAAAATCAAGATAATTTTATCATACGAGGGATTTCGTAAACTTTCAACTATCACCATTTAAAAATTATGATAGGGAGTTTGTGTTTTGTTAGTTCTTCTCTACTTAGTCATCTTTCCCAGCGTTTCTTGACCTTCCGAATACCTTGATTGTAGAAGTCTGCAGAATTCGCTTTATACTACTCTTCCACTTCATTAATGACGTCATCTGTACTGTCAAATCGGCGACCACGCAACAGATTCTTCATTCCCGGTAACAAGAAAAGGTCACTTGGTGTGAGATCGGGCGAATAAGGCGGATGTTGTAAGGTCTCAAAGCCACATTCACTTGTTTTGTCAACTGCAACTTGAGATGAATGAGCTGGTGCATTGTCAGACAAAAGACGAACAACTTTGGAGAGCATACCGCGTCGTTTCTTAATCAGAGCTGCTCGTAACTTGTCCAGAAGATTGGAGTAGTATCTACCAGTGATGGTTTGACCCTTGGCAAGGTAATCTGTAAGCATGACTCCACGACAGTCCCAGAAAACTGAAAGTATGACCCTTCCAACTGACATTTGCACCTTTGCTTTTCACAAGGGGGGGGGGGGTATCGGAATGTTTCCATTCCATGCTCCTGGTTTTTATCTCTGGTTCATATTCCCGGAGGACTGAACACAACCCACAACCCAAGGTTACAACGTGGGATGATATCGGGTGAGAATAATACCGTTCCCCACTCTAGCCGCAGACTCCGAGAACACCATCTTCCAATCATTAAAATCCTGCTACATTATTTACTGTATAGAAAAACTTCTTCACTGTCGCAATTTCTTTACTCACTTTATAACATTCTAAAAGGTACTGTGAACGATGCACTTATCGAAACTGTCAACGTGAAACCTTTCTTTCCGATTAGTTTGTCTTCCTGGTGTAGTAACTCGTGTATCTGAAATACCAGGAACTTCACTGTGTGACCCGTAAACTATTTCCCGCATTGTCACAGGCCTACGTTATCACGGAGTTTGGAAGGTACCACACTTGTATGCACTGCTCACTGACCGACTGATTTGTTAACTGTTCCACGGTGCCGACTACTTCTCCATGGAGCGTCACTCATGTATAATGCACGAGATTTAACTTGGCACCTTTTGCACTATCCTTGTCCAGCACGGGTACTGGGTTTCTTTCCTTGAAATGGTCAAGTGGTATAAGGGTAAGCACAAGTAGGCATGAGTGGTGTTGGAAGTGAAGTATCGGTTATTAACACTTGTATGCACTGCTCACTGACCGACTGATTTGTTAACTGTTCCACGGTGCCGACTACTTCTCCATGGAGCGTCACTCAAGTATAATGCACGAGATTTAACTTGGCACCTTTTGCACTATCCTTGTCCAGCACGGGCATTGGGTTTCTTTCCTTGAAATGGTCAAGTGGTATAAGGGTAAGCACAAGTAGGCATGAGTGGTGTTGGAAGTGAAGTATCGGTTATTAACGTGTTGGAAATGTGAACAATGTTTTTAGAACTTGAGAATTTTGTTATTATTTTGAACATACTGCTGGGAATAGTGCTACTGTCTATGTTAGTTCTGGGAGGCGTGAAAGAAGAGGAAAAGCTGTAAGATCAAATGGAAGGGAAATTGTGATCAATGTCCTTATATTTTTTATAGACGAACGTGAGGCCCTAAATGCAGAAAGCCAACTAACTATATCTGCGTCGAGCATAATGAAATTTAGATCTGTAAAAAACTCACGTGAAGGAAAATTACTGACAGAACGGCCACACTGTAATACGACTATCTCTGTATCATTGTTACTTAATGCTATAGAACTTATAGACGCACATATACAAAATGTCCCAAAACATAACATATCATTTAAGCATAGTGACGTCAAAGTGTTGTTTGATAGTGTAGTAGGTAAAGCGTCCGAACTAATCTACCTGGGGGCTTGTGAACATGTTGAAAATATTGAACAGTTTTATTAGGAGAAAGATGGAGTAATAGATGAAATTAACGATCGCTTCATAATTAATTTAGAAGATCATTCAAAATGCGAATGTGAGGAACATTTTGAAATTTCTGACTGTGAAGAAGGGGAACAGCAACTAAATTTGAAGGATAAAGAAGGGTCATCCGCCACTGATGTCTACCCTGCCTGTTAGGCCGTAAAATAGGAGCGGTTTAGAAAGAGATACTCACAGTGGCGGCTGGTGGGTTAAATTATTGGTGGTGCACAAATGAAAAATAAAATACAGAGTAGTAATTACTCACCTATTTATACAGATTCTCCGCTCTACTCTCCTTAGACCTGGCGAATCTATCGATAACTTTTGCGTTGAAGTCGCTGATCTTCATAACAAACTCCCTCTCAATCGAAAGCATTGCTAATGCTGACAGTCTGTTCTGTGACATTGTGTTCCTAAGGAATGTTTTATTCTTTTTAAAGTTGAGAAACAGCATTCTGCTTCAGCGGTAGACATTGGCATAGTTAAAAGTACTCGGAGGAGTTTGACATATTCGCTGAAAATAGCACATAAATTGTTTTCCTTAATAAAGTCCATCAAGCACAAAGCACCGGTCATTTCACGAAATTCCTCTCGACTGTAAATTACAGTCAGTTCTCTACGAATTTTTGTTCCAATGATAAAAGGATAGAACCTTATTGTATCTCTAAGGGAATCCTCTGGAAATGTCTTACAAATTTTCTTGATGAAACAAAGTTGAGGCTACCAATGCCCCGTGAAGCTAAATCTGTCCTTTACTTCTCTAAAAATGTCACATACTTCATGACATTCTCTTCTTTTCACATCATGATCTTCTATTCTTCTCCTCTTAATTGCAGTTTCTTCGTGTTCCTCGATATCCACGCTATTTCTTACCTTTTGCACTTCCCTTTTAAATGCGTTTAGCTGGGCGATGGCAAATGTTGCATTGCAGTCTCGTTTCTGCAGCTGATTGTACAAAATGTCCACATGTGGCATGATCTTGTAGAAGAAAGACAGCCAGAATACAAGATTATAATATTTCAAAGTGGCCATAAACCCAGAAGCCTGAACAAGTGCGGCGTTGTTGTTTAACAGAGCTCTCTTCTGAATAACCTCCATGCATTTAATTAAATTCGCCCTGTGTTCGAAAAGCAGAGCACACAGAAGCTAAGCCTGAAGGTCACGCTATAGCCGTTGCTAAGAGTAGGAGGAGCTAGGTTTATAAAACTCCATTTAAAGCAATGTATAAGAAGCCCCTTCCATCTCTTCACCTTCCCGCAAACCCCTTAGAGGGCCTACATTTGGGCGAAATCTTAGGTTAACTCTTCGCTGCAAACCTGCGGCTCCTACAGCTAATCACTGTTTATTTCGACTTCTGCGGTCATGGGCAGCTACAGACGATAAGCGTAATTGAAACATGTTTGTATATAAACAATGCAAACAAGTACAGCTTTAATGTGCAAAATGCACCTGTTGTATATTCAGAATCAGTGGGTGTAGCGCAAACCTGCAGACATCCATCTTTCAGGATAAGGGAACCTCTGAAATAACCTTATTCAAGTAACTCGCCCTAAGCGAGATTCATGCTCGGTACCTCTTCAGCGTGAGATAGACAGCACACCACACGCTACAGAGGCGGTCAGGTTAAGATGTTGGGTCTCAAATATACGAGGGTGGGTTAAAAAGTAATTCTTCCCATTTTTCCCCCTTAAATAAGTAAGTTATGTGAAAACTTTGAATTTGGCACAATTCCTCAAACCTTCTTCTCCAATCCCTTGCAGTAGTAGCTTCCTAAGTCAACAGATGGCAGCAGTGCATTCTCTTGCAAAATGGCTGACATCGACATTCGTATTAGACAGCGTTCTGTGATTGAATGTTTGTCTCCGGAAGGTGAAACGCCAATTCGCATTCACGAAAGACTAACAAATGTGTATGTTGATGCAACGGTGGATGTCAGCACTGTTAGACGATGCGTTCGTCGCTGTAACGAAGGTGATGGGCAAACACCATTGACAGATGAAGAATGAAGTGCCAGGCTGGTGACTGCAGTGACTCCATGCACCATTCAGCGAGTCGATGACATCGTTCGTGGTGATCGCCGGGTAACAGCAGGTGAATTGTGTCGCATTACCTCCCTCAGTAAAGGCAGTGTGATGACGATTATTCAACAAATGGGTTACTCAAAAGTTTGATCACGTTGGGTACCAAGAATATTAACCGCCCAAAACAAAGAAACAAGGAAAACAATAGCCTCCGAACACTTACAGCGCTTCAATTTGGAGGGAGAGGAGTTTATGGAAAAAATTATTAC
The DNA here is from genome assembly GCA_030765055.1 of Mantis religiosa. NCBI lineage: Eukaryota > Metazoa > Arthropoda > Insecta > Mantodea > Mantidae > Mantis > Mantis religiosa. The sequence goes on from JAUKNK010000264.1 coordinate 819,537, forward strand.
TGGAGACGAAATGTGGGTTCATTTTTTGAACCTGAATCAAAGAGGCAGTCAATGGAATGGCATCACACAACGTCACCGAATGATAAAATATTCAAAGCTCAGCGGTTGACAGGGAGAGGTATAGCGACAGTGATTTGGGATGCAGAGGGTGTGCTTATCATTTATATTTTGGAGCTGGGATGCACAATAAATTCTGTCCAATACGTCAGAACTCTCAAAAAGCTGAAAGCACATCTTCGCCGAATTCGCTCAACAAAAACCATGGCGGATGTTCTTTTGTATGACAATGCAAGAGCACACACCAGCCGTTACACCACTGCAGAAATTGAGAAATTGGAATGGCAAGTCTTACCTCACTGACCTGGCAACATCGGACTTCCATCTGTTCGGGCCACTAAAGGAAGCTCATCGTGGGATTCATTTTGAAGATGTAGGTATGTATGTATGTATGTATGTATGTATGTATGTATGTATGTATGTATGTATGTATGTATGTATGTATGTATGTATGTATGTATGTATGTATGTATGTATGTATGTATGTATGTATGTATGTATGTATGTATGTATGTATGTATGTATGTATGTATGTATGTATGTATGTATGTATGTATGTATGTATGTATGTATGTATGTATGTATGTATGTATGTATGTATGTATGTATGTATGTATGTATGTATGTATGTATGTATGTATGTATGTATGTGTGTATGTATGTATGTATGTATGTGTGTATGTATGTATGTATGTATGTATGTGTGTGTATGTACGTATGTACGTATGTATGTATTTATTGACTGCAATTGGGTACTACCCGGTGGCAGAGTTAAGAATACAGATCAAATTACAAATACTAGATTTACAACAATAACACAATAAACAATACAAACATGATATTATTTTAACTTTAGTCACTTAAAACATATCTAATTACTTCTCTATTTGCATATTATATACCATTATAATTTAAAAGTTAAACTATAAACCACCTAGATTTTTTCTAAATTTCTTCATCGACAGGGGACAGACCTGAAAGACTGCTACAGGCAATTCATTCCATTCTTCAATGGTTCTATTAACAAAAGAAAATTTTCCTACGTCGGTTCTGTATCTTCTACCCTTAACTTTATACCTATGATCGTTTCGTCCATAATAATCCGGATTATCTAACCTTACTCTAACGTCCACCCATGCCTTTACACCAGCATTAGCTTTGAATAATGCTACCAACCTATGTTTTTTACGCCTATTTCTTAATTGCTCCCATTTAGTCTCATCTCCTTTTATAGGCCCAAAATACTTGCCTCTTTTTATGAATTTTATTGCCCTCTTCTGTATTTTTTCTAATGGATCGATTTGGTTAGCTCTATACGGGTCCCAGCATGCTACTGCATATTCCATAACCGGCCACGCTAAGGCCTTGTAGGCAATTTCCCTGGACCTAGCGCTCCCCTTTTTCAATATTCTCATTACGAAATGTAATGCCTTCCACGCATTCCTAGATGTGGAATTTACTTGTTCTTCCCATTCAGCATTACTTGCCAGGTACACTCCCAAGTATTTGCAGCTGTCCACCTGTGGAATTTGCACCCCTCCCATGTCATAGTTAACAATAATTTTGCCCTTAGTTCTACTAAAAACAATGGACTTACTCTTCTTGGCTGTGAAAACGTCCGTACGTCAATGGCTTAGGAAGCAAGACGTGTGTTTTACCACACTGGAATACATGCCCTAGTTAAAAGGTGGACCAAAGCTGTGGAAAAGAACATATTCTATATAATATGTTATATAATATCTTATTAAAAGGTTATATTGAATAGTGACAAATTAATCGTCAATATAGTAGCTTTCAAGCTATGTAAATTGGATTCAATTTTCTGGGCAATTAAAGCAGGAGAAAAGTAGGAGGCATTACTTTTTGACCCACCGTCGTAGAAGCGCTGTAGTATGTGGTGGGACAGGCTAGAGGCTTATTTGTTCTATTCTTAGAAAAATCTAATGTTTAAATATGGGGTCTCTTTCACTGAACCTATTCTCTGTTGGGTATGAACGACTGTTTAATTTTGCTCAACAGTCATTTTATCAGGCTCGAGAATCCTTCACCTTCCGTAAATCTACATCAAAACACCGGCTTTATTTTTTATATGCAGGAAACCAGGCAAAGGGTGTTACGACTGAAAAAGTACCTCCATCGTCCTCCGATGGGAATAATTAAAACGTATTTGTAAAACACCGTTATGATAGCCATTGCCTCTAGGGTGTTTAGATAGGGTGTTCACTCGCTTGAGACTGTGGGTTACAAGTACCACCTGGGGAATAAATACATTGGTCCATATTACTAATTAATAGTCTGATTTGCATCACCTACTCTATCTATTACACAGATCGTTTTACACATACCAGTTTTATATTAGGATAAACTGCACAATTATAAACCTAGTTATATTTTCTAAAGCTTCAAAAACCTCTTTCAGTGAGACTGTTTTGTTTACTTATCATAACCCAATTGCTTCTTGATTAAAATTCTTTCATTGCATTACTTATACTGCTATAATTTTATACAACCATTTAAACTTAGTTTAAACTGCATTTAAACTACTAAACTTAGTTGAAAATCTTATTCTGGCTAGGGGATTTGAGTAATGTACCTGTTAACAATAGCATTTTATCGCCAAAATACTGTCACCCGAGCGTCGGAACTCCCTATAGAACTGGACAGCAGGAGGGTCAGACGTGAAGTATTCAGGGCCACACCCACCCATTAATCTCAGTCACTAACTGAGGGGATGATTAGGAAAGTATCACTTGTCGCTGGCCGCCTCTTTCCCCTTCCCCTGCCGTCTGGAACCTTCGCGGTGATTCACTGAAACCAGAGACTTCTAGAAAGCACTAATATTCCTATAAAAGGGGCTGCAATGAGTGAGGACAGTCAGTTCTTGGCGAGCTGTGAGGAGTGCCCAGTGAGGGGACGGACTGCGTACGTGCGTCGGAGGAGTTTACGTAATTGCGAATGCAAGTGGAACTGTAACGGACGAACTGGTGAATCGTAATTGTGTGCGTTACGTAATTCTGTGTAATTGGCAAGTGTTTAACTGTAAGTCGGTGGAAATAAAGAACATTTTTGAGTGGTGCAATTGGACTTTTCATTTCACGAACCCACAAAGTCACAATAGACGCTGTGTGTAAGAAACAAAGTTAGCCTTTGGACAAGCGTGATAGGCAACAATAACCACAATGGATGAGAACTACAATGATAAAACTTGCAACATTTCTTTCCTTTCTTGCTACGTAATGATTAGGGGTGGTGATTTTTCGCAAATACGATATACCGCGATAAAGTGGAAATTGACACAAAATGCTATATAAATGTGAAATCGGAGATTTACCCAAGTAACTATTTTGCCCAAAGTTTTTTTTCTGGAAACTTTAACTGAAGTGTCTGTAGAAACTTAGCATGTTTAGAAAGATATAAAGTAACTGATCACTCCTACGGAATGTGGAGAGTGGAGAGTGGTGGTGATGGTGGTGGTGGAGGTGGTAGTAGCAGTAGTAGCGGTAGTAGCAGTAGTAGTAGTGGTAGTAGTAGTGGTGGTAGTAGTAGTGGTAGTAGTAGTGGTAGTAGTTTTTTTTAGTGGAGGGGAAAAATCTTTTAAAGACGCCTTAAGCGAGTTGGATTTCCACCAACTAAAAAACCCCTGCCTGAATCTAGAGAGCTTCTTCTCGGAACCACCAAGACGGCATTACTTCAAGAAGAAGGCGATTCAAGGTGTTAATGTAGGTCAAGTTCTGTCATCATATCTGTTTAGGTGTCGTCGTGGTCTCGGCGTTTGCGTGACAATATGGTATACGCCAGCTGACTAATTGTCCTCCAGTTGGAGGCGGAGGTAAGCATAGAAGGTATCATTTCTTGCGGCGTGAAGGATCCCAGCTTCAGCTCAACTTTCTGTCGGAGATATTGCCAGCGGATACATTCAAAAAAGGTGTGTTCCACAGTGTCCACTTTTCCGCAGTAGATACATTCCTCAGTCGGACTGAGACCGAATCGATAGAGATATGCTCGGAAACAGCCGTGGCCTGTAAGGAGTTGCGTAAGGTGGAAGTTGACGTTGCCTCTGCGACGAGTAAGCCAAGGCACCAATGTCGGAAGGAGCCGGTGGGTCCAGTGGGCAGTCCCATCATCTGTGTCCCACAGATCTTGCCACTGCTCCAACAATTGATGACGAGCTTCATCCCTGCTAATGTCGGTCTGTTCCCGTAGGAGGCGTTCCGTGACTAAGAGTGAAATAGGAGGCGTCCGTGCTAAAACTAACATCGCCTTTGTCGACGTGTTGCGGTAGGCACTAGTGATGCGTATAGCCACCTTCCGTTGCAGACTAAGGAGCAAGGTGTTGTAGATCTTCCTGTCAAGAGCCTTGCGCCAGACACAAACTCCATACAGGATCATGGAAGTGATAACCGAGAATAGGAGGCGCCTGCTTGTTTCAGTCGGCCCACCGGTATTGGGCATCAGGCGACTCAGGTGGTTTAAAGTCTTTCCCGCCTTCGCCACAATGGTCCTTACATGATGTCCCATGAACATATTCCGGTCCAGATGAATTCCAAGATACTTAAGCGTGTCCTGACTGCGGATAAGTAAATCGCCAAGGCGGATGCGGATAAAGCGAACCTTACGGCCCCCCACCAATAGAATCGCCTCAGTCTTATGTGGTGCCAACTGAAGTTTCTTGGATGACAAATAAACACCCAGGGTGGCTAAGGCTTGAGTAGCCTTTCTCTCTAGGGTTTCTGCATCTGCCGCAATGGCAATTATCGCCAGATCATCTGCATAGGCCGTTAGTGTTATGGCTTCGGGCATAGGGAGCCGTAGAACTCCATCAAAATAAATGTTCCACAAAGTAGGGCTGAGTACAGATCCCTGGGGAACGCCGCAGGACATATCCATCCGGCAGTGAGCGCCCACCAGAAGCGATCTGTCTTCCAGAAAACTAGCGATCAGGTTATAAATGTAAGGTGCCACGTTCCGAGAACTGAGTTCCTGGAGGATACCACTCCATGGGGCTGAACCAAAGGCATTCTGGATGTCGAGACTGATGAGGGCACATAAGGGCCTCCGCCCACGAGGCCGAGCCTTTACCTCCTCTGCTAGTCCCTGTATTCTTTTCAGGGCAGTGATGGTGGACCTAGAAGCTCTGAAGCCATGCTGTCCATCAGAGAGCCCGCCGCTGCGTTCCAGCTCAATGTTCAGTCGTCCCAGAATCAAGCGTTCGAACAATTTTCCTAGGACATTAAGCAAACAGATCGGACGATATGCAGTGACACCGGGATCGCGCCTAGGCTTCTCCAACAATAAAAGCCGGGCTAGCTTCCATTCTTCTGGGAAAATACCAGTCGTCAGCAAGTGGTTAAAGAGCCCCAGACATCTCCTCGGGTATTCACGGGCAACCATCTTCACCACCATGGGGTCCAGTCCATCCGGTACTGGTGCTCGATGGATTTTGATTTTATCTGCCGCATCGCTAAGTTCGTCTGCAGTAAACAATGGTATCATCCCAACGGGCACAGTGTGTTTAGCCCAGGTGATACAGACATGGGCTGGGAAGAGGGACCGTGCTAGTTCTAGCTGACGGTCGTCAGGCAGGGAAGCTGGTGGCGACCGAAATTTTTTCATGACGATCTTATAGCCCTTTCCCCATAAATCGGAGTCAATCTCGTCGAGGACCAGTTGCCAAGAAGCTCGCTTGGCTTCAAATATTGCTGCCTTGAGTGCGGCTCTACTGGTTCGATAGTGTTCCCAGCACTGCTGCTTATAAACTTCGTCACTCCTCCTGTTGGCTCGTACCATGGCGCGACGGCTTCTCAGAGTATGGCGGCGTTTTTCTGCAATCTCGGCGGACCACCAATAGGCAGGCTTTGGAAAGTGCCCGGTGTATTTCCTGGGAAAAACTGTATCACAGGCCCGCTGTAGAAGTCTGGAGAAAGCTCGGGCAGTGAGAGGCGCTGTGCCTTCCGGTGGAAACAAGCGGTCCAGCTCCGATCTCAACGTAGGGAGCGCAGCTGGGGAAACTCGCCAACCCGGCGAACGTGGAAGGCGATTGACTGAACGAGGGGAGCTGGACCCGACCTCAATGTCAAAGATGATATGCTGATGGTAGCTGAGGGTCTCCACCTCCAACACTCGCCAGTGTAATACTCGTTCAGAAATGCTGCGGGTGCTGAAAGTGATGTCGATGTAGGAGGTACTATCGCGCCTCACGAATGTAGGAGCCCCTCCTTGATTAAGAACAATGAGGTCTTCTTCAGCCAACCACTCGGCTAAGGCCTGTCCACGGGCATCCTCCACGGGGGAGGACCATTGATGCGACTTAGCATTGAAGTCTCCTCCAACCACGATCTCCTTAGTGTGATGTCTCATGGCCACTCGTAGCCGACGAAGGAAGGTATTGAAAGTCAACAGGTCCACATTGGGAGATATGTAACAGCTGAAGATAACTAAAGACGGCAGCTCAAGCCACACAAAACCTTCACCTTGTCCGATGCGCAGAGTGGTAGTAGTAGTAATGGTAGTAGTGGTAGTAGTAGTAATGGTAGTAGTGGTAGTAGTAGTAGTAGTAGTAGTGGTGGTAGTAGTAGTAGCAGTAGTAGTGGTAGTAGTAGTGGTGGTAGTAGTAGTGGTGGTAGTAGTAGTAGCAGTGGTAGTAGTAGTAATGGTAGTAGTGGTAGTAGTAATGGTAGTAGTGGTAGTAGTAGTAGTGGTAGTAGTAGTAGTGGTGGTAGTAGTGGTAGTAGTAGTAGTGGTGGTAGTAGTGGTAGTAGTAGTAATGGTAGTAGTGGTAGTAGTAGTAATGGTAGTAGTGGTAGTAGTAGTAATGGTAGTGGTGGTAGTAGTAGTAGCAGTGGTAGTAGTAGTAATGGTAGTGGTGGTAGTAGTAGTAATGGTAGTGGTGGTAGTAGTAGTAATGGTAGTAGTAGTAGTGGTAGTAGTAGTAATGGTAGTAGTAGTAGTGGTAGTAGTAGTAGTGGTAGTAGTAGTGGTAGTAGTAGTAATGGTAGTAGTGGTAGTAGTAGTAATGGTAGTAGTGGTAGTAGTAGTAGTAGTGGTAGTAGTGGTAGTAGTAGTAATGGTAGTAGTGGTAGTAGTAGTAATGGTAGTAGTGGTAGTAGTAGTAGTAGTGGTAGTAGTGGTAGTAGTAGTAGTAGTGGTAGTAGTGGTAGTAGTAGTAATGGTAGTAGTGGTAGTAGTAGTAGTGGTAGTAGTAGTAGTGGTAGTAGTAGTAGTGGTAGTAGTAGTAGTGGTGGTAGCAGTGGTAGTAGTAGTAGTAGTAGTGGTGGTAGCAGTGGTAGTAGTAGTAGTAGTAGTGTTATTAGAAGTGGTAGTAGTAGTAGTAGTAGTAGTAACAGGGTTTAGGGGCGCACAATAGCTGAGGTCATTAGCGCCCGAGCTCAAACTAGGAAAAGACTACACCTGAAACTTAAACGCTAAAAGGATTAAAAACCACTTAAAGCCACTAAAAAGTCCAAAACACTAAAAACACAAAAGACGCTAAAACAGTTAAAACAGCTAAAATAGGAGTGCCGAGATATACCTAAAATGAGGCATGGCGAGGGGTGTTAAAATCATATGGAGCGAATCATTCCGCTGCTCCACAGCAGCAATGTCGTCCCTGAGTATTGCGCCCAGGTTGGGGGCTGAACACAAGGACGAGCGCAACGTTGAGTAAAATCGGCACTCCACTAAAAGATGAGGCACCGCAAAGGTTCACCGCAGTGAGAACAATGAGGTGCTGAGTCCTCGCGTAACAAATGTTGATGGCTAAAACGGCGGTGCCCGATGCGAAGTCTAGCTAAAATAATCTCTTCCCTGCAAGGAGAACGTGAAGATGTGGCCCAGGGAATTGGAAGAGGTTTAACCTCCCGGAGTTTGTTCCCAACGAGCGCGGACCAGTCATCATGCCAGCGAGTGTGGATGGCTCGGCGAAGGGAAGCAGTAAGATCCTCGAAATGAACAGAATTGCTAAAAACAGTGGGAGATAAAATCGCAGACTTCGCGGCAGCATCAGCAGCCTCGTTGCCCGAAATGCCCACGTGCCCGGGGACGTAAACAAACGACACGCGGAACCCAGAATTAGCGAGCAAATCCAGCCGATCCTGTATTCGCTGTACCAGAGAATGGCTGGGGTACAGCGAAATAAATGAAATGTGTAGTGTTTAACGCCCGCTTTTACTACATACGGCACCGCAGGCGATGACACTGATGATACATGAGATGAAGATGGAGAACCGGTGGAATCAGATGGCGGGGGAAACCGGAGATCCCGGAGAAAACCCGCCCCAGCGCCGTGTTGTCCATCACAAATCTCACTTTGCGGTCGCCTGGGATCGAACCCGGGCCGCCTTGGTGAGAGCCAAGCGGTCTAACCACTGAGCCACGGCGCGGCCATGGGTACAGCGAACGAATGATCTGTAGAGCACTCAGAAAATTGCCAGACATGGCAAACTGGTTAGAGTGCTGCTGGCTGATAGAAATGACCTGGTAGATACTAAAATATTCGGCGGTAAAAATCGAGCACTGTCGGGGAGGACGAAACGTAAAACTTTGCGAAGCAGCCACGAAAGCACATCCGATACCACGGTCGGTTTTAGAGCCATCCGTAAAAACAAAACAGTAGTTATTAAAATGCTGCATGATATTTAAAAAGGTGGAACGGATGACAGAGATCGGAACCGCAGACTTGGGCGTGGAGGTCAACCCAAGATGGAAGAGGGTGTCACACCGCGACCAAGGAGGAAAAGTAGATTTCCTCCGAGGTAATACTGGCAGTAGTGTGACGACGGAATGTGGAAAGCAACCCTTCTCCCTATATTAGTCTATTGTTCCACCAATGCCCATATGAGGTATGTTTGGTACTGAAGCGAGTTCAGTTGTTTTACAAAAGAGACTCATCTTACCACGTCCAATAACTGTCATAAATCTATCCTCACATCCCAGTGAACAGAAAATTTGAATCATTGTCTCTGAAAACTAACACCAACCCTAATGTTAAGGAAGTGATAAACACATGGTTGAGTTCTCATTTGACAAAGTTCCGATTTTCATTGTTCTGTTCGGTTTTATGCCCAACTTTCATTCATTCTATGCGTAGGTCACACCAGTAAGTGCGAAAGACATGAAAGTTTTAGTATTAGTTGTACCGTTTCCTGGGATGACTTAAAACGTGGAAGCGTTAAATTACCAGAGCTCCGTATAGGATGGTTAAGAGGGGACCTATGCCAATATTCAGGGTCTTACATAAATAGCCATAACATCGAAAGTTTTCAAGTTAGAGAAGTGAAACTTAGTATACTCATTTAAGATAATACAGTTAATATGCACAATTGTTTTCATAATTTTCCATCATTTATAACTAATGCTACATATGTTTTCTGTATGCAGAGATATTTACAAACGTAAGCCCATTTTTTTTTTCAAAATTCACATATGCTATTTTTCTGAAATTTGGTATGTTATTTTAGAACACACTAAAAATGAATTTGTTGGATTTATATTTCTTATTGAAGCATTATAGAATTTTAAAACAAATGCTAATGATATGCATCCTTTAAAAATTAAAATAATTACATATATTTTGTATCATCACATTCCATCTGGAGCTTAATCTTAAATTCTAGAACCAACAAAATGTTCATTGTTGCATAAGAAAGCTGTGTGCTAAATTGCATCACTGTAGATGAAGTAGTTTGAGAGATAAATGGGTTGAAGTTGTAGAAAATGCAAGTTACGGGTTAAGGCAGTTAAAATACAATAAGTGTTATTCAGTTTGCCTTTTAATTTTAAGTCAGAACTTCCCATATCCGTAGTCTGTATCCTCATTCTGGTCTTCTTCAGCCTTTCTTTTTAAATTCCTCTTCTGTCTTGCTTCTTTCTGCATTAATTTCATAGCTCTCTCTGCACCAGCGATGCGAATGTTGTCAATACTCTGCAAAATTGTTTCCATAAACGCACCAGGTTGATACCCTAACTGATGCATAACTTTCATTCTGCCAACATTACCATCATTAAACACTATTGCAGCATCAAATGTAGCAATTTTCACCACTATGGAAGACACAAATGATGTTTTGGGACACCTTTTCCATATCAAACTGTTGAGGCTTTCATTTGGGTTTTGTGTCTCTCCATAGAGACAGTATTTTAGCAAGTGTGGGTGTGCTAAGAAATGGTAGGTTGGCTTCATAGATTCCAAGACAGCTGATGGAAGACTATGTGTTGCTACTATGCTACTATGCAACACTAGGGCATTTAATTTTTTAAAGGTACATACAGACCACGTACAGTCATAACATTTTGGTGTCTGATAGTTAACACTATATACTATTTTACAAAACAATAAAAAAAATTAGATTTTTTGAACATTTTCTCGTACGTCCCCCCTTAAGGAAAGGTACAAAATATTTCAAAATTAGATGTTTTTAACGATATCGTTATACTCTTAAAATTTCAAATATAACAATATACAATTTCTCTTGTCTTCAAATCGTTAGCAACATGTAAATTAATTATCCTTGCCAATGGTTATATATTATTATTTCTTTAACTGCATTGAAAGTCTTTAGGGTTTCTTTTGTTGTTTAAAGTGCACTAACTCCACGAAAATTGTCTTAATTGACGCCAGAAACACAGAGAAAAATTTGGAATATAAATTTAGAAGGTTTATGCAGAACTTACATAATGAAGCGAAGCCAAACAATGTTGTCCCCAATGTTCCTACGTACGGAGCGACGAAGTGCAGATGCGATGTTCAGTGTCCGAGATCCATGTCAGAAGTCCTCTTTCATGTACCACAGCCTCCCAGACGAAAAGTCTAGGCCGATCCCCCCGGTGCAGCGTCAAGCAAATGTCCAAGCTTTTGGCTACCTAAACAGGCGAAAGTAGCGCTTCCTAGCGTTCAGCAACGGAACTCGTAAGAGACTAGATGTAACTAGGCAGCATGGCTGGTAGTCTAACGAGCTGGAGATCACCAATATCGCTCTGGAGCTTTATTGAGAAATTTTAACGTGCGAGTTCTGCAATCAGTGTCTGAATGGACAAAAGAGGGATGTTTTAGACAAACACGTCCGACATGTCAGTGCCAAAGAAGGTTTCCACAATAAATCACAGGAGGAAAAACAAGGAGGAAAACGGCAAGCCACAATTCAAATGGTGAATGAAAAACTTAAGAGTGCAGAATCTATAAAGGCGCTTTTGTTGAAGACACATTGATGGTGTTTTTGAAGACGAATATCTCTCTTCAGAAAGTGGAACATTCAGTTTTTCGTGAGTACTTGTCAAAATAAGTACCTTTCTTCACGGTCATATGCCACAAAATTAAAGAAGTCATTTCCGTACTTTAACTTCACTAAGCCAAAAAGTTATATAACTAAAAAACTTATTTAATTCAAATTAGATGTGAAGAATTACACAGAAAGTATTAAGGGTGTTAATCTTAATTTTTGTAGCATAGTAGAGCTCAAAGGCTCGAACTTGAGTTGTTTTAGCTAATTTAAATCAATTCTGTATTCAGATATGCGCCAGGCTCCGGAGATCTGCCCAAGGCATGTATGTACATACATTGCGACATGAGTAGGTATCTACCTCACGGTGGAGAAGAAATGAAGGCTGAAATAAAGAAGTGTCTGCAAGGAAAACCCATTGTTGTAGTTGCAGACGAGACATCAGAAAGGCAGGGAAGATATGTTTTTGCAGTTTCATTCTGAACAATGTGTGACCAGGCAAACCAGGACGTATTTCTTGATAAAGTTAATTGAACTACTTCTAGGAGGGTTATCATTGACGCTTTGAAAGAATATAACATCTCTTACGAAAATGTACTGGATGTTTTGCACACAAGGTGAAACTATTTGGAGATTTGATCACAAAAGTAATGACACAACTAAACCATTTCGTGTCCAAGCACAAAATGGGTTTTTGCATTCCAGAGAAATGAAAAGTGCTTATATGAAATTATTTGGAGAAAGTTATTTAATCTCATTTGGATTACTTAAACATCTTATGGGGTAACTGTTAAATATTTAATTCATGACCTCGAAGTACTTTAAAATCGCGCCTTGAAAATAATCTACAATCTACCCTTTAGAACAAACACAAAAACACTCTACCATGTAACTAACATTTTACCATTACAAGTAAACATAGAGTTGTCCTTGATAATATATCTCCACAAAATAAAAAATAATCTTCTAAAGTCCAATCTAACATTTGAAAGCTCCTCACATACATATAATACAAGAAATAAAGGAAACTTAACAAAACCAACAGTGAACACTTCTACTTATGGCCTGAACAGCTTAACCTCACACGTTATCAACTTATATAATGCGCTGCCACTGGAACTGAAAGGCTGCAGGAACATAAAAGGTTTTAAAAGGAAAGTAGCTGAAAATTTACTGAAGGCATATATTGATAGCTGATAAAGCGTTACACATTTATAGCTGATTTGAAAGCTGAACTGTTTAAAATTAATATGGATTAATGTCCCATAGAATATGTAGCTTCTTTTTTCCTGTTAAGTTCTTTGTTACTATTATTTCTTGAGTTATAGTGAATGTCTGTATCTTTGTATGTTTCATATATGTTATTCTTGTACGGTAATTCATTCCTACTATGAAAATGTCATATAAGTATTGTTAAGGGCTGTTGCCATCGTTTTATATATTTTTGTACTGTTCCCTAGCATGAGCTAAGCCTCAGGGAACCTTTTCAGATAACAATAAATAAATAACCTTCCGCTGTAGTATTTCCTTTCACCGTACTCATACCTTGAAATTCATGAAGTATATCTGTAGAATATGTCAACAAGAGTTTAGATTCTTAATTGTTTCTTCAATTGTTGAATGAATTTTTGTTAAATAGCAGCTACTTTTTTCAAAAAACTATACAATGCTTAATTTCAAATGTATAAATGCTACAAAACGCTAAACGTAAAAATCAAAATGCTAAATAACTACCCCTAATCATCTGTTATATTAAAATATGTAGCTTAAAGCTTTCGAACAAGGTTCCTATGAGTGTATTCGTCGACGTTTTAGCATTTCGTATGAGTATAGAGGAACAGAATGTGTAACATAATTACATAAAATCCGGACGCTAGTGATTACGTTTACACATTCCTCGAGCTTGTCTTCCGGTGCTGGATGGACACTACAGATGCTGACGGAGTGGTTTCTCTCTTTCCTGCCTGTCTGACCCAGCTTGCATAATGATTATGGCGTGTTAGCATCAACTAGAATCTTGAGAGGGAGAACCCGCTTATGCAGCTTATCGTTGGTATGGACACAAAAACAAATGACTCACAATCGACACAATGGCTTTCGCTACAGTGGGGAAAAAAAGTGAAATAATAACCATTTGTGAATATCGTATAAATTTCATCATACCATAGCTGTATACAGTCTTTAATGTGCTTAAACTAGATCTTGTTTCCCTAGAATTACAAGTACGGAACATACGAGGGTGTACTTATGAGGGTGCTCTGAAAAGTTCCCGACCTAATAAACACTCAAGACATGTCTTATTTAGAATTTTTTTTCAACATTTTCTTCTTGTAACCCTAACCCATTCTCACAGAGATCGTCCTATCTCTGTAACCCGTCCAAATAGTACTCGGTGTTTTTCAACAGTCTCCTTGTAACTCTACACACATCTCCCAGCGATGCTCCCGTCTCTGTAACACGTCCAAATAGTACTCGACGTTTTTCAACATAGTCTCCTTGTAACTCTACACACTTCTCCCAGCGATGCTCTCATCTCTGTAACCCGTCCAAATAGTACTCGGTGTTTTTCAACATAGTCTCCTTGTAACTCTACACACTTCTCCCAGCGATGCTCTCATCTCTGTAACCCGTCCAAATAGTACTCGGTGTTTTTCAACATAGTCTCCTTGTAACTCTACACACTTCTCCCAGCGATGCTCTCATCTCTGTAACCCGTCCAAATAGTACTCGGTGTTTTTCAACATAGTCTCCTTGTAACTCTACACACTTCTCCCAACAATGCTCCCATCTCTGTAACCCGTCCAAATAGTACTCGGCGTTTTTCAACATAGTCTCCTTGTAACTCTACACACTTTCTCCCAGCGAAGCTCCCATCTCTGTAACCCATCCAAATAGTACTCCACGTTTTTCAACATAGTCTCCTTGTAACTCTACACACTTCTCCCAGCGATGCTCTCATATCTGTAACCCGTCCAAATAGTACTCGGTGTTTTTCAACATAGTCTCCTTGTAACTCTACACACTTCTCCCAGCGATGCTCTCATCTCTGTAACCCGTCCAAATAGTACTCGGTGTTTTTCAACATAGTCTCCTTGTAACTCTACACACTTCTCCCAGCGATGCTCTCATCCCTGTAACCCGTCCAAATAGTACTACGTGTTTTTCAACATAGTCTCCTTGTAACTCTACACACTTCTCCCAGCGATGCTCCCATCTCTGTAAGCCGTCCAAACAGCAATCGACGTTTTTCAACATAGTCTCCTTGTAACTCTACACACTTCTCCCAGCGATGTTCCCATCCCTGTAACACGTCCAAATAGTACTCGACGTTTTTCAACATAGTCTCCTTGTAACTCTACACACTATTCCCAGCGATGCTCCCATCTCTGTAACACGTCCAAACAGTACTCGGCGTTTTTCAACATAGTCTCCTTGTAACTCTACACACTTCTCCCAGCGATGCTCCCATCTCCGTAACCTCTCCAAAGAGTACTTGGCGATTTACAACATAGTCTCCTTGTAACTCTACACTTACCCCAGCGATGCTCCCATCTCTATAACACGTCCAAATAGTACTCGGCGTTTTTCAGCATAGTCTCCTTGTAACTCTACACACTTTTCCCAGCGATGCTCCCATCTCCGTAACCTCTCCAAAGAGTACTTGCGATTTACAACATAGTCTCCTTGTAACTCTACACTTACCCCAGCGATGCTCCCATCTCTATAACACGTCCAAATAGTACTCGGCGTTTTTCAGCATAGTCTCCTTGTAACTCTACACTTCTCCCAGCGATGCTCCCATCTCTGTAACACGTACAAATAGTACTCGACGTTTTTCAACATAGTCTCCTTGTAACTCTACACACTTCTCCCAGCGATGCTCCCATCTCCGTAACCTCTCCAAAGAGTACTTGGCGATTTACAACATAGTCTCCTTGTAACTCTGCACACTTCTCCCAGGGATGCTCCCATCTCTGTAAACCGTCCAAATAGTATTCGGCGTTTTTCAACAAGGTCTCCTTGTAACTCTACACGCTTCTCCCAGGGATGCTCCTATCTCTGTAAACCGTCCAAATAGTACTCGGCGTTTTTAACATAGTCTCCTTGTAACTGTACACACTTCTCCTAGCGATGCTCCCATCTCTGTAACCCGTCCAAATAGTAGTCGGCGTTCTTCAACTTAGTCTGCTTGTAGCTCTACACACTTCTCCCAGCGATGCCGCCATGTCTGTAACCCGTCCATATAGTACTGGGCCTCTCTCAACATAGTCTCCTTGTAACTCTGCACTCTTCTCCCAGCGATGGTCCCATCTCTGTCACCCGTCCAAATAGTACTCGGCTTTTCTCAACATAGTCTCCTTGTAACTCTACACACTTCTCCCAGCGATGCTTCCATCTCTGTAACACGTCCAAATAGTACTCGGCGTTCTTCAACATAGTCTGCTTGTAACTCTACACACTTCTCCCAGCGATGCCGCCATGTCTGTAACCCGTCCATTTAGTACTTGGCCTCTCACAACATAGTCTCCTTGTAACTCTGCACTCTTCTCCCAGCGATGTTCCATCTCTGTCACCCGTCCAAATAGTACTCGGCTTTTCTCAGCATAGTCTCCTTGTAACTCTACGCACTTCTCCCAGTGATGTTCCCATCTCTGTAACCCGTCCAAATAGTACTCGGCGTTTTTCAACATAGTCTCCTTGTAACTCTACCCACTTCTCTCAGCGATGCTCACATCTCTGTAATCCGTCCAATTGGTACTCGGCGTTTTTCAACATAGTCTCCTTTTAAGTCTACACACTTCTCCCAGCGATGCTCCCATCTCTGTAACCCATCCAAATAGTACTCGGCGTTTTATATGCAAAATAGTTGTTCACGAAAGTGATTGCCTCTTCATTTGACGAAAATTTCTGTCCTTAGAGCGCAATTTTCAGATAAGGGGAAAAAAATCGCTTGGGGCTAGATCTGGTGAGTCAAGCAGTTCAAAAACTAATTCGTGGATTTTCGTCATTGCAACCATTGAGGTGTGAGACAGTGCCGTTTTTTTTTTTTTTTTTTTTTTTTTTTTTTTTTTTTTTTTTTTTTTTTTTTTTGTGAAACAGGATTTTCATTTTCATCAAATGTGGCGGTTTTCCCGTAAGCTCTGCCTTTTTCAAGTAATGGCAAGTAATGAATGAAATGAAATGTGAAGTGTTTATCGCCCGCTTTTACTACATACGGCAACGCATGCAGTGTGCCAAGTAATGATGCGTAGGATGCTCCTGTCATTGTTTTTCCTTTCTGAAGATAATGGGTTAAAATAACCCCATGACTATTCCAAAAAGATAGTTGCCATCACTTTCCCATCCGAAGAAAACACTTTTTTTGCCTTTTTGGGGGCCGGTTCTCCCTTTGCAGTCCACTGATTGTACTATATTTTTGTTTCGGGCGTATGATGGTGTATTCAAGTTTCATCTACAGTAATTAATCGGCGCCAAAACTCGGATTTATTGTGCCTAAACTGCGCCAACAGAGCGTTGAAAATGTTCATTCGAACACGTTTTGTCTAACGTGAGCAAACGCGGCACTCAACTCGCGGACAGCTTTCTCATGTCTAAATGTTGATTTAATATGTGACAAACACGTTCTTTTGACATGTTCATAGCCTCTGTTATCTCTCTCACTTTAATTTGGCGGTCGTCTAGCACCATTTTGTGAACTTTGGCGATGTTTTCGTCGGTAGTTGAAGTTCATGGACGTCCCGAAAGTTCATCGTCTTCCAAGCTGTTCGAGTCACGTTTAAATTTAGCTGACCAAAATTCAACTGTAGTAAATGATGATGTAGACTCCCCAAACACAGAATCCTACTCATCTTTTATTTGTGTACGCGTAGTGGTTTTCAAAAACAAATATTTAATGACAGCTCGATACTCGATTTGTCCATTTTCATAAAAATACTCACATCAACCTGCTCTAGCGACTGATACATAACAACTGAGCGTCCAAAATGGCTGAAACTTTGGAGAGTAGTTGTCAACAGATGAACAACGAATTTCACTAGCTTTTATTTACGAGAGCTACCTTGTTGTTGAGCTGGGAAAATGTTCAGAAAACCCTCGTATTTATACATAAATATTTATGATATTCATTTGTCTTCCTTAGCATCTTTGTTGAAAGCATGGAGTTTAGAGAAAAACAACATTGTACATTGTACATTGTTCTTCTTTTGAGAAAACTGAGAAGTTGATTGTACAATTATTCCTTGGACAGATGAAGTGTGATACCGAAATTGTGGTTTGCCAGAAGCAAAGAATCATGATAGATGTCAACGGAATGTTGGTTTTTTGTTACGACAAGGGGCAAGACCAGTTGAGATGGGGAAAGTAAATAGCAAAGCCATGTAAGAAGCAGTGTCCTTAGAAGATTTCTAAAGGGATTGTCACTTGACCTGTATGAATAGGGAATTCTTTGGATTATTTACAATGGCGACAAAAACAGCCACAAACGGATTTTGTCTGAAAAGGAATTTTGAGAGTGAAAGTTAGAGATATACACGCGCGCAGCTGTGGTCAGAGAGCACTCTTCGGCGTGTAGCCGATGGGGACAGTTCGCGGCTAGGAAGCCATTATAAACAGTCTTCGGCGTGAAGCCGATCAGAAGGGTCTTCGGCGTGCAGCCGCTGAGACAAGAGACTGAGACGTGAAACCTATTAGGGCGGTCAACCTGTTCTGTGTTTGAATATTTGTCGGGTCATAAAAATGTATCGAGTAACAAACAATTGGCATTCAATAACTCTAAACCGAGATTGGTAAACCTCGGTCGGCAGCTTCCATTTCGATGTTTGAAGAGAAGAAGCAGTGAATAAATATTTTGGAGACGGGCATTCCAGTGTTGTGAAAATCTCCTTCTCACACCCATCCACGTATACCCTGAGAGAAACCTCATTGCTCGCCGACTTATTTGCTTGCCATAAACATATTGCTTCAAATTGGCACACAACGTGGAGCTGTGGTAAACCTTGATCGCCACCATCTTCAAAATTTGCTTCAAGTGTTAGTTGAATTATTGGTTACATGATTTACGACAATCTTGTGCCTCGGTTACAACTTGATGTCCTTATGGCTGGTAACCTTCGGAAATAGATACGTTTGAAAAATCATTGAGTATCTTATCGACACTGTTGAAGATGCACATATTTTAGCTTTTCCTTCAAAGAACGCTAACAACATTTTCAGTATAATTATTTTGTATGTTCTTTACCTTGTACCAGTACAGGAACTTGTTTTACAAAATGTGGTACTTGTTTGGGTAACAATTCTAACTTTATTCTACTTGCTGCTTGTTCAATATAGTGCATATTTACATTCAAACTACCCACTATTTTATACAAATATTATTTAACTCACGACCTCCTTGAATGAGGTGATTGCTGCTATCCTGTGTCCTTTGACAACACAACTCTATCCAGTGGGTCATTCCGTTAAGGACATGCTGTACAGAGAGCGGTATTAAACCAAAGACAAATTAGTGGCATTACGTTATATGAGCAAATTCTTGGTGTCCGCTTCACGTACAGAGACTGAGCAG
This sequence comes from Mantis religiosa, assembly GCA_030765055.1. NCBI lineage: Eukaryota > Metazoa > Arthropoda > Insecta > Mantodea > Mantidae > Mantis > Mantis religiosa. The sequence continues at coordinate 838,371 of JAUKNK010000264.1, forward strand.
ACATATTTATTACTTATATTATTTTAATGCCACGTGGAGTAAGCATACGTAAATACAACTGGTACAAAATAAACTTCAGTCTTGCATTAAACATTTTAACTCATAAATAACAAATGAAACTAATTTGCACTACAAGGAGGAATAAAACAGTTACTTTCCATTTGGACATAAGTATTCGAACAGAGAACATCTAGTCCTCAGTGATCATTCCCTCTCTTTGAATTACTGTTGATAACACTAGGGAACACGTTTTTTGTACCCGAAACAAAATATACTAATTCTTATACAAAATCACTCGCTGATTCCAAAAATGCCTCTGAAAATGCTGTATCACGTAACGTGTTTGAGATATTCTCATTCTTTTATATTAAATTACAGAAATGAGGTATGATACCAACTCATATTGACTTAATTTAAAATAATAGCCATTGACTCTTCTAAATAAAGCTTAAAGGCAGTGTTGCTTCATAATGGCAATTTACTACCTCAAATACCGTTATTTCATGTCATAGGAATGAAGGAGACATACGATTCCATGTCCATCCTGTTAGATGCTCTTAGTTATCAGAACCATGGCTGGGAAATTTGTAGTGACCTCAAGGTAGTTGCATTGCTAACGGGACTGCAGGGAGGTTTCACAAAATATTGCTGTTTTTTGTGCTTATGGGACAGTAGAGTAACTGACAAGCATTTTATAGCGAAACAGCGGGGGAGAAGGGAAGACTATACCCCCGGAGCAAGCTGTGTTAAGTATGTACCTCTAGTAGACCCAAACGAAGTTCTTATCCCCCCTCTTCACATAAAGCTCGGGTTAATGAAGAATTTTGTTAAAGGTTTGGACAAAAGTGGAAGTGCATTTGAGTATTTAAGAAGTATCATTTCCAAAATAAGTGAATCTAAATTGAAGGAAGGTATATTTGTCGATCCTCCAATAAGACTGCTTCTTAAAGACAGTGTTTTTGAATCAAAACTTAAACGTGTTGAACTGGCAGCATGGAAATCATTTAAATCAGTGGTGGAAGGCTTCCTGGGCAATGACAAAGAAGAAAATTATGAAACTTTAGTCTCAGAACTATTAAGGAGCTACAAAGAAATGGGTTGCCGTATGTCACTTAAAATCCACTTTTTGAACTCTCACCTTGATAGTTTCCCTACAAACCTAGGAGCTGTAGTAAGTGATGAGCAAGGTGAGCGTCTTCACCAGGACATTTCTGAGATGGAAAGACGTTACCAGGTATCGCTGGGATTCAGCCATGTTCGGAGACTATTGTTGGTTCCTCAAACGGGAGAGTACATGTCAATACAAAAAAAAATCAACAGTGAAACACTTCTGAGATAATTCAGGTATTGGTTTTCATCATTATCTTGTGTTTATTTATTTTAATAATAATAATTAATAATAATTATTATTTTCAGTGTTATTTGGCAATAAAATACCTATTATTTTCAATTAATCAAATATGTGCTATCACATCACATTTCTGTAAGTTTTCATAAACAATTATGAATACCTAAAAAACGTTACGTGATACAGCATTTTGAGGGGAATTTTTGGAATCAGCAGATCAGTTTACATAAGAATTTGCCTATTTTGTTTCGGGTATATGAAAATAATTTTTTTTTGTTCCCCAGTGTAATCGTTTGGGCATTGTCTGTATGTGTTGTTTAGTGACTGCAGAGCCCATATTCCTCCACTCTGAAGGAGATATTTGAGGTGGTCCTTGCTTCTGATGTGATACTTCCTCACACGCACCTCCAGTTCCTTCCAAATGTTCTCTATAGGATTTAAATTTCGAGATTGGTGCGGTGTCTTCAAAGTTTGAGGAGTGTTGTACACGATCCAAAGCTTTACAATTTCAGCAGTATGCTTCGGATCATTGTCCTGCTGGAAGTAATAATCATGCCCTAATCCCAGCTTCTTTGCACTCTTTTTAAGATTGTTTTCAAGAATTTTCTCTTGTATTAAAATTTGTCCATGATCCCATCTATGAACACCAGATGAAGCTATACAGCCCCATACCATCACACTACTATCACCATGTTACATTGTAGCTACCATGTTCTTAGGTTCCTATTCTGTATTTGGCAGTCTCCACACTTTAACACGTCCATCACTCTTGTATAAGCAGAATTTGCTCTCGTCCGACCAGAGAACCTTATCCCAGAATTCTATTGGTTTCACCACATACTGTTTAGCAAATTCTATACTCTTTTTCTTATTCACTTTATTAATATGTGGTTTCTTCTTAGGAACGCGAGCATTGTACCCAGTAATATTTAAAACCCGTTCAACTGTTCTGGTGCAAACCACAGTGCAAGGATTTTGCTTAAGGCATCCTCTAATCTGAGATGCAGTGAGTCTCGGATACTGCTTCAACATTTTTATTATTTGCCTTCTGTCTGGTGGTAAGTTTAGAAAGAGCGCCATTTCTAGGTTTATTTACAACAGTATTTGTCTGTTTGAAGCGTTGAATTACAGAGAACAGTGTAGTTTTGCTTCTGTTACTGGTTTTGGCAATTTCAGGGAGAGATTTAGTTTCTTTGTACATATTTATCACGTTATTCCTCTCTGTCACCGTTGTCACCTTACCTTTACGTCCCATATTACTTGTAAGTTCACAATCGGCTAAATAACTTTGAGTACACTGTCTCGAGGCATAGCATAAACACAACTGCTATGTGGTAGGGACGTGAGGGTACGTCCAAACCACCTTTCTGTCTGTTAAATTGCCTTCGTCCGAATACTTATATCCTCCAATAAGAGGGACAGTGAAATAAATACATTACAGATTGTGTAATAAATGCATGCAAAATGAAACGTTAAATATTGTCACCTAATTATCAGAAGGCACGACCAGCTAGCAGCAGGGTGGGCGACCCGAGGTATTCAGCCCACGCCTACCCATTTATCTTGTAGTGCTAATGAGGGGATGGATGGAAAAACATCACTAGCCATCTCTTTCCCCTCCCCCATTGACGTCTGGAACCCTCAGGATGATTCACTGAGCCGCGAAACTTCCAGGCACAGCGATCTGCGTATATAAGGAATGAAGTAGACAGTTCAGTCGAGTTCTTGGCGATCATCCGGAGGAGCGCCGTGCTAGTCAACGGACTGGAAGACGTACGTGCATCTTGTACGTGCATCGGAGGAGTTGTACGTAATTGCGAGTGCAGGGTGGTCCTGTGACAGCCGAACCGGTGAATTTTAATTGTGTGTATTACGCAATTCTATGTAACCGGAAGTGTTCCAACTGTAACTCGGTGGAAATAAAGAACATTTTAAGTTTGTGCAATTGGACTTTTAATTTCACGAACCCACAAAGTCACAGTATTGTTTCCGAGACACAAAGGGTTAATGTAAACATGTTTAACAATTCAACGCTGCGAAATAAATATGACAATATTTATAATATGTGCATTGTTACATGGGAATACTTCTGTCAGTCTCTGTATGTAGTTCATGAACAATATTTTCAATATAGCAAGCTGCAGTTACACACAACTACACAATGCACCAAATTACTAAGGAAGAAAGAAGCTGTAACAAAGAGTATTGCTGTAGATGCTGCTACATTCTTGTCAGACAATCTGCATGTAATTACTAGAAACTATACATAAAAGAGCTAAAGGTACAACGGTCTTGTTCCTTCTAATAATCAGGGCAAGCCCTACAAAAAAAACGGACCAGCTTTCCTTCCGTTTGGCCCCAAAAGAGGAAGAGGAGAGAGGAAAGAGACAAGCTCAGTAGAAAACATATTAAAAAAATATCTCTCCTTTTTTCCTGTGAGCTGGAGAGTTAAATTATTTAAAAGTTTTCTGCAGAGAAGCCGGTATGCATGTTCAGCTTGTTCGTGTTAGCTGAAGCTATCACGTAATATGGGAATGTGGAACAACTTGTGTTATTTCCTGGAAGAGAACCGGTGCGTTCGGCACGCCATTGTCCTCTCTCGCCAAATATTTACCAGCTTTACACTGAAAACATGGCAATACTACAATCACATACCTCCTATTTGATATTGAACGATATATCGCTTAATGGGACATTTGACAATCTTCTTGCTTCCTTCCTTCCTTTCTTTCTTTCTTTCTTTCTTTCTTTCTTTCTTTCTTTCTTTCTTTCTTTCTTTCTTTCTTTCTTTCTTTCTTTCTTTCTTTCTTTCTTTCTTTCTTTCTTTCTTTCTTTCTTTCTTTCTTTCTTTCTTTCTTTCTTTCTTTCTTTCTTCTTCTTTCTTTCTTTCTTTTCTTTCCTTTCTTTCTTTCTTCTTTCCTTCTTTCTTTCCTTCTTTCCTTCCTTCCTTCTTTCTTTCTTTCTTTCTTTCTTTCTTTCTTTCTTTCTTTCTTTCTTTCTTTCTTTCTTTCTTTCTTTCTTTCTTTCTTTCTTTCTTTCTTTCTTTCTTTCTTTCTTTCTTTCTTTCTTTCTTTCTTTCTTTCTTTCTTTCTTTCTTTCTTTCTTTCTTTCTTTCTTTCTTTATTTTTTCTTTCTTTCTTTCTTTCCTTTGTCTTTCTTTTTCCTGTCTTTCTTTCTTTTCTTTCTTTTTTTTCTTTCTTTCTTTTTTTCCTTCTTTCTTTTTTTCTTTCTTTTTTTCCTTCTTTCTTTTTTTCTTTCTTTCTCTCTTTCTCTTTCTTTTCTTTCTCTCGTTTTTTCTTTCTTTCTTTCATTCTTTATTTTTTCTTTCTTTCTTTCATTCTTTATTTTTTCTTTCTTTCCTTTTTCTTTCTTTTTTCTGTCTTTCTTTCTTTTTTTCCTTCTTTCTTTTTTTCCTTCTTTCTTTTTTTCTTTCTTTCTCTCTTTCTCTTTCTTTTCTTTCTCTCGTTCTTTCTTTCTTTCTTTCATTCATTCTTTATTTTTTCTTTCTTTCTTTCATTCTTTATTTTTTCTTTCTTTCCTTTTTCTTTCTTTTTTCTGTCTTTCTTTCTTTTCTTTCTTTTTTCTTTCTTTCTTTTTTTCTTTCTTTCATTTTTTCTTTCTTTCTTTCTCTCGTTCTTTTCTTTCTTTACTTTCTTTCTTTCTTTCCTTTCTTTCTTTCTTTCTATCTCTCCTTCCGCCTTTCATTCATTCTTTCTTTGTTTCTCCTTCCATCCTTCCTTCCGCCTTTCTTTATTTTCTCTTTCCTTCTGTTTTCTTCTTTCTTTCTCTTTCTTTTCTTTCTCGTTCTTTTCTTCCTCTCTTTCTTTTCGTTCTTTCTTTCTTCTTTCTGTCTTTCTCTCCTTCCGTCTTTCATTCACTCTTTCTTTGTTTCTCCTTCCTTTGTTCCTTCCTTCCTTCTTTCGTTCTTTGTTTTCTCTTTCCTTGCTTTTTCTTCTTTCTTTCCCTATTTCATTCTTCTTTCTTTCTCTCTTTCCTTCTTTTTTCTTCCTTTCTTTCTTTCTTTCTTTCTGTCTTTCTCTTTCCTTCTTTCTCTCTTTCCTTCTTTCTTTCTTCCTTTCTCTCTTTCTTTTTCCTCTCTTTCCTTCTTTCGTTCTCTCTTTGTTTCTCTCTATTTTTCTTTCCTTCCTTCTTTCTCTGTTTCTCTCTTTATTTATTTCCTTCTTTCTTACTTCCCTCTTTCCCTCCCTCACTCCCTTCCTTCCTCCTTACCTCTCACCCTCACTCCCTCTCTCTTTACTCCCACCCTCCCTTCCTTCCTTCTTTCCTTTGTTCCTTGCTTTATTTATTCATTTATTTTTTCTTCTGTTGTTTCTTTCCTTCTTTCATTTATTTCTTCTTTTGTTCTATCTTTCTTTCCCTTTCTTTCTTTCTTTCTGTCTTTCTCTCTTTCTTTCTCTATTTCCTTCTTTCTTTCCTTATTTCATTCATTCTTCCTTACTATCTATCTACCTTTCTTTCTCTATCTTTGTTTCGTTCTTTCATTCTCTCTTTCTTTTTCTGTATATTTCTTTATTTATTTCTTCTCTTTCTTACTTTCTTTCTTTCCTTCTTTCTTTCTCTCTTTCGTTCTCTCTTTCTTTCTTTCTTTCCTACTTTCTTTCTCTCTTTCATTGTTTCTTTCTTTCTCTTTCTTTCTTTCTCTCTTTCTTCCCACCTCTCTCTCCTTTTCTATCTTTCTAACTACATTTATTTCTCTCTTTCTGTCTTTCTCTTTCTTTCCTTCTTTTATTCATTCTTTCTTTCTTTTGTTCTTTCTTTCGTTCTTTCCTTCACTCTTTCGTTCTCTTTCCTTCTCTCGTTCTTTCCCTCTCTATTTCCCTCTCTCTTTCATTCATTCTTCCTTTCTTTCATTCATTCTTTCTTTATTTCTTTCTTTATTCCGTTCCCTCTCCCCCTCTCTCTTACATTCTTTCTTTCTCTCACGCTATCTCTCTTTCTTTGCTTTATTTAGTTCTTTCTTTCTTTGTTCCTTTCTCAATTTCCTCCCTTCTTTCTTTCCTCCTTTCTTTTTTCTTTCTTACTTTCTTTCTTCTTTCTTTCTTTCTTTCTTTCTTTCTTTCTTACATTTATTTATTTGTTCTAAGCTTCTTAGAAATAAGGGATACAAATAATATTTTTAAGCGTTTAAGCTGTTAGCCTATACTTACTGCACATTAATTTGAAGATTCTAAGACGGGATTAATTAACTTGCCTCAAATATCCTGCTATTACCTCATGTGAACCGGCACGTAGTTTCTCCGTAGTTTCTATTCTGTGTGGCAATAGAAGAGATTTCCAATTTGACAACCTAAAAACGCACAATGTAATTTTGCTACAGATGTAAACTAACACTCAGTTATACATATTTTATTTATTTTATTTATTCTTTTATAATTTAGGAGTTTTTAAACTTACAGATTCCACAAAGTGGGTAATGCAGAGAATTTTTTTTCTGCAGAAAAGGCTAAAAATTTTATGCATGAACGTTTATTCATTTTTAATTTAAGTTTAATGTCAATATATTACGATTAATAAATTCATTAAGCTATGGTGGTCACATTTTTGTCTTTTTGGGTCATATTTCACCTACTTTTATGTAACAAATGCACGCCCATTTTTAAGTTTTTAGGTTATAGAAGTCCGTTTCTTAGTGATCAATTATCAGGGTTTCATTGGTTAAAGTCTATTCTCAGACAAATAGTGTAAGTTCATTAAGTTTTTCAGAACTTCAATTCATTAATTTTCACAGCGGAACTCAATTGTTATACTCGGGATGCCCTGAGAAAGAATTATGTAGTTAATTTCTAGAGCAGCTCGCAGCAGATAACCACATCAGGTTACCTCAGCTGTGGGGTTCGAACTCTCGACCCACCAGATACCACTTGCAGCACGCTACCACCAGCACACAGTGGCTGAATTATTCATTCCACGAGGCTACACAAAAAAGTAGTGTTTCTTCCAGCATCATGATATACTTTAAATGTGCATTAACCTCGCCTCATGTCCGCAATGATAGATCCATTTTGTTCGTGTTAACCTTTGTGGAGAGTTTTATATAGGAATATTCATTGCAATACTTTTTTATTCCTTTAGTATTTCTTTCTTTTGCTTCTGACATTTAGTAACTAATTGAAACACTTTGTCTCACTTCGTTCTTTGTAGTCGTATCTGATATCGTAATGCTCTATTTTTTAAGCTGCAAAGCCCTTTGAGATATGCAGTTCTTGCTGCAGAGTGTTATTTAATTTACGCTGCAATAAAGGAACGATATTTTATTACAAGAAGGTTTGTTTGCTGTAATAACTAGAAATGCATTCCACATAATATTTTTTGATTTGCTAATTAATCTGTCAAATGCAGTTTAAGGGTCGTGAATTTTTTATTTCATCATATGTTATTTAAAGCTAACAGTTTAATATTTTGGCGCAGTCGGTGCAGTATTTAGGGTGACCCAAGTCAATGGATAAAGCGGTAATTTTGGAAAACCCGTAAGCTGTCCGATGTGATAGATTTTCGTGATTTTATTCAGTCTCCTAGGTGAATACTGGACTGAATATCTAATAACAGAATCCTAAGTTTCGTCTTAACTTTAAAACGATTATAAAAATGAAGAAATCCTATAACCGCTTCCCTGATTTATAATGCTCATGATTTTTGTCTCTGGATCATACTGATAGATCCAAGATTCATCCATGGTTACCAGACAATTAAAAAGTCATCTTCATCCTGTTCGAACAGCATCCACATCTGTCTTGAAAGGTCACGCCGGGTTTGCTTTTGGAAAGGGGTTACCAGACATGGAACCCACGGCGCAGACACCTTAGACATGTGCAGTTCGTCCACACACTACCATAACTAAGACGTGTGTCATTCATGATCATTTGGATCGTTGCTTGTCTGTCTTTCAGTATTAAACTCTCCACTTTCTTCACTGTGACAGCTGACGGTCTACCAGCTCTTAGCTGATCTGTCAGGGACATGTGACCAGTTTGAAAATTCCTTTTGCACCTCATAATAGTGTCATACCATGGGAAAATATTTCCATAAACAGCCATCATCTCATCACGGATTTACTGGGAAGTTTTACCCTTCAAATGCAGGGACTTGATCACACTGCGAGCCCCAATTTTCTCCATCTTACACCTCAATCATTTCTGGCACTCACTGTAAATAAACAAAAGGACTCAAATCATTGAAACTACCAACATTATCTCCCGAGGGATCAATGATGACACTCAAAAGTTGTCATCACTTTACCATAAAAACCACCATGTGATAAAACTTTACGATATCCCCTCAAAATGTTATTCCTCAAATTCAAACGGCCGCAAACATCTCATTACAGATTTGACGTTAAATCACTGTTTCCCAGCATACCAGTTAAACAACTCCCAACATTGATAGAAAAATGGCTCAAATCACTTGGAATGTCATCACTTGAAATTTCAGATTGCATCAAACTTACCAAATTATGAATAGAACAGAATTTCTTCCAGTTCCAACAAAATATTTCCATCAAACTTCTGGTTTAGCAATGGGCAACCCCTTATCACCCTTCCTGGCCGATCTGTACATGAGTGCACTAGAAATAAGGATCACTAAAGGTTTCCCCATGGATGTTCAAACTCTGGCAAAGATATGTAGATGACATATTTGCCATAGTGCCAAAAAAACACATCAGTGATGCATTAAAACTTTTAAATATTCAAGAAAAAAGCATCAAGTTCGCTGTAGACGTTGAAAAAGACGAGTATTTACCATTTTTAGGTCTAAAAATAATCAGAAATAAAAATAGAATAAACTTTAGCATTTACAGAAAACCAACGCGGACAGAGAACTACATAAAAGCTAATGGCTACAATCCAAGATCCCCAAAACAGGCAATCTTTAATAGTTTAGCACACAGACTGGTCAACATCCCTCTCACAGCAGAAGAATACAAAATAGAATACAATAAAATTATTGAAATAGCACAGAAAAATGACTTTCCCAAATCACTAGTAGACAAAAAAGTGAACTTAGCAAATAAGAAGAAACTACTAAAGGAAACCACAAGCCTCTCAGCTACAGAAACTAAAATTATCTTCAAAAAATTCACTTACCATCCATGGGCGTTTGATAAATTCAAAAAAGTCTTCAAAAAAACAAAACATTCAACTAGCTCCAGTGAACCATTACTCCTTAAAAAACCTAATTTGCTAAAACATCAAAGATGCCCTTCCATCTAACACAAAATCTGGTATATATCAAATTGAATGCTGTGACTGTAGTCAAATTTATATTGGAAAAACCAAAAGAAATTTAGAAACAAGAGCAAAGGAACACTTTAGGAATATAAAATACAAACAATTAGAGAAATCAGCGGTTGCCACGCATTTTTGGGAAAAAAAACACAACATAAATCCAGAACCAAAATTACTAAAACATACAACAGGAAAAGAAGAACTGTCCTCATGGGAACAAATCTTTATTTCAAAAAATAGGAACAAAGTATTCAATTTTGACATCCCCCAGAAAGATTTGTTCGGCAAGTTCCTCGAACTGCCACTAGAGGAGATCGATGACAAAATATTGCCAGCTACACCACTGAGAACAAGTCGATGTCCGACTGAAGATAGAGGGAAGGCCTCTGAAACTAGTTCCGGGAAAATTTAAAAGTGAGTGTTGTTTTGTGTTATTAATCGACTCCCAATTAATTTAATCTCATTGCAGTTTTTTCGAACCTAATTACTACGTGGTAGAGAAATTAAGGATATACATTCCTACAACTATTCCCTTTCCATATTAAAATATGATTTATGTTTTGTGCAGTTTTATTCCACGTAGAATCGCTCCTGTCGACGTGGAGAGAGTACAAGGGACGCAAAAAAGTTTTGTTTTATATTGGTGCGAAGATAAAAACTCTACAGGCCAAAATAAAACGTAGCTATGAGTTTATGATTTGATTCGAATCGTTCCGGAGCACAAATCTTGTTTAGCAGCGACAAAATACATTTTTGTAATCCATAACTCCTGGACTGTGAACATATTTTGTGTTCGATAGTGTACAAGGATAAAAGCAGAATTAAACTTGCTTTACAGCGCTTGGGCTTTCAGGATGATATGTAGAGGCTGAATATATTACAAAATAAACCAAAGCACAGGGTATGTAAAAATGGACAGCCCGATTAGGCAAGCAGGATCATTAAAACTACCAGCACGAGAAACTTTAATAATGAAAGCACACAAATAAAAAAGTTACAGTAAACTCTCGCTTAGTGCTTCATGTGATCTTCACATACCAAGGAGAAGAAACATGAACAAGGACTTCCGATTTGAAACAAAGCACAGTAAAACCTGCCTAAAACGACAACTTATGTGCCAGAAAATGGTAAAGATGGAAAATAATATGTATATATATACAGACTAACAAGCCCCCCACCCCCAATGGTCCAGTGGACTCAAGACGGGATGGAAGTATATACGCCACTTACGCGCACCAGCTCCAAAATGGGAGGCTAGCGATATGACCTCGGTAGGGCCGCCTGGTGACCTAGCACACGTTCTAATAGCTATGCAGGCTAGTACGTGGGAATATTAATGGCTTCCCTCAACCCCGTCCGGAGACGTACCCCATCTACCACGGGTATCGGGAACCACTGCCCCCTCGAGTCAAACCCAGTCCAAAAAAATCCCTATCAGGGAGGTTATCGAATGTACTGCCCGAGGTTCCCCTAGTAACTTAAGAGGTACCAGGATTGCTAGGGGTCCGCAGCGCCTGCACCGCGGCAGCTGAAGCGGACGGATCCCCTCTCCTACGGGGGTTATAAACTAAATTTTAAATTATATAAATTATAACAGCAGCCAGTCTGATGACATGATCCAGCGAGTGGAGAACGTTGTTTTGGAGGATCGCCGATTGAGCATTTTCAGATCTTCATGCAGGAGTGTGTGCACAGATCCAAAAGAAATGCCAATTTTGGAGGCGATATCTGCAAATGTCTTGGTTTGTTGTCACACGATGTTATGTCTTCATTGAACTGTCACACTCAGGAACGTACATTAGACACATCCGTGTTACCATCAGCACATGCCTCACTCAACTGTCTTGGTTTGTTGTCACACGATGTTCTGTCTTAATTGAACTGTCACACGCAGGAACGTACATTAGACACATCTATGTTACCATCACCACTTGTCTTACTAAACTGTCTTGGTTTGTTGTCACACGATGTTCTGCCTTCATTGAAATGTCACGCCCAGGAACGTACATTAGACACATCCATGGTACCATCACCACATGCCTCACTAAACTGTCTTGGTTTGTTGTCACACGATGTTGTGTCTTCATTGAAATGTCACACCCAGGAGCGTACATTAGACACATGCATGGTACCATCACCACATGCCTCACTAAATTATCTTGGTTTGTTGTCACACGATGTTCTGTCTTCACTGAACTGTCACACCCAGGAACGTACATTAGACAGACCATGGTACCATCACCACATGCCACACTTAACTGTCTTGGTTTGTTGCCACACGGTGTTCTATCTTCATTGTACTGTCACGCCCAGGAACGTACATTAGACACATCCATGGTACCATCACCACATGCCTCACTAAATTGTCTTGGTTTGTTGTCACACGATGTTCTGTCTTCATTGAACTGTCACACCCAGGAATGTACATTAGACACATCCATGGTACCATCACTAGATGCCTCACTTAACTGTCTTGGTTTGTTGTCACACGATGTTCTGTCTTCATTGAACTGTCACACCCAGGAACGTACATTAGACACATCCATGGTACCATCACCACATGCCTCACTAAACTGTCTTGGTTTGTTGTCACACGATGTTCTGTCTTCATTGAACTGTCACACCCAGGAACGTACATTAGACACATCCATGGTACCATCACCACATGCCTCACTAAACTGTCTTGGTTTGTTGTCACACGATGTTCTGTCTTCATTGAACTGCCACACCCAGGAACGTACATTAGACACATCCATGGTACCATCACCACATGCCTCACTAAACTGTCTTGGTTTGTTGTCACACGATGTTCTGTCTTCATTAAACTGTCACACCCAGGAACGTACATTAGACACATCCATGGTACCAACACCACATACCTCACTAAACTGTCTTGGTTTGTTGTCACACGATGTTCTGTCTTCATTAAACTGTCACACTCAGGAACGTACATTAGACACATCCATGGTACCAACACCACATACCTCACTTAACTGTCTTGGTTTGTTGTCACACGATGTTCTGTCTTCATTGAACTGTCACACCCAGGAACGTACATTAGACACATCCATGACACCATCACTACATGCTTCACTCAACTGTCTTGGTTTATTGTCACGCGATGTTCTGTCTTCATTGCACTGACGCACCCAGGAACGTACATTAGACACATCCGTGGTACCATCACCACATGCCTCATTCAACTAGCGATAAATTTCAATGGGTGTCACACACTTAAATTGAAAACACGAATACACGCTGTTCTTGCAATGAAAACGTCGCCATTTTAACTATAAGAACAGTCCTAACCCTTGTCGCAGCCACTAGAGGTCCATGCCTGGGACAACTGCCATCTCTGTCATGCATTCACAAAGAGTCCAGGGGTACTTTTTTTTTTAAAAAAAAGAAGCAGTAGTTCCTATCTGGTCCCAGTCTTGAAATATATAATAGGAGATGTTATAAGTTTTACACACCTCGTGTAATGGATTGGAATGTTAGAAAACCCTGGTGCCTCAGGAAGAATGGCGGGTCTTGCTGTACTATTTTTGTTCGTACTATTTTCCATGGAACCTCTTTATTTTAGTTTCTTATTTTGAAATTCTCATTCTTACACAAGTAAGTCTTACAGTTGCAGACTTGGATGTCTGTTTTAGTGTTATATTGATCTTATTTACAGAAATGCAGCCTGCAGTAACCAGAAACTCCTGCGTGGTAATGAAAAGGTCGTTTACATTGAAGTATACCTCTTCGTTAACTTCTTGAACATTCATTTACATCCTCGGCCAACTGCCTCTGAACGAATACGTGAAATGCCACATTTAACTGCTTTCTCAGGAAATTAGTGTTGAAGCTTGTTGAGATTTCATGTACAGCAACCAAACATACCCATAGAGTTTCGAGGGTTTCAGCACAATAAAGGAAACTAATAGCTCCACGTACTCCTAAAATACTTCGGCAGAGATTTACATTTCTAAATCTTGTAGGTTTTGACAAATGCTTCCACAGTTTTGCCTATTTCTGCTCTATTACCTGAAAATTCTGTTTTATATTAGTTGTAAAAAAGTTCATTATTTATTGCAAAAAAAAAATAATTTACTCTTCATATACCAAATGTATAAATTTCTCTTTTAAAACACTTAAATGCATAATTCAAACACTATAACACAAATTAAGAATAACTGTTGTTCACGATAAAGGATTGAAATAAAATCATTTTAACCCTCGCATCATGCATTATTTTTATTGCTGAATATTTATAAATGCATTGTACATTGTACGTGGCTGCTCTGAAAAGTTTTTGTCTTAAAAATAAGATGTAGCTAACGTAAATAAAAGCTAGCGAATTTCGTCGTTCATCTGTTGACAGTTACTCATCAAAGTTTATCATTTTGGAGTCTCACTTGTCATGTGACATTCGTTTGAGTGAGTTGATGTAAATGTCTTTTTGAAAATGGACAAAATCGAGTATCGAGCTGTCATTAAATATTTGCTTTTGAAAGTCAATACGCCTACGCAAAACAAAAGTAGTTAGATTCTGTGTATAGGGACTCTGCACCATCATTTACCACAGTGAAATTTTGGGCAGCTGAATTTAAACGTGGCCGTAAGAACTTGGGAGACGATGAACGTTCGGGACGTCCAAAACAGCAAGAACCGACGAAAACAGCGCCAAAGTTCACCAAATGGTGCCAGACGACCGAGGAATTAAAGTGAGAGATACAGCAGAGGCTGGGAATATGTCAAAAGAACGTGTTGGTCACATATTTAATCGACATTTAGGCATAAGAAGGCTCTCCGCGCGTTGGGTGCCGCGTTTTCTCACGTTAGACATAAACGTGTTCAAATGATCATTTCCAACACTCTGTTGGTGCGGTTTAGGCGCAATAAATCAGAGTTTTGGTGCGATTAATAACTGTAGATAAAACTTGGATACATCATTATACGCCTGAAACAAAACATAAAGTCCTAACCGTGGACTACAAAGGGGGAACCAACTCCAAAAGAAAAAATAATCAAAAACTGTTTTTACCGAGAAAGTGATAGCGCCTGTTTTGGGATGTCATAGAGTTATTTTAATCGATAATCTTCAAAAAGGGGAAAGCATTACAGGAGCATACTAGGCATCATTATTCGACAAGCTCAAGGCAGAACTTGCGGAAAACCACCACATTTGCAGAAAAAGAAAATCTTATTTCACCAAGCCAACGCACCGTCTTACACCTCAGCGGTTGCAATGGCGAAAATTCACAAATTACGGTTTGAACTGTTGGACTATCCAGCTTACTCAGCAGATCTAGCCCTAAGTGACATCTTGTTCTTACCTCATCTGAAAATTGCGCTCGGAGGACAGAGATTTTCGACAAATGAAGAGACAATCACCTTCGTGGACAATTATTTTACATAGAAAATCGTCGAGTACTATTTGGACGGGTTACAGAGATGGGAACATCGCTGGGAGAAGTGTGTAGAGTCACAAGGAAACTATGTTGAAAAACGCCGAGTACTATTTGGACGTGTTACAGAGATGTGAACATCGCTGGGAGAAGTGTGTAGAGTTACAAGGAGATTATGTTGAAAAACGCCGAGTACTATTTGGACGGGTTATAGAAATGGGATTATCGCTGGGAGAAGTGTGTAGAGTTACAAGGAGACTATGTTGAAAAACGCCGAGTACTATTTGGACGGGTTATAGAAATGGGATTATCGCTGGGAGAAGTGTGTAGAGTTACAAGGACACTATGTTGAAAAACGCCGAGTACTATTTGGACGTGTTACAGAGATGTGAGCATCGCTGGGAGACGTGTGTAGAGCTACAAGGAGACTATGTTTAAAAAACGCCGAGTACTATTTGGACGGGTTATAGAGATGGGAGCATCGCTGGTAGAAGTGTGTGCAGTTACAAGGAGACTATGTTGAAAAACGCCGAGTACTATTTGGACGTGTTACAGAGATGTGAGCATCGCTGGGAGAAGTGTGTAGAGCTACAAGGAGACTATGTTGAAAAACGCCGAGTACTATTTGGACGTGTTACAGAGATGTGAGCATCGCTGGGAGAAGTGTGTAGAGTTACAAGGAGACTATGTTGAAAAACGTCGAGTACTATTTGGACGTGTTACAGAGATGTGAGCATCGCTGGGAGAAGTGTGTAGAGCTACAAGGAGACTATGTTGAAAAACGCCGAGTACTATTTGGACGTGTTACAGAGATGTGAGCATCGCTGGGAGAAGTGTGTAGAGTTACAAGGAGACTATGTTGAAAATCGCCGAGTACTATTTGGACGTGTTACAGAGATGGGAGTATCGCTGGGAGACGTGTGTAGAGCTACAAGGAGACTATGTTGAAAAACGTCGAGTACTATTTGGACGTGTTACAGAGATGTGAGCATCGCTGGGAGAAGTGTGTAGAGTTACAAGGGGACTATGTTGAAAAACGTCGAGTACTATTTGGACGTGTTACAGAGATGTGAGCATCGCTGGGAGAAGTGTGTAGAGTTACAAGGAGACTATGTTGAAAAACGCCGACTACTATTTGGACGTGTTACAGAGATGGGAGCATCGCTGGGAGACGTGTGTAGAGCTACAAGGAGACTATGTTGAAAAACGTCGAGTACTATTTGGACGTGTTACAGAGATGTGAGCATCACTGGGAGAAGTGTGTAGAGTTACAAGGAGACTATGTTGTAAAACGCCGAGTACTATTTGGACGGGTTACAGAGATGTGAGCATCGCTGGGAGAAGTGTGTAGAGCTACAAGGAGACTATGTTGAAAATGTGTTATCTTTATTAGCTCGGAAACCTTTCAGACTACCTAAGTAATGTAACCGGCATACTAGGAATTGAACCTCTACAGGCATGACCTCTACAAGCCTGCAATTCGAACTACGAACGCTTAGATTTAAGAAAAGGGTATCTAAGCTGACGCAATGTAGGTCAACACGTCAGTCAATGTGCAGTCGATAAGCAGTCAACTGGCAGTTAAAAGAGCCGTCATACGTCGTCGCGACTGCCACAAGAATCTGTAATCGAAGGGTAAAATTCTTACATCTTGAAGCTTGGTAAGTTTGGCTGTGCCCCCCCCCCCCCAATGGGCATTCGATGAGCAATCAGTGGTCAGTCATTAGAGCACTCAACGGGCAGTAAACAGAGCCGTCATACGCCGTCGCGACTGTCATTAGAGTCTGCAATCAAATGGTTGAATTCGCACATCTGGAAACCTGGTAAGTTTGGGTGTGCCCCCTTAGGCTAAGGCCACCTACGACCCTTAAGTAGGTATTTAATTAATAAACATGGCTTGTGTACTAGATTGGGGTTAGTACATGTTGGCGGTTACGTTCTCCATCCTCTACGAGTACCGAGCGGTTGGCTCAGGCGTTTTGCTCTGTTGCCCGCATTCGCGAGATCCTGGCTCGACCTACCAGAGCCACGCGTTTTTCGGAGGTTATCCCGTGTCGCCAGGTGAATGCGGTGTAGTTTAGTTACATCCCCCGAATGTCCTTTCCCTGCACGTCATCTGAATCATTATTTCATATCAACTCTCATCTGGGAGTCTCTTCAGGGTAGAAATGTCGGCGGCCGCATGGTCGGATGATATGTTCTGGGTAGGACGGACTCCGGTCTCCGCATCCAGTCTTGTCGTGAGGCCGTTTCCAAAACACATTAGGGTGGAATGACCGCTGTCCTGGCCTGCTGGGGATTTTCTACGGTAAAGTGTAGATTCCATGCACTCTGAACTGCCATTGCTCCTTCGGACGGCTTCCCACTGTCCCCTCTCGCCTCATCCTTCCTCCCAAGGGTGCCCCATTTGGAGGAATAGGTTCAATAACTCCATGCTAAATCTACTCCGTAAAGTAGCCAATCACTGTCCGAGTGCCTGGCTCTGGAAGCTACACCCCAGTAGTATCGGACTTCTTTCCGAAGTTGGCTATATTGGTGGAGATACTTGATATTAACTCCACATAAATATCCAGGGGTCCCTTATTACTATTTACAACCCAAAAGAGGTTAGGCAGCACCAAGTAAGGTTAATTAACCCCAATTATGGTAGAGTTCCATAGGACATTGTTTTTAGAAAATCACAGATATGCTACGGTAGGGTATCAAACCTACCATGGCCAACATGCCAGCACGACATTAAATTCTCCAACTGACTGTTTCCCAGTAAATCACTAGGGGTTCCCATACGCCTGTACTGTCCAGAAAGTAACAGACGTTTTGAACTAAATAATTCACAAATTCAAAAACTCAAATTGTAAATGATAATTATGACATTAAGGTTAATATAAAGACGCTCTTTCATAAAATTATTAACCTTATAAATAATCAAGTGTCTTCTTTAAAATATAATGTCGTTATCCTGAGATTTTATATATTTCAGAATACCTGCAACGTTCTTTAACTGACAACTGCTGCATCAATTAGTGCTGCAGGTCCCAGAGCAATGCTGCGGGCTCCTTAATCCATCGCGACGGCATGCTAAAGGATGTCGTGTTACTCGTATTCACTTTAGCTCAAAATCCCCATTACCGGCAGCCGCCCGCCCCCTCCCAAATGACGACGCCGTAGAAGAACTATAACGAGATTTTCATCGCACCCCCTCCCCGTCTCTCATTATGTGGCGCAATATTAAGCCTTGAAATCTATTCCTACCTCGCATCTAGGTTTTGAGATGCCTCACCCTTCTGGCGGATTACTTCCCCCGTCGCCTTCAACATTCATGACCACTGGGATCGTCGGCGCGGATTTCCCGTACGCGGAAACTTTGGGAAAGTTGCAGTCCCAGGATGTAATCGATCACATTAAAAACTTAAAGCTCTTAACGATCATACTGCAAACTTTTAAGAACGCACCACAACCAGAGCTAGCAATATGTTGATGGAAAACTTGGCGGAAGGATACAGATTTGATTTGTCTGCAGCAAGGCATTCCTCCAAAACCCTAGAAGATGCAAATCTTACAAACCATCGCGAAATTTAATACAAAACTTCCCAAAAAGTCACGTTTGTATTTCGTGACTTTACAAATAAATTTGGACCATAATCTAAAATGTAGTTGGAGATAGGCGTTTTTTTATTGAGAAAAAGAAACTGAGCAGAATACCCCATTACAGTGTAATACTACATGAGTAGGGTAATTTGGAGTGTTTGGAAACAGACCCAAAAGGGCAAGATGGCAGCCGTGCGCAATCTATGAAATTAAAGGGTTTATCCTCCTATTTATATTATTTTTGCTGTCTGTACTTAGACTCTTTTTGTGCATTTAGGTTCCTTTGCGGGTATCTTTAACCGTTTTTTATGTATTAAGAGGCTTTCGGAGCGTATTTAGAGTATTTTTGGAGCGTTTAAGGGCTTTTGGGGCACATTGAGAGGCTTTTTGTGTAATTTAGAAGTTTTAGATATGTATTTAGAGTCTGGTGAGGCGTATTTAGACTCTTTTTGATGTATTTAGAGGCTTTCGGGGTGAATTTAGGGAATTTTGCAACGTATTTACTGGCTTTTCGGGCTACTATAGAGGTTTTGGAGACGTATTTAGGAGCTTTTAGGACATATTTCCTGGCTTCTTGTTGTATTTAGAGGTTGTAGAGGCGTTTTTAGTGGCTTTAGCAACGTATTTACTGACATTTTGCTGTATTTAGAGAATGTAGAGGTGTTTTAGTGGCTTTATCGACATATTTCTTGGTTTCTTGATGTATTTAGAGATTGTGGAGGCGTTTTCAGTGACTTTAGCGACGTATTTCCTGGCTTGTTGCTGTATTTATAGGTTGTAGGCGTTTTTAGTGGCTTTAGCAACGTATTTACTGACTTTTTGCTGTATTTAGCAGCTTTCATCATGTATTGAGGGGTTCTGGAGGACATATTTAGTGGCCTTTTGAAGTATTTAGGCTCTTCTTGGGATGTATTTATGGTCTTTTTGGTGTATTTAGTGGATTTTTGAAGTTTTGATAGCTCCTTAGGATGTATTTAGAGGATTTGTGTAGGTATCTAGTGTCTTGCGGTGTACATTTAGTGTCTTTTGCGGTATCTAGATGCTTCTGAGACGTATTTACAAAACATTTTTGGTGTTTCTGGGGTCTTTTGGGGCATATTTTATCCCTTTTTAATGTATTCAGAGGCTTCTGGGGGTGTATATAGAGACGTTTGCAACCTATTTAGTATCCTGAGGGGTGCACTAGTGACTTATGGTGTAATTTAGAGCTTCTTAGGAGGTATTTAGAGGCTTTTGGGGCGTATTTTCTATATTGTAGTTATACTTAGTTGACTTATACTATATTTTATTTACTGTAGTTCATGATTTTCTTTAACCATTTCAAAACGTTTACTCCTCATTTGTAATCGGTATTTCTATCAGTTTAACCTACACTTATGCCTTACTATTTCACCCTATTATAAGCTACCCTAACCTAACCTAACCTAAGCTAACCTAACCTAACCTAACACTTTAGCCCAACCCAAGTCCTACACTTATGCTTTACTATTTCATTCCATTATAAGCTAACCTAACCTAACCTAACTAACCTAACCTAACCTAAGCTAACCTAACCTAACCTAACACTTTAACCTAACCCAAGTCCTACACTTATGCTTTACTATTTCATTCCATTATAAGCTAACCTAACCTAACTAACCTAACCAAAACTAACCTAACCTAAACTAACCCAACATTTTAACCTAACCCAAGTCCTTCACTTATGCTTTACTATTTCATTCCATTATAAGCTAACCTAACCTAACCTAACCTAAACTAACCTAACCTAACCTAAACTAACCCAACATTTTAACCTAACCCAAGTCCTTCACTTATGCTTTACTATTTCATTCCATTATAAGCTAACCTAACCTAACCTATCCTAACTGTGCGATTCTCTAACACTTTAACCAAACCGAAGTCCTAATCTATTTCACCTCATTATAAGCTAACCTAACCTAATACTTTAACCTAACCAAAGTCCTACACTTGTGCTTTACTATTTCATCCCATTATAAGCAAACCTAACCTAACTGTGCTTTTGTGGTTAATTTGGATACATTTTTGTGGTTACATCAGTTAATTGTTTACGTTGGTTCTGTGCTCACATTGGTAGTTTGGCTACATTGGCTATTTGATCAGGTGTGGTTACCTAACCGATCTTTGTGTTTCTTTTGAAGCATTTGTTTTTCACATTGTATTCTTTGCACTTACTTCCGTTCTACTCTATCCTCTTTTATGAAGCTTTAAAGCTAACACTGTCTGATACTCTAACCACCGATATTGAAGTACTTATAGATTAGTTTTATGCGGAATATTTTGTAAATTCTCTTATGATATCCCCCTCCCAAGCTTTTACTGGTGTTTGTATAACGTAAATCAGGGTATACTTAGCTTGTAGTTCAATGGTAGACGCCTCTCCTCTTTTATCTGGGCTGGAGACCAGCACTAGAATGTAATCCTAGTGGCAGAGTTAACGCCTTCCTCCATTTTTCTCATTTATTCTTTCTTCTTTAGGCGTCTTGGGAGTCCTGGGATAGATGCCACTTGTGTAACTATTCATTCTGTAGGATAGCTTATAGAGATCACCATTATCTTCTAATCTAAGTTGCTCCCCTCTTGCATTCTTTTTGCAACTCTATAATGCCCGTAGGCGTATGTTGATACTCCATCCTCAGCAATCACTCTCTTGTCGTCATGAGGCGATAGGGATATTTTATTAGCTTCAACTGTAGAAACATTATGTTTCTGGGATAGGATCAGGTTCATAAGAGTTCTTAGGATCTTTTGGGTTTTAAGACAATCCACATAGCTATCGAAGTTGATGTATTGCTTGATTGCGCTACGCTTTATGCCTTTAATCTTCTTGATTACACTTCCATCCATGTCGAGTGCATACATGTTGGGTCTCAGTCCTACAAAGCGATGAATAATTTTCCCACAGGCTTCATCTTTAAATTTTCCCAAAACTTTCCTATTGTCTGTAGAATGACATATATGGTCGACAGGATAATCAGCTGTATCCAGATGTTCAAGAAAACGTAACTTATCCTGATATATATCTCTTGTAGTCACTCTATGGATGAAAGAGTCTGTATCCATATACATGAGTTTTAGATTTTCAAGCCCGTAATACGGTAATAGCACATCATAATGATATCGATACATCAAGGTCTTTGAGATATCCAACACACACATCCCAATGTATATAGGTTTGTTGAACACTATCTCTCGCGAAGTCATGTGTACTGCAGCCAGATTTGGTCCATATATAGTTCGATCAATAAACGTAGGCTTAGCAACCAGCTTTTCCAATGTCTTCCAATCGGTAATAAGTCGTATATTCAGTCGATTTCTTATATTCTCCATAGTTTTTCCAAACATAGCATTGTTAAAAAGTTTGTACAGATCCTTCTCGAAATCATTGCTAGATCCTTGTCGTAGCCGGTTATTGAATTCGACATAAGGCTTTAACCAGGACGACTGTCGAAATTGTAGCACACGATGGATCTTTATCAGTTTTAACCCATGATCAAGGGCTTGCTTCAAGATCATGTAATGCACTACATACTTAGTTCGTGATCCAAGGTGTGGAATTAGCTTCTTTGTAGACGAGTTCTTAGGCTTGATACACTCAGGCAGGAATGGTAAATCATTATGCAGGTCATGAAGTTCTGTAGGATATTCAAGATCTACTTCTAAAATGTAGCCGAGTGGGTCATCTTCTCGTAGTGTTTTTAGGTTAATATCTGCAGGAGAAACCCACTCAAAACCCCCATAAGGAAGGGCGTGGCACATTGCCCAACCATATTGGTTATTTGCATCCTCGTACGTAATATATTGAGAGGGCTTACTTGAGTCATACTCGTTCATGTAGATGTTGTTAGCCTTCGCATACCGATGAGAAACTTGACATAATCCTCCTCTTATACCTGATTCAACCATGAGTAGCTGATCGTAATCCTGCAGCAATTCTAGTTCAATTCCTGTATACAGCAGCATTGCATCCCACGTAAGTCCAGGAGATGTAAAATAATGTGCAGGATCTACTTTATGCGTTTTTAGGGTCTGGTCTCTGAATGTCTCAAACACATCAGTTAATAGAAGAACGTCTGAAGTTAGATAGAGATCGCTATACTCTCCTAATGTTTTAATGTTGAACTGTCTCCATACACTTTTTGCGTGTTCATACTCTCCATCACTAATTTCTTCTTCGTTCAGCTTGTTGTAGAATGCCTCCCTCGGGGGAAGTTCTGTTTCATTTAAAACATCCCACGATGTAACGTAATCATAGGGGAAAACACCCTTACGTGTCATCAGTTCCACCTGCTCTGCTTCAAAGTGCTTTAGGGTTTCAGGATGTGATGTTAGATTTTTTGCTAGTTTATCCAAGCTGGTACTAAGGAAGCGGTAGGTATCCACAAAGCGAAGTTTTATATTTCCAACGTACTTGGAAAATGATATGTAACTTTCCTCAGAGCTAGGAATAACTTCTACTCTATCGCTAGTACAGCCTAATTCCTTAACAATAAAATGGGAGTCATATCCACTCAGGTTATGTATGAAGACGGGAATATAATTAGGCGTTTTACAGGTTAGATTACACTGATTATGTAGACTTCCTCGATATTCTCCACTTATATGATCATGATCCTGTACTTTCCAATTATCTCCGGTAAATTCTTTACCACATAAGTAGCATTTTGTAGAATATTCGAATGATTTCTGCTGCTCATCTGTTAGAGTTAATGGAGCACCAGTTTTATATACACCATTAATCTTCTTTGCGAGAGAACTTACATACTCCATAAACTTCGATGCAGCATCATAACCACGATATACATAGGGTTCTGTAGGAAGATCAGTCTGTAAACCTTCAATTGTAGCTGAGGGTTTAACATAAACACAGAAACTCATAGGAATGTGCTTCTGATATGGAACAGTATAAGACATTTCGGGATTAGAAGAACACCCCTGATAAGGAGTAAGAATGCTTTCAAAGTCAGCATAGATGACATAAGGTAATTTCAGCATCCTTTCATAATTCTTGAATCTAACAATAGATTTCTCCTTAGTTGGCATAACAATCCTAGCAACTCCGTGTTGGCTACATATTTGTTTATGTTCATTTAACCTCTCAAAGCCTCCATTCCGATCATCAAAGTGCGTAAAACAGCGTTTGCAGATGTAGATCTTTCCCCGACGTATAGTTTTTTGTTGATGAACAAGTCTCTCGAAATTCTTTATATAGACGTAATGATGACGTCCAGCTGCATCACTTAATAAAAGCAGGTCACGATGGTCAGACAGTTCTTCATCGATAACCTTCATAGGAAACACTTGATTTTTCTCATCTAGTCCGAAAACATTTATAGAGATGCTATTTCTCCGTTCAAATTTAGGGATATCAGTCAAGCCCGTAGGAAACGAGACGCAGGTAAAGTCATATCTTTCTTGAAGATCCTTATATTTGTTAACACGATGAGGATTCCTTTGAATGAATTTGGCAAGTATGGCGTACATGAAACATTTTTCATCTTCATAGTTCTGTGGATTTATGCAGGCTTCTTTCGCTTCTAAAGATGGCGGTAGAGGGATGTAACTGCTTCCTCTTAGCGCATTATTCCTGTTAATTCTAACTCGAACACCGTCAACAGCTAATAAAGCCCAGTTGCTTCCCTTAAGTTGACTTTCCTCCATTTCAGTACAAAGTTTCTTGAATTTCCTTTCCAAGATGGCGTCCAAGTCACTTTCCAAAAATATTGCTTGATTTTGCGTTTTGAAGGCTTTATCAGTAGTATCTACAACAGCATTTACAAACTGACATTCAGTCATGATGTTACATTTAATACTTTTATGAATCCTCAGCTCCTTCTGAATGGCTTGAATTATCCGCTGCTTCGATTCTTGGAGATACGTAGACAGATCTTGGCGTGTACTACACTGTATGAAATATGATTTCAGCCGATCTTGAAAAGCTGTCTCGTATTCAATGACATCATCTTCATCAGGAACCATTAACAGTAGTTTATGTTTAGTAGGCTCAACCTTGATTTTCTTGGCACTAATCCTACCACAACGTTCCTGATGTGTATCTCTGCGATGTTCAGTAGCATAAACCTCTCTACAATGCTTACATTCGTAATACTGACCGCATGCCAGTTCATGTCTCTTTTTATGGTAGTTCCTCAGGAAACACTTTCCACATTTGCTACACTTATATTCTGGTATAGCATTTAAAAGAGCTTCCATCACTTTAGCGTTCCACATCGTATCACTAAGCAGTTCAATTCGTGAGCGAATACGTCGCTCAGTAACTGTTTAATACACTTTTCACTTCTTTTCTACACCTTGATATCTTATCAACACTCCGTTATACTCGGATTTCACAGTAGTAGTTGATCCACTAAGCAAGAAACACACTAGCGCAATGACAACTAATCTCGATTAAGCTCTACTTATACAATTATAGCGAACCTAAAAGAAAACTTCATCATCCCCACCACCAGGGTTGGAAAACGGCGCTACTATTGGAGAAAAAAGGAATTAAAAATTCACGAGTAATACCTCTACCTTTATTATAATTATATATGACCATCATGATCAAAAGCAGCATCATCATCGTCATATCAAATCCATTTACCATAACTGCATGATTAAAACAAAGGGAAATAAAGAAAAAAGAAAATATTTCAGCCTCCATTGCTCCCACCCCCCACCCCTACCACTGCTACCACCCCTTAAAGAATCTCTCCCACCTCCAAACGTTTAAGCAAACCGGTTTCGTTAGACTTCATCACCCAAACCCAAGTATACGGAGGATCGCTGACGTCACGAACAATTGGAGACAGAATGTCTGGCTTTCTACGACAGGTTTCAACATGCATCATTTACGCATGAGTATACATAAAAGCTACGAAAGAACCAATATTGCAAGCATCAGGATAGAAGCATTCTAGGAAAAGTCAAACAAACCAACCCTCTTCAATGTTTAAAGATGTTTTATTCACAGGTATTCAGAAATTGCTCATTTAATATTATGTAATATGAAAATTGCGAATTTATAAGTTTCACGGTAAAGAATAATGCACATCATTTACAACTCATTAGCTAATATAGCTGCAAAGACGTTCCTTACCCCATTTTTCTTCTTAACCTTTCTTTTCTTCTTTTCTTCTTAAAGGCCTACAAAGAGGTGGTTACATCTGTTATCAATTGTCGGCATCTCTTTGTCGGCATGCCGACAAGGAGGTGTCATAATTGCTTATCAGATGTCGGCATCTCTTTGAGGGATTTTAATTGTTTAATGAGGCATTAAATTGAACACATGTTTTCACACTCCACCTTAAATTAACGCCTCATTAATCAATTAATAATCGCCATTACCCTACTACTCCACGTTTTCGCGTATATCTCCTGAACCAATAAAGATATCGCAGTGAAATAACTTCTAATAGATTTTTCATAATAGGGCGCATCTTCCAAGGCTCCTGCGAATTTTATCAATGGTCCTCATTCGAATCCCGTGCAAATCAGGACATTTATTATTCTTATAACTCCGGAACTAATACACATAGCGACCTCGGGTAAACTTTATTACTTTTATATCGTTAAGGAGTATCTACTGACTTTCTTTCGTATACCTGTTGTCCTTGGTTCGAGTCCTGAATCGGTAAAACTGAATATCTCCATAACCAATGGGTCTAGAGTGATGAAATAAACTTTATGTGGTAATAATTATCCTAGTTAATCATATTCTAGAAGTGTGTGGCTGAGGGGTTCTTGGTTCGAGTCCCGAATCGGAAAATTTGAATATTTTTTAAACCAATGGGCCCAGAGCAATTAAATAAACTTTAAAGTGATGCTTTAAGATCATTGAGATAATAGACATACCCACGCGGCACGAGCCAACCTATAATGACGTCATAGCCACACCCCTATGCCACGCGCCAACTCTAAATGATGTCATAGCCAGGGCCGTCTCACACGCGCCATAAATGACGTCACAGCCACACCCTAAATGGCAGGCAACCAAAACGAATCTCATAGACACACCCCTCAATGACACGCGCCTTAATGACGTCACAGAATGGACTCAACATGTTAAAATCTCTCAAAGACATGCCGCTAATTGGATTACAATGTAATCTAATTATCACACTCCTTTGTCCTTACAAAATACCGCCCGACCCGTGACACGTGCCATAAATGACGTCACAGCCTTCCCCCACCACCCTGAAGGCACGGTACTTTTTCTCCACTAGTTTTTAGTATATATCGCCTGAATCATTCAAGATATCGAAATGTAATAAACGCTAATGAATCTATAATAAAGCATCGTATCCTAAACGGTAGCTTTAACCATAACAATGGTCCTGGAATCGACTCTCGCAGATATCAATATTTTTATTATTCTTATAACCTGGAAACTGTTTGTGATAGAAACTTCAAATAAACTTTATTAATCTCATACTGTTAAGCAGCGTCCACTAGCTTTATGCCGTACACCCGATGTCCTTGGTTCGAGTCCTGAATAGGTTTATTTTAAGATATCTGTAAGCAGTGGGTCTAGAATTATGGAATAAAGTATAAAAACATAAATTATACCAGCATAGTTGTTGAAATGGTAATTTACGCAGATAGGACCTCGGTTCGAATCTCTGTGGGATATTTGAAATAAGCCTCAAAATATACATACTTTAGGCTTGTCATCAAGCTGAAAACGTTTCCAATATTAGAGAAATCAATGAATACGTATCTTATATGCAGAAATTTGTTAAATTTGACTAAAAACCTTAAATATTTGAACTCTCTGAAACCCTCAGAATACAATAACTTCTCTAAAGGTTCTGCTAACATGCTTAATTAAATATAATTACTTGATCAAACTTAGAAAAATGAGTAAAACTAGCATAAGAGGGGACGGATGGAAGCGGTTAAGAAGAAAAATGGGGTAAGGAACGTCTTTGCAGCTATATTAGCTAATGAGTTGTAAATGATGTGCATTATTCTTTACCGTGAAACTTATAAATTCGCAATTTTCATATTACATAATATTAAATGAGCAATTTCTGAATACCTGTGAATAAAACATCTTTAAACATTGAAGAGGGTTGGTTTGTTTGACTTTTCCTAGAATGCTTCTATCCTGATGCTTGCAATATTGGTTCTTTCGTAGCTTTTATGTATACTCATGCGTAAATGATGCATGTTGAAACCTGTCGTAGAAAGCCAGACATTCTGTCTCCAATTGTTCGTGACGTCAGCGATCCTCCGTATACTTGGGTTTGGGTGATGAAGTCTAACGAAACCGGTTTGCTTAAACGTTTGGAGGTGGGAGAGATTCTTTAAGGGGTGGTAGCAGTGGTAGGGGTGGGGGGTGGGAGCAATGGAGGCTGAAATATTTTCTTTTTTCTTTATTTCCCTTTGTTTTAATCATGCAGTTATGGTAAATGGATTTGATATGACGATGATGATGCTGCTTTTGATCATGATGGTCATATATAATTATAATAAAGGTAGAGGTATTACTCGTGAATTTTTAATTCCTTTTTTCTCCAATAGTAGCGCCGTTTTCCAACCCTGGTGGTGGGGATGATGAAGTTTTCTTTTAGGTTCGCTATAATTGTATAAGTAGAGCTTAATCGAGATTAGTTGTCATTGCGCTAGTGTGTTTCTTGCTTAGTGGATCAACTACTACTGTGAAATCCGAGTATAACGGAGTGTTGATAAGATATCAAGGTGTAGAAAAGAAGTGAAAAGTGTATTAAACAGTTACTGAGCGACGTATTCGCTCACGAATTGAACTGCTTAGTGATACGATGTGGAACGCTAAAGTGATGGAAGCTCTTTTAAATGCTATACCAGAATATAAGTGTAGCAAATGTGGAAAGTGTTTCCTGAGGAACTACCATAAAAAGAGACATGAACTGGCATGCGGTCAGTATTACGAATGTAAGCATTGTAGAGAGGTTTATGCTACTGAACATCGCAGAGATACACATCAGGAACGTTGTGGTAGGATTAGTGCCAAGAAAATCAAGGTTGAGCCTACTAAACATAAACTACTGTTAATGGTTCCTGATGAAGATGATGTCATTGAATACGAGACAGCTTTTCAAGATCGGCTGAAATCATATTTCATACAGTGTAGTACACGCCAAGATCTGTCTACGTATCTCCAAGAATCGAAGCAGCGGATAATTCAAGCCATTCAGAAGGAGCTGAGGATTCATAAAAGTATTAAATGTAACATCATGACTGAATGTCAGTTTGTAAATGCTGTTGGAGATACTACTGATAAAGCCTTCAAAACGCAAAATCAAGCAAAATTTTTGGAAAGTGACTTGGACGCCATCTTGGAAAGGAAATTCAAGAAACTTTGTACTGAAATGGAGGAAAGTCAACTTAAGGGAAGCAACTGGGCTTTATTAGCTGTTGACGGTGTTCGAGTTAGAATTAACAGGAATAATGCGCTAAGAGGAAGCAGTTACATCCCTCTACCGCCATCTTTAGAAGCGAAAGAAGCCTGCATAAATCCACAGAACTATGAAGATGAAAAATGTTTCATGTACGCCATACTTGCCAAATTCATTCAAAGGAATCCTCATCGTGTTAACAAATATAAGGATCTTCAAGAAAGATATGACTTTACCTGCGTCTCGTTTCCTACGGGCTTGACTGATATCCCTAAATTTGAACGGAGAAATAGCATCTCTATAAATGTTTTCGGACTAGATGAGAAAAATCAAGTGTTTCCTATGAAGGTTATCGATGAAGAACTGTCTGACCATCGTGACCTGCTTTTATTAAGTGATGCAGCTGGACGTCATCATTACGTCTATATAAAGAATTTCGAGAGACTTGTTCATCAACAAAAAACTATACGTCGGGGAAAGATCTACATCTGCAAACGCTGTTTTACGCACTTTGATGATCGGAATGGAGGCTTTGAGAGGTTAAATGAACATAAACAAATATGTAGCCAACACGGAGTTGCTAGGATTGTTATGCCAACTAAGGAGAAATCTATTGTTAGATTCAAGAATTATGAAAGGATGCTGAAATTACCTTATGTCATCTATGCTGACTTTGAAAGCATTCTTACTCCTTATCAGGGGTGTTCTTCTAATCCCGAAATGTCTTATACTGTTCCATATCAGAAGCACATTCCTATGAGTTTCTGTGTTTATGTTAAACCCTCAGCTACAATTGAAGGTTTACAGACTGATCTTCCTACAGAACCCTATGTATATCGTGGTTATGATGCTGCATCGAAGTTTATGGAGTATGTAAGTTCTCTCGCAAAGAAGATTAATGGTGTATATAAAACTGGTGCTCCATTAACTCTAACAGATGAGCAGCAGAAATCATTCGAATATTCTACAAAATGCTACTTATGTGGTAAAGAATTTACCGGAGATAATTGGAAAGTACAGGATCATGATCATATAAGTGGAGAATATCGAGGAAGTCTACATAATCAGTGTAATCTAACCTGTAAAACGCCTAATTATATTCCCGTCTTCATACATAACCTGAGTGGATATGACTCCCATTTTATTGTTAAGGAATTAGGCTGTACTAGCGATAGAGTAGAAGTTATTCCTAGCTCTGAGGAAAGTTACATATCATTTTCCAAGTACGTTGGAAATATAAAACTTCGCTTTGTGGATACCTACCGCTTCCTTAGTACCAGCTTGGATAAACTAGCAAAAAATCTAACATCACATCCTGAAACCCTAAAGCACTTTGAAGCAGAGCAGGTGGAACTGATGACACGTAAGGGTGTTTTCCCCTATGATTACGTTACATCGTGGGATGTTTTAAATGAAACAGAACTTCCCCCGAGGGAGGCATTCTACAACAAGCTGAACGAAGAAGAAATTAGTGATGGAGAGTATGAACACGCAAAAAGTGTATGGAGACAGTTCAACATTAAAACATTAGGAGAGTATAGCGATCTCTATCTAACTTCAGACGTTCTTCTATTAACTGATGTGTTTGAGACATTCAGAGACCAGACCCTAAAAACGCATAAAGTAGATCCTGCACATTATTTTACATCTCCTGGACTTACGTGGGATGCAATGCTGCTGTATACAGGAATTGAACTAGAATTGCTGCAGGATTACGATCAGCTACTCATGGTTGAATCAGGTATAAGAGGAGGATTATGTCAAGTTTCTCATCGGTATGCGAAGGCTAACAACATCTACATGAACGAGTATGACTCAAGTAAGCCCTCTCAATATATTACGTACGAGGATGCAAATAACCAATATGGTTGGGCAATGTGCCACGCCCTTCCTTATGGGGGTTTTGAGTGGGTTTCTCCTGCAGATATTAACCTAAAAACACTACGAGAAGATGACCCACTCGGCTACATTTTAGAAGTAGATCTTGAATATCCTACAGAACTTCATGACCTGCATAATGATTTACCATTCCTGCCTGAGTGTATCAAGCCTAAGAACTCGTCTACAAAGAAGCTAATTCCACACCTTGGATCACGAACTAAGTATGTAGTGCATTACATGATCTTGAAGCAAGCCCTTGATCATGGGTTAAAACTGATAAAGATCCATCGTGTGCTACAATTTCGACAGTCGTCCTGGTTAAAGCCTTATGTCGAATTCAATAACCGGCTACGACAAGGATCTAGCAATGATTTCGAGAAGGATCTGTACAAACTTTTTAACAATGCTATGTTTGGAAAAACTATGGAGAATATAAGAAATCGACTGAATATACGACTTATTACCGATTGGAAGACATTGGAAAAGCTGGTTGCTAAGCCTACGTTTATTGATCGAACTATATATGGACCAAATCTGGCTGCAGTACACATGACTTCGCGAGAGATAGTGTTCAACAAACCTATATACATTGGGATGTGTGTGTTGGATATCTCAAAGACCTTGATGTATCGATATCATTATGATGTGCTATTACCGTATTACGGGCTTGAAAATCTAAAACTCATGTATATGGATACAGACTCTTTCATCCATAGAGTGACTACAAGAGATATATATCAGGATAAGTTACGTTTTCTTGAACATCTGGATACAGCTGATTATCCTGTCGACCATATATGTCATTCTACAGACAATAGGAAAGTTTTGGGAAAATTTAAAGATGAAGCCTGTGGGAAAATTATTCATCGCTTTGTAGGACTGAGACCCAACATGTATGCACTCGACATGGATGGAAGTGTAATCAAGAAGATTAAAGGCATAAAGCGTAGCGCAATCAAGCAATACATCAACTTCGATAGCTATGTGGATTGTCTTAAAACCCAAAAGATCCTAAGAACTCTTATGAACCTGATCCTATCCCAGAAACATAATGTTTCTACAGTTGAAGCTAATAAAATATCCCTATCGCCTCATGACGACAAGAGAGTGATTGCTGAGGATGGAGTATCAACATACGCCTACGGGCATTATAGAGTTGCAAAAAGAATGCAAGAGGGGAGCAACTTAGATTAGAAGATAATGGTGATCTCTATAAGCTATCCTACAGAATGAATAGTTACACAAGTGGCATCTATCCCAGGACTCCCAAGACGCCTAAAGAAGAAAGAATAAATGAGAAAAATGGAGGAAGGCGTTAACTCTGCCACTAGGATTACATTCTAATGCTGGTCTCCAGCCCAGATAAAAGAGGAGAGGCGTCTACCATTGAACTACAAGCTAAGTATACCCTGATTTACGTTATACAAACACCAGTAAAAGCTTGGGAGGGGGATATCATAAGAGAATTTACAAAATATTCCGCATAAAACTAATCTATAAGTACTTCAATATCGGTGGTTAGAGTATCAGACAGTGTTAGCTTTAAAGCTTCATAAAAGAGGATAGAGTAGAACGGAAGTAAGTGCAAAGAATACAATGTGAAAAACAAATGCTTCAAAAGAAACACAAAGATCGGTTAGGTAACCACACCTGATCAAATAGCCAATGTAGCCAAACTACCAATGTGAGCACAGAACCAACGTAAACAATTAACTGATGTAACCACAAAAATGTATCCAAATTAACCACAAAAGCACAGTTAGGTTAGGTTTGCTTATAATGGGATGAAATAGTAAAGCACAAGTGTAGGACTTTGGTTAGGTTAAAGTATTAGGTTAGGTTAGCTTATAATGAGGTGAAATAGATTAGGACTTCGGTTTGGTTAAAGTGTTAGAGAATCGCACAGTTAGGATAGGTTAGGTTAGGTTAGCTTATAATGGAATGAAATAGTAAAGCATAAGTGAAGGACTTGGGTTAGGTTAAAATGTTGGGTTAGTTTAGGTTAGGTTAGGTTAGTTTAGGTTAGGTTAGGTTAGGTTAGCTTATAATGGAATGAAATAGTAAAGCATAAGTGAAGGACTTGGGTTAGGTTAAAATGTTGGGTTAGTTTAGGTTAGGTTAGTTTTGGTTAGGTTAGTTAGGTTAGGTTAGGTTAGCTTATAATGGAATGAAATAGTAAAGCATAAGTGTAGGACTTGGGTTAGGTTAAAGTGTTAGGTTAGGTTAGGTTAGCTTAGGTTAGGTTAGGTTAGGTTAGTTAGGTTAGGTTAGGTTAGCTTATAATGGAATGAAATAGTAAAGCATAAGTGTAGGACTTGGGTTGGGCTAAAGTGTTAGGTTAGGTTAGGTTAGCTTAGGTTAGGTTAGGTTAGGGTAGCTTATAATAGGGTGAAATAGTAAGGCATAAGTGTAGGTTAAACTGATAGAAATACCGATTACAAATGAGGAGTAAACGTTTTGAAATGGTTAAAGAAAATCATGAACTACAGTAAATAAAATATAGTATAAGTCAACTAAGTATAACTACAATATAGAAAATACGCCCCAAAAGCCTCTAAATACCTCCTAAGAAGCTCTAAATTACACCATAAGTCACTAGTGCACCCCTCAGGATACTAAATAGGTTGCAAACGTCTCTATATACACCCCCAGAAGCCTCTGAATACATTAAAAAGGGATAAAATATGCCCCAAAAGACCCCAGAAACACCAAAAATGTTTTGTAAATACGTCTCAGAAGCATCTAGATACCGCAAAAGACACTAAATGTACACCGCAAGACACTAGATACCTACACAAATCCTCTAAATACATCCTAAGGAGCTATCAAAACTTCAAAAATCCACTAAATACACCAAAAAGACCATAAATACATCCCAAGAAGAGCCTAAATACTTCAAAAGGCCACTAAATATGTCCTCCAGAACCCCTCAATAAATGATGAAAGCTGCTAAATACAGCAAAAAGTCAGTAAATACGTTGCTAAAGCCACTAAAAACGCCTACAACCTATAAATACAGCAACAAGCCAGGAAATACGTCGCTAAAGTCACTGAAAACACCTCCACAATCTCTAAATACATCAAGAAACCAAGAAATATGTCGATAAAGCCACTAAAACACCTCTACATTCTCTAAATACAGCAAAAAGTCAGTAAATACGTTGCTAAAGCCACTAAAAACGCCTCTACAACCTCTAAATACAACAAGAAGCCAGGAAATATGTCCTAAAAGCTCCTAAATACGTCTCCAAAACCTCTATAGTAGCCCGAAAAGCCAGTAAATACGTTGCAAAATTCCCTAAATTCACACCGAAAGCCTCTAAATACATCAAAAAGAGTCTAAATACGCCTCACCAGACTCTAAATACATATCTAAAACTTCTAAATTACACAAAAAGCCTCTCAATGTGCCCCAAAAGCCCTTAAACACTCCAAAAATACTCTAAATACGCTCCGAAAGCCTCTTAATACATAAAAAACGGTTAAAGATACCCGCAAAGGAACCTAAATGCACAAAAAGAGTCTAAGTACAGACAGCAAAAATAATATAAATAGGAGGATAAACCCTTTAATTTCATAGATTGCGCACGGCCGCCATCTTGCCCTTTTGGGTCTGTTTCCAAACACTCCAAATTACCCTACTTACATGCTTTATCTTCCGAGACAATCGCTCAAAACGACTTGCGCTGCATTAGCCAGAGTACATTGTTGTATTGTTAAGCCTGCAACTTTTATAATACTGATAAACCACTTATTTTTTATGTTAAGTATACTAATTTCTCAGCACTTAGCTTCTGATCTGATGTGTCGTTCACAGTGATTCATTTATTTGAACATAACATTGTTTTTAATAATCCCTTTACAAGATGACTTCATTTATATAGATATTTCGCCATCGCAAAATCAGAGTTATCACAATGTCAGTCAAAATTATTATAATTTTTTGAAGTCGACCATTTCTAGCCGTGGTGAATTATGACTGCTGCAAGATCCTTCCTTTGTTTGCCGAGGATAGGACAGTGAAACAAGAGATGATCTACAGTCTGTTCTCCTGTATTACATGGACAAATTGATTCTCCATTATGTTAAATCTGTGAAGGTAACTTTGTATATTGCCGTGTCCAGATATTATACAAGTGAAATTTGGCGTGGTTCTTAAATTGCTCTTGATAAGCTAGATGATGCTTGTCACTCCTTTGGATGTTTTGTCCCATTCTCTTTGCCTCTTGGATATTTTCTGGTAGACTGCTTCTCCTTCCTCTGTAACTGCATCCTTTGCTAATCGATCGGCTAGTTCATTCCCTTCTATCCTAGCGTGTCCTCGGACCCAGCCAAAGTGGAGTATCCATTTTTGTTCTGTGAATTCAATTATTTTGCTTTTAATAAATTCGATTAATCTGGGAAGTTTCAATTTATCTTCAGTGAACCTAGAGCTATTTGGCTGTCAGTGTATATTGCTACTCTTTTCCTGTTTACTTCAATATTGTCCCCAATTATCGGAAGGCACAACCAACTGACAGCTGAGTGCGGGACAGGAGTCATTCAGGCCACGCTTACTCAGTTATCACGTGTCACTAACTGAGGTGAGGGTTAGGAAGGTATCACGGGTACTGTACTGTCTCTTTCCCCTGCCCCTGATGCCTGGAACAGTCGGGATGATGTTTTGCGCCACGAAGCTTCCAGAAACAGCGATCTTCCTATATAAGGCCTGCAGTGGACTAGTCAGTTCAGTTCTTGTTGAGCAGCCGTAAAGAGCGCAGCGCTAGCGAACGGACTGGAAGACTGTACGTGTATCAGAGGAGTTGTACGTAATTGTGAGTGTGGAGTGGACCTGTGACAGACGAACTGGCGAATTGTAATTGTGTGCGCTACCTAATTCTATGTAATCGGCATGTGTTACAACTGTAATTCGGTGGAAATAAACAAATTTTGAGCTTGTGCCATTGGACTTTTAATTTCACGAACCCACAAAGTCACAATACCCTGTAGTTCTGGGAGTTCTAAGGTTTTTTGATATAGCGATTTGCTCTGCCTGGTTATTTGTGCAATTTTTACCCAATTTAAACTTAAATCTGTGAGTTACTTCTCCATTTGTGTATCTGATTGCTGCCGCTCCTAACTTTCCTCCAGTTTTACTGCCGTCTATGGCGTTTGTAGACGTTTAAAATGCCTTTGATAGAGTAAACAGATGCAAAATGTGGCAAATATTTGTAATTTATTTCTCATCTTTCTTTTACATCATTAAATTGAAATACAAAATACAGATTACAATTTTAAAATGCATACTGGAAAACGCCATATATTCCGAAATCCTACCATGCTACCCACCACTGTATAATAATTCGATCCCCATGCACCTAAACCTTGGTTTTTGTGTATTGGAGACCTTCTACTCCTTTTTAAACTTTTTGCTATTTCACCTATCTTACTCTACATTTTTCTTTTTAACTTTCCCTAAATAATTCCCTATATTTCTCCTGTTCTTTTCCCCTTTCACTGACAAAATTTTTCTAATTACTACTTCGTCCCTCAAATTGTCCCACTTACGTAGGCAGGCTTGGTCTCTCCAAATCTTTGTTTGACTACAATATAATATACAATGGAAGCGCCCGCGTTCGCCAGTCTTTGGGCTTGGGGACTAACTTGGTCGATGTTTTAGGGGACCACCCAGTGACCGTGGTTAAGGTACTGCGGTTTGTTGCTCAAATAGGTTTTAATAAACAAGTCTGACTTGTATTTTATATTTATTAATTTTAGAGATTTTAAATTATTAGTCCTTAGATGGTTTTTTATGTCCTTTTAATAGTTGAGTGTTTTTATTTTATTTTACCTTTTTAGCTAAATTTGTGTAGGTTTTAGGTTTTAGTGTTGACTTCGGGCCCAAATGACCTTGTTGTCGACGGGCCCTAAAACACCACACACTCACTCACTACAATGGAAGTCTGCATTCTCTTCCTCGCACAATGGACACTTATATAACTCCCTATCTTGACCTATACCTTTCTGTCCCATTTACGTAGCCAGACCTGCTCTCTCCATATCTTTATTTGACTACAATACAATATATAAGGAAGTCTGCATTCTCTTCTCCACACAATGGATATTTATCTACCTCTCTATCTTGACCTATATCTTTCTGTCCCATTTACTTAGCCAGGCCTGCTCTCTCCATATTTTTGTTTGACTACAATATAATATACAATGGAGGTCTATACTCTCTTCTCCACACAATGGACATTTATCTAGCTCCCTCTCTTGACCTATGCCTTTCTGTCCCATTTACATAGCCAGTCCTGCTCTCTCCATATCTTTGTTTGACTACAATATAATATACAATAGAAGTCTACATTCTCTTCTCCACACAATGGGCAATTATCTGTCTCCCTATCTTGACCTATACCTTTCAAGTTTCTCACTCCTGTTCTCGCCCAAGCAGAACCTTCTCGCCCTAACTTACTACATATATCTATATATCCTTCCCTCCTTCAGGTTGTTTTTATTTCTCTATATAACCTCAGTGAGCCCTTGTCACTTGTACTGGAAAAATGTCTTGTTTGTCAGTATCCTCTAATCTTATTTCCAAAAGCCTCTATACCCATACTCTGCATTTATTCAAGAATGACCTTTACCTATCTGCTTCAACACGTCTATCATTTTATGGGCCCAAGAAACTCCCTAGTTACTTCTCTTTTGAATATGAAAACATTCTTTAATTATATTGTCATCTTCCAAGTTAATGATTCTGTATAAATATTTCACTGCCCTTGACAAGATTTTAATTTTAGTAGAATTTCTACCCATTTCCAATTTTTCTGCCCCATTAGGTGATGCTATCGGTAATCCCAATATATATTTACAAAAGGATCTATGCACTCTATCAGTCTCTCTCCATGCCTCATCTACTCCTCATACCTCTGATCCATGTAACATTCTATTTTCTATTACTGCCGTATAAATCCTCTCCAATCATTTGACATTTATATCTGATAGTTTACTGTAGCATGATCTTATCACCCTCTTGCCATTTGCCCAAAGACATGTTTTTTGTTCCTTCCAGCTGGCATCTGAACACAACCTTGTACCCAAATAATCAAATATCCTTACCACCTCCATTTCTCTTCTATTAACCTCCCATTTCTCATCCTTACGCCAACTGTATCCTTTTTCAATGATCACAATCTAGGTTTTGTCTTCATTCAGGTGAATATTTAAGGGAGGATAATACACACAACAACTTATAAGATTTTACAATGCGTCTACTTTCACAGAAAAATACATCTAAGAAACAATTACGCGAGTATTTTTACTAATCAAGATGTCAGTCAAAGATTTACTTTATCAAGTACACTTTTTAGTATTTCAATTAACCATCTAAAGAAGAAATGGACCAACGAGTGAATGCAGGTTGCAAAATCTCAGAGCACAAATTTTAAATATATTATTTGCGGACGATTTAGTAGTTACCGACTCTGCCCTGAAAAAAAAAAAAAAAAAAAAACTAATGAAATTTGTAAAAAATATAATCTGAAAATTTCTTGTATGAGAATAATGGTAATGGCATACATAGGGAAATACCCATTGTAGCTGTAAATATTGCTGGTGAAACATTTTAAGTACCTGGTTATGACAAGGAATATCGGAAAACATATGTCGCCATCACTTTCCCAGCTGAAAAAGGAAGTTTTTGCTCTTTTTGGTGCCGGTTCTCCCTGAACTGTTGTCCAGTTACTGATGTGTGTGCAGGTACAGCATACTGATAAACCATTCCATGAATAATAAAGAATAAAATGACCATAACTTTCCCAGCAGAAGCAACCACTTTTGCTTCTTTGGGGGGATTGGTGATGAAGGAGATTTCCACACTGAGCTTTGCTGTTCGCTCCTAGGATCA
Organism: Mantis religiosa; assembly: GCA_030765055.1. Classification (NCBI taxonomy): domain Eukaryota; kingdom Metazoa; phylum Arthropoda; class Insecta; order Mantodea; family Mantidae; genus Mantis; species Mantis religiosa. Next base: position 877,112 of record JAUKNK010000264.1, read on the forward strand.
AAATGATGTATCCAAGTTTCATTAGTAGTGATCACCTTTGAATAACCTCCGGATCTTCCTCTAACATCAACTTTAACTGCATGCGAATATCCTTTTGTTCGGGAATTAACAGTCTTGGAACCCATCGAGCACAAACACGTCTCATGTGTAACGTTTCTGTCACCAATGTATAAGTGGCACCCAGTGAAATGTTCATATTTCAGAAAGTGATCTTAAGGTAATTCGTCGATCCTCTCTCACTATGGCAGCAGCAGTGTTGATGTTTTCTTCCGTAAGAGCAGCAACTGGAGCATCGGGTCCACCTTCCTCTGAAATTGTTTAACTCCCCTCTTTAAACATTATAAACCAGCTTCGAGCTGTGCTTTAGGGTAGAACAGACTCTCCATAGGCCTCCTGTAACATTGTATAGGCCTCAATTGAAGATTTGTTGAGACAAAACCAAAATTTCAAAGTCGCATATGGTTTCTGACGAGTTACCTCCACTGCAGCGGTAGGCGATACTAAAAATGTCTGAACTTCACTGGTTCTTACAGGCGGGAACCAGGAGTACCAACAATGAAACTACTACGGCGTGTTTGTTTCACATTAAGCTAAAAGAATATAATAAGTTTGAATTTTAGTGTGAAAAATTACGACCGTAAAGAATTATGATCATTTTTTATTGAACAGACTTCGTATTTTACATTACTTTTTTATTTTATTACCATTACTAATCTCTTTGGCCATTGTTAACAAAACATGAAGTATCTAAAATAACTGCTACATCTTTATTAAGTCGGAAACCTTATAGGTCACCTATGTACAATGGATTTAAGAAACCTTTACCACGTTCGTCCCTGAAAGAAAAACGAATCTCGTAGGTCCGCCAAGGGTATCGAAATGTAGGCCACAGACGCCAGCGCCATCTTCGTCGGTAAATTTCACTAAAGTATGGAATCCTTTAACATGTGTGAGTAGTTTTGTTTTATAGTGGTTTCATTTGTAAGAAGGGAGGTACTCTCAGTAATTAAAAGCAGTAGTGTCCTCGTATATCACAGACCTGGCGAGCAAGTGCAACATGAAAGAAGTTTTTGTTGAATCAGTGATGGAGCAAAGACACGCAAACGTGATGAACTGCTCTTACTTTGGCTAGCACCACATTAGAACAATAACCGAGACAACACGCCTTCTTCATTACTACTGCACAGGTGTGAAAATTACATTTGTACCATTGCACTCACGATGTACATTTCATTTTCATCACTGTAAATCCTGGAAAATATCAGATACTAGCTAGTGGGTTTTAAAATTTCTAGCAAGTATTTAGATTAAAGTTAATGTATTTCAAACCTTTTAAAGGAGTAACTAAACTAACTAGGAAAGGAAAACCAGAAAATTACACAAATTAAATTATATAGATCAGTGTTCGTCAAGTCTTCTGCATCATCTTCTGCATCCCTTATCATTTAACAACTTGTTCGCGGAACCCCATTGTTTGGCAAATCTGTTTATATAAACCAGTCGAATTTTGGTTGAAGGCTGTAATGTGAATTTAAATAAATACTCTATGTAATTGTATGTTTAGTTTTAAATTAATTAATAATAAATTATCAAATTAAAGTTACACTAAATATAATAAACTTGTGTATAAAATTTATTTTACATAAAATATATACAACGACTGTTCAATAAAGAAAGATCATAACCTGTCTTTACTCATCTTCATAATTTTGATTGTCCTTCTCAAAATAGTCTCCCCTGTATGTGATACACTTATACCAGCGTTTCTTCCAGTCCTCAAAGACATACTGGAAACAATTTTTGAGAGCTCCTTCAAAATCACCTCCGCAGCCTTCACCACTGCTTCTGATGATGGATAATGCCTCCCAAGAAGACCTTTTTTTCAAGATAGGGAATAGAAAGAAGTCATATGGGGGCTAAATCTGGACTATAGGGAAGGTGAGGGATGCACTTCACGCTGATATGTGCAAGATATTCAGCAACAACATTGGCAATATGCGGCCGAGCTTTGTCGTGGTGCAGCATCCAGCCTGCTTCATGGAAATGTGGTCTTTTGCGTCTGATACGGACTTACGATATTTTCAGGACATCCCTGTAGTATTATCCAATTACTGGTGTGTGTGTGCAGGAACAACATGCTGATAAACCATTCCATGAATATCAGAGAATGAGATGACCATAAATTTCCCAGCAGAAGCAAACACATGCATTTTGGGGGTTGGTGATTGAGATTTACACACTGATGTTTGCTGTTTGTTCTCAGGATCAAAATGATGTAGTCAAGTTTCATCAGCAGTGATTACGTTTGAAATAAACTCCGGATCTACCTCTAACATCAACTTTAACAGCATGCAGACCTGCATGTAAATGTTCTTTTGTTCAGGAATCAACAGTCTTGGAACCCATCACGCACAAACACGTCTCATGGGTAATGTTTCTGTCTCCAACGTGTAGCTGGCACCCAATGAAATGTTCAGTAATTCAGAAAGTGATCTTAAGGTAATTCGTCGATTCTCTTTCACAATGACAGCAGCAGAGTTGATGTTTTCTTCCCTAACAGAAGTAACTGGAGCAGCGGGTCCACCTTCTTTTGTAATTGATTGTCTCTCCTCTTTAAACATTTTAAACCATCTTCTAGCTGTGCTGTAGGGAAGAACAGACTCTCCATAGGCCTCCTGTAACATTGTATAGGCCTCAACTGAAGATTTTTGAGACGAAAGCAGAATTTCAAAGTCGTATATTGTTCCTCGCGTGTTACCTCCATTTCAGCGGTTGACGATACTGAATATGTCTGAACTTACCTGGTTCTCACAGGCGGGAACCAGGAGTACCAACAATGAAACTACTACGGTGTTTTTGTTTCACATTAAGGTAACATAATATAATAAGATTGAATTTTAATGCGAAAAATTATGACCGTAAAGAAATAATGATCTTTTTTATTGAACAGTCCTCGAATGAAAACTATGAAAAGGGTATTGTAAAGATTGATTCAAAATATAAGTTAGCGGAAATGTTAACTAAAAGTTTAAGTAAGACCGATTTTTTGAAAAAGAGATTACATTTAAGATTAATTTAGTATACAGCAAAAGTTTATTAAGACAATTGTCTATGTAAAAGATCAAGATTATAAATTTAAGGAGGTGTGTTGTATTATGTAGTAAATATAACGAGGCATGTTTTTTAAGTCAGTACCGTTTTGCGATTCCGCCGCCGCAGCGCTACGTTCCGCATTCCGCGCATGCGCGCTGGTTACCTACATCTCTTGTCTACGCACTGGCACCATTACAGTCTGATTCTTCATTGTATACGTTTGTTACTGAGTGTTTAAGATGCCTCCGACAATCGTGAGTCCCGCCGATTGTGAAGTACGAGCTGTTATACGATTTCTTAGTGCTAAAGGCGTAAAACCGATCGATATTCATCGTGAGATCTGTGAAGTTTACGGAAAAAACATTATGAGTGATGGAATGGTAAGGAAATGGGTGAGAGCATTTAAAGATGGCCGCACAAGTGTGCATGACGAAGAACGGAGTGGGCGTCCTTCGGTCGTTATTGAAGATTTGGTGCAGAAAGTGGACGAAAAGGTGAGAGAAAACAGACGCTTTACAATTTCTTCATTGTTCGACTATTTTCTTCAATTTTCTCGTAGTGTTTTGTATCACATTGTGACCGAGAACTTGAAGCACCGGAAATTGTGTTCACGGTGGGTTCCGAAAATGTTGACGGATTTGCACAAAACCCAACGTTTAGGCAGTGCATTGACTTTCCTTGAGCGGTACCACAATGAAGGTGAAGAGTTTTTAGACCAAATTGTTACTTGTGACGAAACATGGGTGGTTACGTCACACCAGAATCGAAACAACAATCCATGGAATGGCGACATTCATCATCACCCACAAAAGTGAAGTTAAATCAAACAATTTCTGCCCGGAAAATCACGTGCACAACTTTTTGGGCCTGAAAAGGACTATTGCTTGTGGAGTTTCTGCCTCGTATTGAGACAATCAATGCAGCGTATTACTGTGAGACATTGAACAATCTGCGCCGTGCAATCGAGAACAAAAGACGTGGCAAGTTGAGTAATGGTATCGTTTTGCTGCATGACAATGCCCGTCCACATGTGGCTAATCGGACCAAAGATCTCATCAAATCTTTCCAATGGGAAACTCTAGATCATCCTCCATACAGCCCTGATCTGGCGCCCAGCGACTACCATTTGTTCCTGCACTTGAAGAAACATCTGGGTGGTCAGCGTCTTCAAGACGATAGCGAAGTCAAAACAGTTGTGATACAGTGGTTAACACGTCAGGCGGCAGAATTTTATGAGGAGGGTATTCAAAAACTGGTGCCACGATACGACAAGTGCCTCAATAATTACGGAAATTATGTAGAAAATTAGATTAAGGTACAGGCTCTCATGTAAAAATAAAGTTATTGCGATATCTATGCGCGTACTTTTTTTAATTCCAAAACGGTACTGACTTAAAACACATGCCTCGTATATTCTTGATGTTCCTAATGATTAACCTAGCTCCATCTATTATACTTATGTATAAAGTTTATGCGTCCTTCTTTTGTTCAGTTTTGTTTATGGCATTCGTGTTCCGTTGTTATAGTGTCTGTGGTCGGTGCTAATGTAAAATATAAAATAAAGTGACCTAGTTTATTAAAATATCTACCACTCCAATAGAATCTAATGTTCTACACTACGAAAATTAGTTAATGATAGTTAAACTTTTAAAGTTATAACAATAAAGTTTAGTTATTCTGCATTTTATCCCTATTCATACACTTAACACATTAAAAAGTTGAAAATCTACGTTTGTAAATATTTACTGCAAGTTAAGTTTGTAGCCCAAAATCCCTACGTAACAGCAATGTCAGCTGTTTTAACATGTAAACAAGACAGCGATGAATAAAAAAGCATGTTCATCACAAGTTGTTGATATATTGCCGAAAGGCGCACGTGCACAAATAAAAACCGTGCTTCACTCGAGGGACGTGTGGTTGAATGTACATATATAAATAAATAAATCCAAAAAGATGATCTTGTGATGCAGCATCCCCAAGAGTTGCGGGCTTGTATTCATTTCTGTTAGAGCCCCTCTAGTGCCACTCGGAAGTTCAATAAGCGTTTTAACAAAGTTTTCCAGTTCTCCAAAGCCGGGGACAACCAACAAAGCAGTAAGTGGTTATGGCCGTGCTGTGTCCGTGACACGCTTTGCTGCCATTTTTAATTACATTTAACTAATGAAGCTCTGTAAAATTGTTACAAATATTGTTGCTAATTTTGATTCCTGTTGCAAGTTCCATGAAGTTACTAGAATTGCTGAAGGCTCTGATTAATTCATTCATTCTGCATTCTTTTTTTCCTGCCATGGTTTAGCCCAAGTACTTTTTGCCCAGGACAAGAAGGCAAGCTAGAGGAATGTGTAACGTAATCGCCTTTGCTGTCCCTACGGTGTTTATGCTCGTCTTTCGAGTATAACAGTTTTGTGTAAAATACAAGGGTAGATCAAATATAAACGGACATATTTTCTTAAATTTATTTTATCAACAAGCAAAGTGCTGATACACAGATTTCTGTTCTGCATAGTGTCCTGCCTTCGATACCCATTTTCTCCATTGGATTGGCAAGTTTTTGATGTCATCCTTATAGAAAGAAGGAGCATGCGGTGTCAGCTGCGCAAGAACTCTCCTCCACTTGCGTCATCAACAAAGAGCTGTCTTCCTAGGTCTTCCGGCAGACTTAGCTGAAGAAGTACGTACCGAAGTCAGCCTCACTCTAGCAAGAGCCAAGAAACTCAAAGGCAATATTTCATCCTGCACTGAAAGCGCTACGGCAAGACTCGACTCTAACTGTGCTTCCTGCTGACAAAGGCGATGCCACTGTCATCATGGAATCCACGGTTTATGAACAGAAAATCGGTAAAATACACACAGATCCCTCAATCATGATGATGATGATGATCATGATAATGATGGTGGTGTTTAAGGGCGCTCAACTTCGTGGTCATCAGCGCCCTTACAAAAACTAAGCATGCTAAAACGTAGATAAAACCTTTGTCGCTCATGTTAAATAAAATCAGGATAGAACAAACCGACCACAGTAAAATCTAAAAATCTAAAATCTAAAGTGAGACCTAAAATCAAATATTTTAAAATTTTAAACTAAAAGGCACTAAATTCTAAAATTGACAGTTAAAAACAGCTTTAAAACCTTGGCCACTGCTCTCGTTGTCCCCCAGTATCTCTGCAAGGCTCGCCGGCAGTTGCAGAGACCTGCGAAGACGCGCGAGGCGAAAACACATTAAAAGAGCGCGACGAACCGAGAAACCCGCACCATAAAGAGGGCAAACTGGTGCAGGTTCTCGGACCAATAAAAATTTGTGCGTAAAAAAGCAGTGGCCAATGCGCAACCGAGCCAATATCACTACTTCACGACGGGAGGATCGGCAGGAGGTTACCCAAGGAATCGGAAGTTCTTTCAGGGAGCGGAGCTTATTTTTGCGCACAGCGGACCACTTCTTGTGCCAGGAGGACAGTACAGCTCTCCGCAATTCCAGTTTGAAATCTTCCGGTGTGACAGTCCGTATGGTAACCTTGGGATGTGTGGCCGCCATCTTTGCTGCCGAATCCGCCAGCTCATTCCCTGCCAGGCCTACGTGACCAGGAACCAACAGCAAACCACGCTAACGCCTGAGACGTGTAAAACGTGGAGGGTATCCTGGATCCGCTGCACAATAGGATGGTAGTTGCCCAGCTGCCGTAGGCTCATAAGAGCACTAAGGGAATCATTTAAAATGAGGGCGTCACCTAGGTTTCGTCGATGTACATATAAAATGGTTCGGTAAATCGCATACAGTTCGGCGCTAAAAATGGAGGTGCTACTATGGAACCCGAATGTATAGGGTTCGGTTCCATAGATAAAAGCACAGCCAACCCTATCTGAGCTCTTTGAGCCATCAATATAGATTAAAATTCTATTACTAAAACCGGATAAAAACTCCTAAAAAAACAAGAACGAATACTACTGGGAGGCAGTGTTGAGGTCCTGTAGCGCGTCATGCCCAGATCCACGTGAGACGTTCCCATCAGCCAAGGCGGGTGTACCCTCTCGCCCTTAGGAAACATCTTAGGCAGCTCGATGTTCTGCTGTCCAAGAAGCTCCCTAAAACGAAAACCAGATGGCTTGGGGTAAAGCGAGGTGTAATCCCTCATTCAGGAAACTCGATAAGGACCCGACGGCCAAGGTCATCAAAACAACTGCCAGCCTCATAAAAAAAGCTCCAGCCTTACTGCCGAAGTACAGAAAATCGCCATTCCACACGCGCCTGCTCCGCCAAGACTCTACGGACTGCCAAAAATTCACAAACCTGAAGTACCCCTCCGGACAATTCTGGGCCATAGGCTCGCCTACATACATGCTTGAGAAACTTCTTACCACTCTGCTGAATCCGCTGGTGGGCTCCTGTCCAAACCACATCAAACATTCCGGCTCCTCATCAAAAATATTTCAACGTTGGACCCCGAGGATATCCTGGTGAGCTTCGATGTGAAATCTCTGTTCACCAGGGTGCCGCTTTAGGACTCACTGAAGCTCATAGCCAAACACTTTCCAGATGACATTACACAGCTGTTTAGGCACACACTCACTTCAAGCTAATTCAGCTACAAATGACAGTTCTACGAATAGGTGGAGCTTGTAGTCATGGGATAACCGCTCTCGCTTGCCATTGCGAACTTCTTCATTCGGAGCTTCGAACACACTGCCCTGGATACCGCAACATACCAACCAAAAGCTTTCCTCAGATATGTTGCTGACACCTTTTTCATCTGGCCTCATGGTGACGACAAACTTTCCGAATTTCTGGACCATCTAAACAACCTCCATAGCAACATTAGATTCACCATGGAAGTTGAGACAGATGTACTTGTCGACAAGAAGGAGGAGGGCTAATAAGGACACACTGTATATAGGAAGGCCACGCACACAAACCGTTATCTGGACATCTCTAGCCAACACCATCCCACTTAAAAGAAGACGGCCTTCTTCACGTTATTCCACCGGGCTTTTGAAATTGCAGATAAGGACCATGCCGAACAGGAACTGCAATACCTTCGGCATATCTTACTTCAGAAGGGATACAGCAACCACGACATAAGCAAAACACGCAGGAAGGTAGAGCACAATAGGAGGAACCCACCATGACCCACTCAGATGAAGGATAGCGGGTTAAACACAGCTTACATACCTTTCTACGGCACGGTTTCTAACAAGATCTCCCGCATTCTTGCAAGATACAACATCACGACTTTCTTCACGGCCCCTAAGAATCTCCAACAATATTTAAGACCGATAAAAGAACCTCTCCATCTCAAGGTCCCGGGAGTGTACAAGATTCCCTGCGAATGTGGCAAGGTGTATGTAGGCCAAACGGAACGCACAATAGAAGAAAGGTGCAAGGAACACAAATGCAATATTCACTTGCTACAACCGGATAAACCGGCAGTGGCCAAGCGTTGCATAGAGGAAGTAAATAAAATTAACTTTGAAGACACTGAAGTATTAGAATACACTGGCAGATATTGGGACAGAATCATCAAGGAAGCCATCCAAATCAAATTGTATCCACAAAATTATAACAGAGACTGCGTGCTACAGCTAAGCCGTGCATGGACAACAGCCATCAGACACACCTACAAGTTTTTTTTTATGTTTATTTATTTTAAAGGTGTTGCTGGGGTATATATTTTATTTATATGCGGCTTTATCTCAGCCTGTCGGGGTTCCGCTAAGAGCACCCCCGTTAGTCGAAGTGCTGTTGCTATGCTAGCTGCCCTTAGCAGCTGCGAGTAGAAGAATGCAGGCCAGGCGACGGCCATGACCCGAAGGCCCTGACCGTGGCGCGTGGAAAGTAGGGGGCTTTGGCGGCTACTTGAGCCGGGGGGTTTGTTTGGAAGTCGAGGTGCTTTTGATTGTCAGGTCTGGGGGGGGGCGGTTGAGGTTGCTGTCGGCGGTTGGAGTACTGTCAGTCGTTTTAGCGGGGTTTTATCCAAGAAGCTGGAGTCGATGTGTATTTCTTGTTTGAGCGACTGCCTGTGCGAAACAGGTTTTGGGTGAAGCAAGAGACGGATTAGTCGTGGTGGGCTTGGAGTGTTCGAACGATCCTGTGCAGGTCGAGCTTGTCTAGTCCGTTGGCTAAGGTCTGAAGTGTAGATGGGATGTCCATTTTAGCAGGTTAGTGTGTTTGCTTGATGAGTGACTCGAGGTTCTGGTAGCTGTCTTCAGTTTACGAAAGTTTGTTGATGAGATCCTCCATTCGATCCAGGCGGGCTGAGAGTTTTGCGAGTTCAGATGTGAAGAAGGTCGGGCTGAGAGTTTTGCGAGTTCAGATGTGAAGAAGGTCGGGCTGAGAGTCTTGCGAGTTCAGATGTGAAGAAGGTCGGGCTGAGAGTTTTGCGAGTTCAGATGTGAAGAAGGTCGGGCTGAGAGTTTTGCGAGTTCAGATGTGAAGAAGGTCGGGCTGAGAGTTTTGCGAGTTCAGATGTGAAGAAGGTCGGGCTGAGAGTTTTGCGAGTTCAGATGTGAAGAAGGTCGGGCTGAGAGTTTTGCGAGTTCAGATGTGAAGAAGGTCGGGCTGAGAGTTTTGCGAGTTCAGATGTGAAGAAGGTCTGGCTGAGAGTTTTGCGAGTTCAGATGTGAAGAAGGTCGGGCTGAGAGTTTTGCGAGTTCAGATGTGAAGAAGGTCTGGCTGAGAGTTTTGCGAGTTCAGATGTGAAGAAGGTCTGACTGAGAGTTTTGCGAGTTCAGATGTGAAGAAGGTCTGACTGAGAGTTTTGCGAGTTCAGATGTGAAGAAGGTCTGGCTGCGAGTTTTGCGAGTTCAGATGTGAAGAAGGTCTGGCTGAGAGTTTTGCGAGTTCAGATGTGAAGAAGGTCTGACTGAGAGTTTTGCGAGTTCAGATGTGAAGAAGGTTGGGCTGAGAGTTTTGCGAGTTCAGATGTGAAGAAGGTCTGACTGAGAGTTTTGCGAGTTCAGATGTGAAGAAGGTCGGGCTGAGAGTTTTGCGAGTTCAGATGTGAAGAAGGTCTGGCTGAGAGTTTTGCGAGTTCAGATGTGAAGAAGGTCGGGCTGAGAGTTTTGCGAGTTCAGATGTGAAGAAGGTCGGGCTGAGAGTTTTGCGAGTTCAGATGTGAAGAAGGTTGGGCTGAGAGTTTTGCGAGTTCAGATGTGAAGAAGGTCGGGCTGAGAGTTTTGCGAGTTCAGATGTGAAGAAGGTCTGGCTGAGAGTTTTGAGAGTTCAGGTGTGAAGAAGGTCTGGCTGAGAGTTTTGCGAGTTCAGATGTGAAGAAGGTCGGGCTGAGAGTTTTGCGAGTTCAGATGTGAAGAAGGTCTGGCTGAGAGTTTTGCGAGTTCAGATGTGAAGAAGGTCGGGCTGAGAGTTTTGCGAGTTCAGATGTGAAGAAGGTCTGACTGAGAGTTTTGCGAGTTCAGATGTGAAGAAGGTCTGACTGAGAGTTTTGCGAGTTTAGATGTGAAGAAGGTCTGACTGAGAGTTTTGCGAGTTCAGATGTGAAGAAGGTCTGGCTGCGAGTTTTGCGAGTTCAGGTGTGAAGAAGGTCTGGCTGAGAGTTTTGCGAGTTCAGATGTGAAGAAGGTCTGACTGAGAGTTTTGCGAGTTCAGATGTGAAGAAGGTCTGGCTGAGAGTTTTGCGAGTTCAGATGTGAAGAAGGTCTGGCTGAGAGTTTTGCGAGTTCAGATGTGAAGAAGGTCTGGCTGAGAGTTTTGCGAGTTCAGATGTGAAGAAGGTCTGGCTGAGAGTTTTGCGAGTTCAGATGTGAAGAAGGTCTGGCTGAGAGTTTTGCGAGTTCAGATGTGAAGAAGGTCTGACTGAGAGTTTTGCGAGTTCAGATGTGAAGAAGGTCTGGCTGAGAGTTTTGCGAGTTCAGATGTGAAGAAGGTCTGGCTGAGAGTTTTGCGAGTTCAGATGTGAAGAAGGTCTGACTGAGAGTTTTGCGAGTTCAGATGTGAAGAAGGTCTGGCTGAGAGTTTTGCGAGTTCAGATGTGAAGAAGGTCTGACTGAGAGTTTTGCGAGTTCAGATGTGAAGAAGGTCTGGCTGAGAGTTTTGCGAGTTCAGATGTGAAGAAGGTCTGACTGAGAGTTTTGCGAGTTCAGATGTGAAGAAGGTCTGGCTGAGAGTTTTGCGAGTTCAGATGTGAAGAAGGTCTGGCTGAGAGTTTTGCGAGTTCAGATGTGAAGAAGGTCTGACTGAGAGTTTTGCGAGTTCAGATGTGAAGAAGGTCTGACTGAGAGTTTTGCGAGTTCAGATGTGAAGAAGGTCTGACTGAGAGTTTTGCGAGTTCAGATGTGAAGAAGGTCTGACTGAGAGTTTTGCGAGTTCAGATGTGAAGAAGGTCTGGCTGAGAGTTTTGCGAGTTCAGATGTGAAGAAGGTCTGGCTGAGAGTTTTGCGAGTTCAGATGTGAAGAAGGTCGGGCTGAGAGTTTTGCGAGTTCAGATGTGAAGAAGGTCGGGCTGAGAGTTTTGCGAGTTCAGATGTGAAGAAGGTCTGGCTGAGAGTTTTGCGAGTTCAGATGTGAAGAAGGTCGGGCTGAGAATTTTGCGAGTTCAGATGTGAAGAGGGTCTGAAAGGTGTTGAAGCGCTCCGCTGTCGTGTCTATGATGGTCTCCTCGAGTTGTGTGATTATCTCTGCGGTGTCAGATGCTGTGTCCGTGGAGGTCGTCTGGATGGTCGTGGCGGCGGAGGCGAGCTGTGTCTCTAGTGCAGCCAGGCGGTTGTTCGTGTTGTGAAGTTCGGTCTGGATCTTGGTTGAAGCAGTCCTGAGTTCCTCGCAGAAGGCTGGCGTAGGTTCTGAAGAATGGCCCGAGACAGGGGCCGCTGGTGTGGTGGTTCTACGCCTGTTGTTCGGGTTGAGTGGGCACTGCGCCTGACCAGTGTAGTTGTCAAGGCCATCGCACGTGGCACAGTAGCGTCGGCGGTGGCAAAGGTTTTTTTTTTATCCGTGGAGGAGAAAAACCCAGTTACAGGCGACGGCCCACGTGCGATGGCCGACAGTGTGAGGGTCCCTGTGCCCTGAGGGGGCCAGGTATACTCACTAAAAAACCCCTCCACGTGTTAGTAACGTGAATGTTATATTATTTTGCGTGCATTTATTAACATGCTTAGTCGGGTCCCGCATAGCACCCCGGTTAGTATGTGGTATCTATTAAGCTGGCATGCGATGCATGCGAGCGCGATATGTTGCTTCTTGGTGGTGACCATGAAATCTGGGCACCACCAAGTGTAATTTATGCTTTACTTTAATTATATACCTGTGGCTGAGGCCGGGTAGGCCTGTTGGTCAGTGTTACGTGTAGCTTATCTATTATATATGTGTTCTTCGTAAGCCTGTGTATTATAATAATAGAGCTCAGGCGTTGGTGACCTGATAGTCAGGGGTTGTTAGTTCTACTTATGGCCCCAGTTTTCTGGGTTTGTCAATAGTTAGTACGTGGCATGCAATTCGAACTATGTGTTCGGTCGTCCTCAGTTCCGGCGTGGCCGTTCGTTACTTCCTTAGTCCATGCGTTGTCGTCGTCGGTGTGTCCTACTCCATCTGCAGTCGCCCGCTCTCTCTGCGCCTGTATACACTGGTGGGAGACCCTCTAACTCCCGGACCGCCTTGACTGTTGTCAAGGGCTTGGAGGGCTCTGTGCGGGCAGTGTTCTGAAAAGAGTCAATAAGATAAAGATTAATGAAGGGAAAGTAGGGGTGTCAGCCTAACTGTCTGTGTCAGTTGTCCCTTAATAGGTTGTTCAGGAAGTTCTGAACGTCGTCTTCGTCGTCAATTGTGAGTCTTCTTTCGAACAGTGATAATGGTCGCGCGTGTGTGTTTATTTCTGTAGTGTAGTTTCCAAGTCGTGAGATTAGAGGATTGTGGTGTATTTCAAGGTTTTTATATGTGTCGTATGCTAGTTTCTTAATGAATTCTTCTACTGTGTGCATTTTTAGTTCGCTGTGTAGTAGGTCGGCTGGTGCTATGGCAAAGGTACAGCAACCCTAGTCACCCCGCACAAAGAAAGGACCTCCGGGAAAACACCTTGGCAAACAGTGAACACAGCAACTCTAGTCACACCGGAAAAAAGACCAAACTCCTAGAAAACACTATAGCGGACAGAAAACAGAGCCCAGACCAACCGTGCCAATATAGGGATGAGTTTCATCTACCATACACGGCGAGCCTTATACTCGTCCGTGAGACTTCTCTCTGCTGTTGTGGTTGATGATGACGTGTCTATGCTGATCAGATGATCCACCTTTCGGTGGATCGCACAATGCTGTTTTTTTTTTTTTTTTTTTTTTTTTTTTTTTTTTTTTTTTTTTTTTTTTTTTTGTAATTTACGTTGTCATATCGGACGATGGATGAAATGATCTTAAATTTTTACGCTCATAACTTTTTGCACTAATATTCGATCTTGTTATATTCTGTTAGCTTAATGTGAGACAAACACGCCGTAGTAGTTTCATTGTTGGTACTCCTGGTTCCTACCTGTAAGAACCAGGCAAGTTCAGACATGTTCAGTATCGCCTACCGTTGCAATGGAGGTAAAATGCAGTTAAAGTTGATGTTAGAGGAAGATCAGAAGTTTCTTCCAAACGTAATCACTGCTAATGAAACTTGGCTACATCATTTTGATCCTGAGAGCAAACAGCAAAGCTTCGTGTGGAAATCCCCTTCATCACCAACCTCCCAAAAATGCAAAAATGGTTGTTCCTACTGGGAAAGTTATGGTCATCTCATTCTTTGATATTCATGGAAAGGTTCAGCAGCATGTTGTACCTGCACACACATCAGTAACTGGACAATACTACAGGCATGTCCTGAAAACATTGCAAGTCCATATCAGACGCAAAAGACCACATTTCCGTGAAGCAGGCTGGATGCTGTACCACGATAATCCGCGGACGCATATTGCCAATGTTGTTGCTGAATATCTTGCAAATATCACCGTGAAGTTCATCCCTCACCGTCCCTATCGTCCGCATTTAGCCCCATGTGAAATTTTTTATTCCCTAACTTGAAGAAAGGCTTTCGTGGGAGGCATTATCCATCATCAGAAGCAGTGGTGAAGGCTGCGGAAGCGATTTTGCAGGATCTCTCAAAAATGGTTTCCAGCATGTCTTTGAAGACTGGCAGAAACGCTGAGACAAGTGCATCGCATTCAGGGGAGACTATTTTGAGAAGAACCATCGAAATTATGAGAATGTGTAAAGGTACGTTGTGAAAAAAATGTGATTTTTTTCACTGAACAGCACTTGTAATTAATACAAACTAGTAGGGAAAATTGACATCTCAGGTTATAGAAAAAATGGGAATAGAAAGGATGCAAAGACGGAACATGTGTAATGCCAAATTTCTAAACTGCAGAAGATGAGGAACAAGATGTAGATCAGACTATATCAGTTTTGAAGTTCCTCTACGTGTTTTAAATTTACACCATGCGACCACCGCTTTACCTCACTTCCGAAGGGTTAAGACCCCAGAAAAGCCCAGATCATTGGCAACCATAGGCTAGCATAGCAGCTCTAGACTATGAGGTCAACCGGATATAGAGATCGGGGACCTCCCGGACGTGGAGGACAGTGACTTTACTGAATTAAAACCTGTTATCTCGCCGAACACTTATATCACTAATCAACCAAAGAAAGGTGTAGCGAAATGTGGGTTAGGATTTACAGTGGGCTGGATTCGACCATTTTACCTATGCCCCTAAGTGGGACACCTTCAGGAGGAAGGGTGAGGCAAGAGGAGACAGAACGGCCGTTCCAATGCAGGGTCCCCACATTTTACTTAAAGACCTCCCGAGGCAGGCCAGGTCAACGAACATGCCCCCCTACTGCGGTACGAAAACGGGCTCAGCAGCCGGTTCGGAGACTGACAACCGACCTACCGGAGGAGGAAGTAGTTTTCCTTAGAGCAGGTCATCCTGCCATGCACCACCGAGACTCCCGCCGACACTTCTACCTGAAAGAGACCACCAGATGAGACATGATGTGAAATGATAATGGAGATGAAATGGAGGGACTGAAAATTCGGGGGATGTAATTAACCTACCCTCCTGACGACCCGGAAAAACACCCGAAAAAACCCAGGGGTCTGAAAGTCGTCCACGGAAATTAAATTTGATTTTATGAAGTGGAACATACTAAATTAAAAGAAGTATGAGGGCTGTTCAATAAACAATGAACACTTTTTTTTTGACAAAGTATCTTTAGTCATCCTCATAATTTTGATGGTCCTTCTCAAAATAGTCTCCCCTGAATGCGATGCACTTGTCCCAGCGCTTCTGTCAGTCGTTAACGACATGCTGGAAAATATTTTTGAGACATCCTTCAAAATCGCCACCGCAGCTTTCACCACTGCTTCTGATGATGCATAATGTCACCCACGAAGGCATTTCTTCAAGTTACGAAATAGAAAAAAGTCACATGGGGCTAAATCCGGACTATAGGGAGGGTAAAGGATGCACTTCTCGTTGATTTTTGCAAGATATTCAGCAGCAACATTGGCAATATGCGGCCGCGCATTATCATGGTACAGAATCCAACCTGCTTCACGGAAATGTGGTCTTTTGCGCCTGATATGGACTTGCAATGTTTTCAGGACATCTCTGCAGTATTGTCCAGTTACTGATGTGTGTGCAGGTACAACATGTTGATAAACCATTCCATGAATATCAAAGAATGAGATAACCCTAACTTTCCCAACAGAAGCAACCACTTTTGCTTTTTGGGGGTTGGTGATGAAGGAGATTTCCACACTGAGCTTTCCTGTTTGCTCTCAGGATCAAAATGATGTAGCCAAGTTTCATTAGCAGTGATTACGTTTGAAAGAAACTCCGCATCTTCCTCTAACAGCAACTTTAACTGCATGTTACCTCCAATGCAGCGGTAGGCGACACTGAACATGTCTGAACTTGCCTGGTTATCACAGAGGGGAACCAGGAGCAGCAACAATGAAACTACTAGGACGTGTTTGTTTCACGTTAAGCTAACAGAATATAATAAGATTGAATTTTAGTGCGAAAATTTATGTCCGTAAAAATTATGATCATTCTTTATTGAATAGCCCACGTATAATGACCCACTTTACCACATTCAGTGCGGTAAATTCACAAGTGAAGCTTCAAAGCACGCCAATGTTTTTATTTGTTGTGTACATTTACTGTAATATTTCTGCAATATGTGCAATGAGCTTCTTTTGATGTTGAGGCTAAATAAATCAATGTATTGTCTTTCAAGTAGCAGTAACTCAGATATCTCCCATTTTTATGTATTTATGTTACTGCAATTCTATGCCTACTCTAATTCGTACATGGCCCTCTACATTCAACTATTGACTAGAAAATCTATGTACATAGCCAACGTGCAAGTTCTAAGTATAGAAATATTTTGTATCAAAGTAGATAAAACGTTATGGAGGAGACAAAGGTATTCTCCAATTGTCGGTAAATATGGAATACCAAGATAGTATTGGTCTAGGACTCAGTATAGTCACTGTAAAATCCAGTAGCTGAGAACTCTCGATCACAGGATTCATTCTCACGGCCTCCTGACTGCAAGCCGCTGATGCTAGTTTCTTATTGTTCCGTAGATGCTTATTAGAGAAATTAAAAATGAATTCACCAAATATACTCGTGCTGAGTCAGTCCACTTGTTTAACTCCTTAACGTTGTTCTGGAAGACGGAGTTTCGTTTAGGCAGAAAGCCGTTTCTTGGATTTTTATGCGTTGTTATACTCGAAAATCCAGGGCATTTACAGCAGCCAATTTCGGGAAAGTGCTCTCGAATGTTGGATTTTAACCTGATGAGATGGGCTGTGCTGGAAGAAAACTCTCGCATCAGATATTTCTTGGAATCACAAACAGATATTTCTGCACTTCGTATCTGACGGAGATAATTCCTGATGAGTGTACTACAAATCAGCATAATGGGTGTGCCAAAACAGAGCTTTCTGATTGCAAGTAACTTTACTTTATCACGTGGGGCGGGGGAAATATATTCTACTTCCACATTCTCATGTCGAGATTTTACACAAAATATATTCCAGGCACCCTAACTAAAAACAATAAATAAACAAACATGACAATTTTAAAAAGCGGTTGGTGTGGAATCCGCGAAAAAATGAATACGAATTGCTATTTTGATTCACCAACTCACAAGGAAGTGACACATTTGAAGAAATTCCACAACAGAAACTACCCTTTCAAGAGAAGAAACTTCTAAGACTTTTATTTATCTCAAGCAAAGCTCAAAAGATTTTCATTAAACTATATATATTAATACATTAAATGATTATACTATTATTAATATCATTATCACTAATAATAATATTGTTATTTATATTATTAATATTTTAGGCAAACACAATGAATGCAATTTTAAAAATATCACATAGTAACCAGCTCATAAAGGATTTGAGAATCGCTTAAGGCTATTCTAAATCAGGCAATATCTATACTTTTAGCCTAATAAATAAAACTGTATGATTTCTAATATACATACAGCTTTGAGTTACCAGATTTTCACCCCTCAGGATAAGGGAAAACTTCCAATGTTCAGTCATATCAAACGATGAATGCATTGATGCTCAAATAGAGCATAGAGTTACCAGACATTCGTCTTTCAGGATAAGGAAAACCTCGAACGTTAAGTTATATCGGACGATAAATGAAATGACGTTCAAATCAGTACAGGGTACATAGAGCTTAGAGTTACCAGACATACATCTTTCAGGATAAGGGAAAACCTCCAACGCTAAGTCATATCGGACGATAAATGAAATGACGTTCAAATCAGTACAGGGTACATAGAGCTTAGAGTTA
This sequence comes from Mantis religiosa, assembly GCA_030765055.1. Lineage (NCBI taxonomy): Eukaryota > Metazoa > Arthropoda > Insecta > Mantodea > Mantidae > Mantis > Mantis religiosa. The sequence continues at coordinate 895,007 of JAUKNK010000264.1, forward strand.
CCAGACATACATCTTTCAGGATAAGGGAAAACCTCCAACGTTAAGTCATATCGGACGATAAATGAAATGATGTTCAAATCAGTACAGGGTACATAGAGCTTAGAGTTACCAGACATTCATCTTTCAGGATAAGGGAAACCTCGAACGTTAAGTCATATCGGACGATAAATGAAATAATGTTCAAATGAGTACAGGGTACATAGAGCTTAGAGTTACCAGACGTTCATCTTTCAGGATAAGGGAAAACCTCCAACGTTAAGTCATATTGGACGATGAATGAAATGATGTTCAAATAAGTACAAGGTACATAGAGCTTAGAGTTACCAGACATTCATCTTTCAGGATAAGAGAAAACCTCCAAAACAAACTCGTATCAGACGATGAATGAAATGATGTTCAAATGAGTACAGGCTACATAGAGCTTAGATTTACCAGACATTCATCTTTCAGGATATAGAAAACCTGGAACGTTAAGTCATATCTGATAATGAATGAAATGATGCTCAAATAAGTTCAGGGTACATAGATCTTAGACTTACCAGACATTGATAATTGGAATAGGGAGTACCCTGGATAAAACCTTTTCCAGTTAACTCACCCTGACTGACTTTCAAAATCCAGATTTCTTGTACGTTACACAGATACGCTACCACCGACGCTATGGAAGCGGGTATACAAAACAGCGGAAAAGTGTCCGAATATAACAGTGTCAGCCAAATAATGGGATTAGAATAACATCAGTTTTGGGAAAATGATAGGGTTTACCAAAAAAGTGGGAAGATAGCCTCCGTTTTTCGGTTAAACGTGCAATATATATACAGCATATTTGTAGATAATCTCTAGGAATTTTGGGGGTTTCTTCCTATGGGACATCCTTCAGCTATAATGCGCTTGTTGGATGTGTCAGGAAAACTCATTCTTTGAGGCAGGGGAAGACAGGTAATGGCAGTTTGACGTCAGCTGTGTCGGCTCTAACCGCCAAATAAGCTCCCGAAGGAAAGTCAGGTTAGCATGTGACGTCACCGCTCTCATTTCAGTTGCTCAAAAGTAAGGAAACAGCTTTTATTGGAGTTGCGACCGTGTAGGAAATAGAGGAAACGTATCGGGTATTAATAATATGTGCAACTTACATCTTGGTTGTTGTAATATTAATGCTGACTACTTCAATTACAAAATTGCTCACAGTTTATAATCAATTACATTTATAAAGTAAATAAAATAAAACATAAAGTAAGTTTTTCGCAAATTAGAGGAGAGCAATTCAAACGGATTTACATGAACATTTTGTGACACTTTCTGTTTTGTTTTTCTTTAACTAGTTTATCAATGTCAGAACGTAATGTCCGGGATATTTGTGATCGAAGACTGCATGTTAAATTGTGATTCGACAAGGTACTTCGGGGTTTAGACTTAGCTAGTTTCATAATTCCTACACATGTCGAGTCAAACATACACAATGTCCGTGCGACAAGTGAATACAAGCTCGTAAATCTGGTTTGGGGGACATTCTTGTAAAAATCAGCTAAGTCTTACTTGTGTGTTTATTTGTCCTTCAATAAACCTTCACATTGTAAATTTAACAGTTCCATTAGGTACGTGGCAGCTACACTGTTGTCATCGAGTACGATATACCTGACTGAACCCTCAGATTCTGTACTCAGTGCCCCGTTTATAGTACAGGGCTCTTGTCTGACGTCACATGCACTGCAGGCCTCGCTCCCGGCTAAAATACGTGGCAATTCTCAAAGCTGTCTTCCTCTGCTTTGAGGTTACCCTACAACGTAAAGTAGATTAGAGCGTGATCTTTGGAAGACGTCTTTTGATCACTCAATTCTCAAATATATGTAATTCTTTTGTAAAGTTGAAGATGTTTAGCAAGGGAACAGCGGATTTTTTTGAAGTGACAACTTCTTTAGGCGCGTTTAGCAGTTTTTGTGAGTAGTGAATTAAACAGAGTCGTCACACTGAAATATGTGACACTCATTCGGGTGAAGTCGGCTTGAGTCGGCTCAATCCGAACTAATGCCCCACGCTCATTCGTTTTTTTTTTTTAAGTCTTATGTTGTCCATACCGCTATACACAGTGTATTTTCTGTCGCACTCAACAGCGTATGAACAACACACATCCAGGTGTGTTTTAACATATTTCAAATAATATGAAAAATTCAGAAACCCTACAGGAGTTTCATTAAAAAAATAAATGTCTTAGGGCCGTTCTGGCAAACGTCTGTCAAGTGTCAGTAACCGATCCGGTCAGATAACCTTCTGTCATTTAACAAGTCGACAACATGTCAAATTCCACTTTAAACAACAATAATAATAGTCAGAAGGAACAAATAATATCACCCAAGTTCGGTATTTGAATAATTATAACCATAACAACGAGAAATAAAACGAGTGTGCTAATTGGAAATAAAAGTGTTAGGAATTCGTGGAAGAGATGTTTCACTTAAGAACTGATTATTTTTATTGACAATTTCTCCTTATTGTGAGTAGTAAAACGTAAAACATCAATTAATTAAATGTAATAACACGCAAATAATTAAATTATCACGTACTAAAATGACGTTTCGGGTTTATTTTCATTTACAACTTATAGGTTATGTTGTTCCACTAACTGAAAGACCGACCAAGGGTCAAAAGATATGATACACAAATTTGATTTTTTTATAGAAAAAGGATTTAAATGTGTATTATTTCGTTTGGAAAATAAGAACTTAAAGACAAAGCTTCGGACAAAAACATCGAACAAAAGCATTTGATTTGAATTTAAAATGCATTAATATCAGTATCAATTGTGACAAAACATTTCAACTGAATATGGAACGTAATAAAATATGGAGTAATGAGTATATGTACGGATATGTAATAACATGTGTAAAATGTATACGTAACCAAACATTTCCGAATATTAAAAAAATACACAAATAAGCAAATTAATATCATATAATTCTGTTATAAGTTATGTTGGAAGCTATATTTTTGTTAAAAATAAAAATGCAATGAAATATGTGTATCAGCAAGAAACAAAATATAAAAAATGATTGTGAACTAGCATGTATTTTAATATAAGAATAAAATACCTGTAAACAGTATATTATGTGATTTAATTTTACTTCATTTATACATCCTTTATGTATAACCCTCTTCGCACGGTCGCAAGTCTGTCGTCATTCAGTTGTTTCAGAGTACACTTAGCGTAAGGCATGAAATGTTTAGCTCGCAACTTGACTCCGTTTGGCATCAAGGCCTTCTTTACCGACTGATCAGATACACCTTTCCTCCCTACATAATTCATATTGTCAGTCATTACCTTACTCATCGCACCTTCTCCGTTGTCAGAAATGACATTACTTCCCGAACCTATCTTATCAATGCAGGGGTGCCCCAAGGTAGTGTACTTGGCCCCCTTCTTTTCTTAACTTACATCAACACCCTTCCCACTATCTGGAGCTGCAACCTGTACCTGTTCGCTGATGACACAGCAATCACCACAGCCTCTTGTCGACACCTCACGGCTGTACAACGTCTTCAAGGCTATGTTGACATGATTTCCGCCTGGTTTCTCACATGGCATCTACGCATAAACGCCACAAAATCACAGGCAGTTACCTTCACCCGTCGCCAAATTCAAGACGTTCCAGAACTCCACATAGCAGGAGAAGACATTCCCTGGAGTAATCAGGCCCAATATCTTGGAGTCCAGCTTGACATGCGTCTCACATGGAAGACACACATTGTATCCGTTGCCTCAAAAATCACAAAACGAATGGGTATGTTATACCCGTTATACAACAAAAAGTCACCTATGAGTCTCAGAAATAAGATTCTCATATATCAACAAATATTGAGACCGGCTATTACTTATGCATGTCAAGTCTGGGGTGCTGCAGCATCTTCACACTTAAACAAACTCCAGGTCCTGCAGAACCGTTTTCTCAGAATTGCTACAGGTGCTGATTGGTATATCCCCAACACCAACATACACAATGACCTCTCATTTCCACTCTCACCAATTACATCTTAACCCTTTCGCACAAGTTCTATTCCAACCTACCATCCAGGTTCAACCATCTTTTCAGGGGTCTCGGGGAATATGATATAGACCCCGAGGCTACCTACAAACACCCACGAACCACTCTAAAATATCTAGTAATAAAGTTAAGTAAATACTACTTCTCATTAAGAGTAATAAAAAATGAGTTGTATGCAAGTGACATGAGAACCTTATATTTTGCATATGCAGAAAGTCTAATGAGGTATGGCATTATGTTTTAGGGGGATAGTAAAGACCGTCACTTGGTTTTTAAAGTACAAAAAAAGATTGTTAGATGCATAATGTCAGGAAAAAAATATGACTCCTGCAGGAAGTTCTTTAAGGAATTGAAAATCTTGATTCTGCCCAGTCTGTATATATACTGTTTGCTATGTTATACAAAACAAAACCTTGAAAATTTCACCACAAATAATCAAATACATCTTCATAACACCAGAGGTAAAACAGACTTAAGAACAATAACACATAGAACTACACTTTATTCCAAAGGAGTTAGATGTTCAGCAGTCACTCTGTATAATAAACTACCGGCCAATCTGAAAAACATAAAATCCATGCGGTGTTTCAAGCTATCGTTGAAAGAAATTTTATTAAGTGATTCATATTATGATATAAGTGAATTTCTAGATACACTGTAGCTGGCCATATAATTGTATATATTTGTGATGCATTTTAAATACTGTGTAGTTGTAGAGCCATGCAACTATATATATTTATGAGTTCATGCTTAGATCTTATTAATTACACTTGATGCAACTTATTTTTTATTTTTATACTTATATTATTTGTATTGTTCTAAATATTTGTATTGACGTATCCAATGTCATTGTATTGACTTAACGGATGAATAAACTACTACTACTACTAAGCTTAACATAAATTCCAACATCCCCATCATATACCATTTCTATCTTTCTATCTCTTCTCTTTCTCATCAAACATAAAAAAACAGAACAAAATCTAACCATCTACCCACCGCCCGATGACTTAATCCCCACATAATGCCAGTAAGGGACAGTGTCCCGGGATGGCAACAAGTCGAAGGCCCCTGCTCCATAGATCAGGGTTCACCTTCAACGACACCTTGTGCTGTGTCTTTAGCTCGCAACTTGCCACTTCGCGCAACACTGAGTGTCAACATTATTTTTTTTAAATAATTTTTAAGAATAATTTATAATGAATAGATTTTAAGTTTTCACTTTTGTCGTGTGATCTTAAGCACACACTTCTTTGCTGTCTCCAATTATGCTACAGTTGTTTAATATTTTAACTCACTTTTTTAAAGATCCCCATATTTCTCGAGGTATTTTTAAGTACACCTTAAGCTGTTGAGCGGAAAACAGGGAAGATACGTTTGGTTTGATTTCGCCGCATAAAAAGGCAAAAGCGGCAACTTGGAGCTGCTAATGATCGCTCTGTGGGCCGTAGATACGTATCTCACGATAAAGGCATGTCGGTTCGCATCGATGAAAGTCGTTAGGAGAATTTCTTACCAAATTTTGCGTTCGTTCGATATAAGCCGGATTGTGTAGCATTAAAAGGTCCCTAATGGAAAACTCCGCGATGCGGAAGGAAGATCAAATTAATCTGCTACACTCTCAATGAGATATAAAGCGTATTATATAGCTCAAGGTTCACTTTCCCTTTGTAAGGATCTGCATAAGATAATTATTTATTGCTTTATTCTGCACTGCAGTCTTATCACGCGCGACGTCTCCAACGTCAGCCGCAATTCGCAGGTCGTGGTTTCGTCCTTGATATAGAAGTCAAAGGCTTGTCTCAACCTTAAAAGACAGTAAATGGGATATACGAGGGCTGTTCCATAAAGAATCATCATAACTTATTTACAGTCATAATTTTTCGCACTAAAATTCAATCTTATTATATTCTGTTAGCTTAATGTGACACAAACACGCCTTGGTAGTTTCATTGTTAGTATTCCTGGTTTCCGCCTGTGAGAACCAGGCAAGTTCAGACATGTTCAGTATCGTCTACCGCTGAAAAGGAGGTAACACACAAGGAACAATATGCGGCTTTGAAATTCTGCCTTCGTCTCAACAAACCTTCAGTTGAGGCCTATACAATATTACAGGACGCCTATGGAGAATCTGCTCTTCCCTACAGCACAGCTCGAAGGTGTTTAATGAAGGGGGAAAATCAATTTCAATGGAAGGTGGACCCGGTGCTCCAGTTACTGCTCTTACAGAAGAAAATATCAACACTGCTGCTGCCATTGTGAGAGAGTATCGACGAATTACGTTAAGATCACTTTCTGAAATACTGAACATTTCATTGGGCGCCACACACACGTTGGTGACAGAAACATTACACATGAGACGTGTTTGTGCGCGATGTGTTCCAAGACTGTAGATTCCAGAACAGAAGGACATTCGTATGCAGTTAACGTTGATGTTAGAGGAAGATCCGGTGTTTCTTTCGAACGTAATCACTGCGATGAAACTGGGATACATCATTTTGATCCTGAGAGCAAACAGCAAAGCTCAGCGTGGAAATCTCCTTCATCACCAACCCCCCAAAATGCAAAAGTGGTTGCTTCTGCTGGGAAAGTTATGGTCATCTCATTCTTTGATATTCATGAAATGGTTTATCAGCATGTAGTACCTGCACACACATCAGTAACTGGACAATACCACAGGGATGATCTGAAAACATTGCAAGTCCATATCAGGCGCAAAAGACCACATTTCCGTGAAGCAGGATGGATGCTGAACCACGATAATGCGCGGCCACATATTGCCAATGTTGTTGTTGAATATCTAGCAAAACTCAACGTGAAGTGCATCTCTCACCCTCCCTATTGTCTGGATTTAGCGCCATGTGACTTTTTTCTATTCCCTAACTTGAAGAAATTCCTTCGTGGGAGGCATTATATATCATCAGAAGCAGTGGTGAAGGCTGCGGAGGCGATTTTGAAGGATGTCTCAAGAAATTGTTTCTAGCATGTCTTTGAAGACAGGCAGAAACTCTGGGACTATTGCATCGAATTCTGGGGAGATCATTTTGAGAAGGAGCATCAAAACTATAAGCATGAGTCAAGATACCTTGGCAAAAAAGAATTGTATTCATTCATTATTGAACAGTCCTCGTATCTCTCAGTGTCTGTCACGTGAATTCTCATTAGCTCTGTCTCTTTTTACCCCCGCGTTGTTGCCACTTGCTAATAAAATGGTATAAACAATTAATTGTAATAATTTGCACCTTTGAACACACTGATTTATGAAGAATACCTTCCCCATAAGATTATCTCGTTTTTACGGTAATTTTGAGATTGTATGGGCACAAATTTTCTAAAATGCATGTTTTGCTGTAAAATCCCGATATTTGCTATTGGTAAGTTTATCATGCGGTAATTATAAAGCTTACCGCTATAATACTGCATTTGTTTCTTAGAGAAGACTACTGTGCTCCTAGTTTTGACTGCCCCATCTTAAATTAAACAAGTGTTTTACATTTTTACATTAGGTAATATCAGAAGATGTTACATCTACGCATTAGAAATTGTAGGCAGCGAGCACCTTTTCTGTTATTGGGTTTACGTCGGGGGGGTGGGGGGGTTGGAATTGGGATTTCATAAGGGAGCGGATTCGGCAGGTAGGTCACTATGCTGGGCCCATTGTTTCTATGTTCCAAGTGGGGGCGACACCAGGAGGAATGATGAGGCGAAGGATACAGAGGGCGTCGGACCCAAGCAGTCACGACAGTGCAGAGGGCTGGGTCCCTAGAGTTTACTTGGATAGAGACTTCCCCGACAGACCAGGACAACGAACGCGCTCCCCTACAGCGGGATGGCAACGAGCCCACCAGCCGAGCCCTAATGGTACCAAGGAGACACGACAGTACAGAGAGCAGGGTCTCTACAATTTACCTGGATAGACTTCCCCCGACAGGCCAGGACAACGAGCTCTCTCCCCTACAGCGGGACGACAACGAGCCCAACAGCCGAGCTCTAATGGTACCAAGGAGACACGACAGTACAGAGAGCAGGGTCTCTACAATTTACCTGGATAGACTTCCCCCAACAGGCCAGGACAACGAGCTCTCTCCCCTACAGCGGGACGACAACGAGCCCAGCAGCCGAGGCCTAATGGTACCAAGGAGACATGACAGTACAGAGAGCAGGGTCCCTACAGTTTACTTGGATATAGACTTCCCCGCACAGACCAGGACAACAAACTTGCTCCCCTACAGCGGGACGACAACGAGCCCAGCAGCCGAGGCCTAATGGTACCAAGGAGACACGACAGTACAGAGAGCAGTGTCCCTACAGTTTACTTGGATAGAGACTTCCCCAGACAGGCCAGGACAACGAACTCGCTTCCCTACAGCGGGACGACAACGAGCCCAGCAGCCGAGGCCTAATGATACCAAGGAGACACGACAGTACAGAGAGCAGTGTCCCTACAGTTTACTTGGATAGAGACTTCCCCAGACAGGCCAGGACAACGAACTCGCTTCCCTACAGCGGGACGACAACGAGCCCAGCAGCCGAGGCCTAATGGTACCAAGGAGACACGACAGTACAGAGAGCAGTGTCCCTACAGTTTACTTGGATAGAGACTTCCCCAGACAGGCCAGGACAACGAACTTGCTCCCCTACAGCGGGACGACAACGAGCCCAACAGCCGAGCCCTAATGGTACCAAGGAGCCATGACAGTACAGAGAGCAGGGTCCCTACAGTTTACTTGGATATAGACTTCCCCCGACAGGCCAGGACAACGAACTTGCTCCCCTACAGCGGGACGACAACGAGCCCAACAGCCGAGCCCTAATGGTACCAAGGAGCCACGACAGTACATAGAGCAGGGTCCCTACAGTTTACTTGAATAGAGACTTCCCCCGACAAACCTGGACAAAGAAGTCGCTCCAGCACAGCCGGACGACAACGAGCCCAGCAGCCGAGCACTAATGGTACCATGGCATGCGATCCGAGCCCCAAAGGTCCCTGGCTGGCTGTCCCGAAATGAGGAGTCTAGAGGTTCTACTCCCATTAGTCATGGACCCGTTCTACCAAGACCCGGGCCTATTTCAACCAGGCAGTAACCGAGCTGTCCCAAAGGGCGCCCAGCGTCCTCCGTGGTGCTTTTCTTAGGACAAGACCTTGGTTATTAACAAACCCTCCCATCTGGTCTATGGACTCAAGACGGGATGGAAGTGGATACTCCACTTACGCGTGCGAACACCAAAAGGTGAAGGCTACCGATATGACCTCGGTGGGGCCGCCTGGCGATCTACCACACCTTCTACTAGCTATGCATGTTAGTACCCTGTAGTAATAATGGCTTCTCTCAACCCCATCCGGAGGCGTACCCGATAACCCACGGATATTGGGAACCAGTACCCCTCGAGACCAACCCAATCCGAACAACTCCCAAAGGCAGGGGCTCGAATGTTCGGCCTGAGGTTCTACTAGTAACGTCAGAGGTAGTTCGAGTGCTAAGGGTCCGCAGTGCCCGCACCACGGTAGCTGAATATGACGAATCTCCTCCACTAAGGGAGCGGTCCGAAAATGGTCCCAACAGAGGCGCGGAGACCGGCAACCGACCTACCGGAGGAGTAAGTAGTTTTCCTCAGAGCACATCTTTCTGCAATGCACCGCCGAGACACCCGCCGACACTTCTACCCTGAAATCGACCACCAGATGAGAGATGATATGAAACGACAATGGAGATGAAAAGGAGGGACACAGACGAAAGTGCCTGAGCCATCCCTCTCGTCAGAAGAAAGTATGTACCTATAAGATATTTAAAAAGAAGTTTTGCTAATGCAGCACGAGATAGGGGTGTCGAGTAGAGAGATCCAAAACAAAAGCGTGGTGTTAGAAAGCAGGTTAATTTCCCTGCCTTCTAGAATAATAAAATTCACATTTTACGGCCATTGCATGTATTGCTGTAAGTCTGTCGTCAGTCAGAATCAAGATTGTTCACCATGTAATAAATATATGAATAATTCGAGTATTAGTGTAATTTACGGTCACGCAGGTCGTTCGACAGAAAGCACGGCACTATATTGTAGCTTTGTCACTTCACGTTAATGTTCATTGGTTGAGAACTGCGGTAGGATTGTAGCTCTATGAGATTTAGTCTAACTGACCGGGATGGCTCGGGTAGTTTCGTCTCTACCCTATTCGGGAGGTCAAGGTTCAATTTCCGTGGCCGGTCTGCCTCGCCCATCGGTTATTCGGGTCTTTCCGGGTCGCCAGGCGGGTAGGTTATTTACATCCCCCAAGTTTCCTCTTCCTCCATTTCATCTCCATTATCATTTCACATCATCTCTCATCTGGTGGTCCCTTTCAGGGTAGAAGTGTCGGCGGGAGAATCGGCGGTGTATGGCAGGATATGCTCTGAGGAAAAGCTACTTCCGCCTCCGGTAGGACGGTATCCGGTTTGGTGGACTGTTTTCGGAACGCAATAGGATGAATTGTCTGTTGTGCTGGCTGGTAAAATATAGGGTTCCTGCCCTCCGCACCATCCTGGCTCCTTAAGACGGCTCCCCTGCCACCTCTTCTATCATTCTTCCTTCCGAAATGCTCCATTCCGGGCATCGGTAGAATAGACCAAGTCTACTCACAGTGCCGAATCCCCTCCGTACCGTAGTCCAATACATTCCATGGTTCATTGTAACAAGCGGAACATGGGATATCATGGCTTCAATTCCTATGCCCAAACTTTCTAAGCCATGGATTTTTTATGTCCCCACGGTCATATCGGACGATACATGAAATTGTACAAAAATAAGTACAGGGTCCATACAGCTTGGAGTTACCAGACATACAAGTTTCAGGATAAGGAAACACCTCCAACGTTAAGTCCTATCAGACAATAAATGATGTTCAAATGAGAACAGGATACATAGAGTATGGAGTTACCAGACATTTATCTTTAAGGATAAGGAAGATCCTCCAACGTTGTCATACCTGGCCATGGATGAAATGATTTTTAAATGAGAACAGAATACATAAGGCTTAGTTACCAGACATTCATCTTTCAGGATAAGGGAAAACCTCCAACGTTAAGTCATATCGGACGATGAATGAAATGATGTTCAAATGAGTACAGGGTACATAGAGCTTAGAGTTACCAGACATTCATCTTTCAGGATAAGGGAAAACCTCCAACGTTAAGTCATATCGGACGATGAATAAAATGATGTTCAAATGAGTACAGGGTACATAGAGCTTAGAGTTACCAGACATTCATCTTTCAGGATAAGGGAAAACCTCCAACGTTAAGTCATATCGGACGATGAATGAAATGATGTTCAAATGAGTACAGTGTACACAGATCTTAGAGTTACCAGACATTCATCTTTCAGGATAAGGGAAAACCTCCAACGTTAAGTCATATCGGACGATGAATAAAATGATGTTCAAATGAGTACAGGGTACATAGAGCTTAGAATTACTGGACCTTTACATTTTTGGGTAAGGGAAAGCCTGTAATACTAAGTCATATCTGACGATGAAGGAAGTGATGTTTAAATGAGTACAGGGTACATAGAAGTTAGAGTTACCAGACATTCATCTTTCAGGATATGGAAAGGACTTCAGCGTTAAGTCATATCTGACGATGAATGAAGTGATGCTTAAATGAGTACAGGGTACATAGAGGTTAGAATTACCAGACATTCATCTTTCAGGATAAGGGAAAGTCTCCAACGTTAAGTCATATCGAAGGATGAATGCAATGGCGTTTAAATGTGTGCAGGGTACGCTACAAAGGTGGGTTAGGGTACAATAGCTGGTCTAATTACGTATGTTAAGTATGTAGCTGAGAAAAACAATGGTAAATTTGTGATCAAGTTTAAGATGCCATAATAGAGGTCATTATCATCTGAAATTTTCTAGTACTAAGTCTAGTGTGCTAAGAGTCTTAGTTCAATCTTTGAAACTTCTTATGTTCTTCAGTCACTGAGCTCTACGCTTAAATTCAATTGTTCATCCTGGGCTATATCTTGAAGCGTTGGGCGCTCCAATATGTCTGAGTACCCACAAGAAAATAGTCAATGTGTTAATGTTTACCTTGAATAGCATAAGATAAATAGAGGAATGAGTATTTGTAAGGGTTTTTCTACTAATTAGAGAAAGTGCATCACACCAGATTTTTATACCTGTTAGTGTACATTAAGCTAGTTATCAGTATAGAGAAAGTCTCGGAATATTTGCAAACAATGTCATAAATGTACAATGTTAATGACCTAAAAACGGATCAGTGATTCACACTCGACATTTCCTGTCACGTGTCATAGCCTCATACCATTCCCTCATCTGTGACATCCTGTGTGTTGCGATAGAGGAATTTCTTCTTGATAAGTTCTTCTTTATGTCACCGTCTGAATAATTAATTTATTAGAAATTAATGTCTGTTATCTTTATTAGGAAACATATACATAGAAATATTGGCAGAGAGCCTAAGAATATGGGTGGAACAAGAAAGGAAGCTGTCTGAATTTCAAGCACGTTTCAGGAAAGGAAAATGGACAATAGATAACTTGTTCATAATAGACAATTGCCTGTGGAAGAAGAGAGGAAGGTAAAATATGTTCTTTCGGATTTTGAGAAAGCTTTTCACACCATAATCAGGAAAGCTCTAATTTGGAAATTGAGGTTAATAGGGGTAAGTGGAAAATATATAAAAGAAGTAGAGAAAATCTGTGAAGGGATTTAGTTTTGCAAAATATGGAAAAAATGTAATTACGGAGATGACAGAACAAAAATTAGGCCCAAGACAAGGATGCAAAATGAGCCCAACTTTATTTACCTTATACATACTAGGCATGTATTTTAAGTCACTACCGTTTTGGAATTTAAAAAAGACGTGCATAGATATCGCAATAGTTTTATTTTTACATGAAAGTCTGTACCTTAATCTACTTTTCTACATAATTTCCGTGAATATTGCGGCACTTGTTATAACGTGGCACCAGTTTTTTAATACGCTCCTCATAAAATTCAGCCGCCTGACGTGTTAACCACTGTATCACAACTGTTTTGACTTCGTTATCGTCTTGAAGACGCTGACCGCCCAGATGTTTCTACAAGTGCAGGAACAAATGGTAGTTGCAGGGCTGAATGGAGGATGATCTAGAGTTTCCCATTGAAAAGATTTGATGTGATCTTTGGTCCGAATAGCCACATTGTCATGCAGCAAAACGATACCCTTACTCAACTTACCACGTCTTTTGTTCTGGATTGCACGGTGCAGATTCTTCAATGTCTCACAATAAGACGCTGCATTGATTGTCTCATTACGAGGCAAAAACTCCACTAGCAATACTCCTTTTCTGTCCCAAAAACTGTGCACATGATTTTCCGGGCAGAAATTGTTTGCTTAAACTTCACATTTGTGGGTGATGATGAATGTCGCCATTCCATGGATTGTTGTTTCGATTCTGGTGTGACGTAGGCCACCCATGTTTCGTCACCAGTAACAATTTGGTCTAAAGAAACTTGACCTTCATTGTGGTACCACTCAAGAAAAGTCAATGCACTGCCTAAACGTTGGGTTTTGTGCAAATCCGTCAACATTTTCGGAACCCAACGTGAACACAATTTCCGGTACTTTAAGTTCTCGGTCACAATGCGATACAAAACACTACGAGAATATTGGGGAAAATATTCGCACAATGATGAAATTGTAAAGCGTCTGTTTTCTCTCACCGTTTCGCCTACTTTCTGTACCAAATCTTCAGTAACGACTGATGGACGCCCACTCCGTTCTTTATCATGCACATTTGTGCGGCCACCTTTAAATGCTGTCACCCATTTCCTTACCATTCCTTCACTCATAATGTTTTCTCCGTAAACTTCACAGATCTCACGATGAATATCGATCGGTTTTACGCATTTAGCACTAAGAAATCGTATAACAGACCGTACTTCACAATCGGCGGAACTCACGATTGTCGGAGGCATCTTAAACACTCAGTAACCAACGTATACAATGAAGAATCAGACTGTAATGGCGTCAGTGCGTAGACAAGAGATTAGGTAAACCAACGCGCATGCGCGGAACGCCGACCGTAGCGCTGCGGCGGCGGAATCGGAAAACGGTACTGACTTAAAAAACATGACTCGTAGATGAGATAATAGACGAGGTTAAAGAAGGAAATCAGCGTTGTCCGGTAAGAGCAAACAAAGAAATTCCTGGATTGTTTTATGCCGATGACTTAATGGTAGGATCTATAACGGTAGTAGGATTGCAGAAGGCAATAAATGAAGTCCAGAAATTCTGTAAAGAGTGGGGATTAAAAATAAATATAAGTCGAAAGTTATGTACTTCAAGAAGGGAGTTAAACTAAAAATTTGAAAAGTGGTACTAAATGGCAAAAGGGTAGGAGTGGTTAATAAACTTGAATACTTAGGAGTAAGGTAAAATAACAATGGAAGGTGTGGAGCATACAGGAGAAAAATTGAAGCAAAATGAAGCGCGGTATTGAATGTGATAAGAATATGCAAATATAAGTTAGAAATGACAACAAAGTGGTTAGAAAGAATGTACGAAGCACTAGTTGAATCCAAAACGTATGCAGTGGAGATCTGGAAGGGGCGGGCACAGAGGTAAACAAAGCTATGGACCAGAACTACAGAAGGTTTTGTAAAGAGCTACCAGGCTTACCAAGATCAGCAACTAGGGAAGTAGCTTTAGTAGAATTAGGGAAGACAAGAAGAAATGGAATTATAATGGAAAGAATAATAACTTTTTTGTATAAGTGTTTGGCCAAAGAAGAAGGGGCAATTATAAAATGATGCATGAGAGAGCAAAAAAGTTTGGAGAACTCAAATAGTTTGTGGGGAGGTAGGAGGAATTATGGGAAAAAATAGGAATGGGAGATATATGGAGATTAAAGGAAAGGAATACAAGCGATGTGGATAAAGTAGTAAAATGCTGAATAGAAGATATAGAAACAAAGGAAATATGGAGAAGTCTAGAAAATATGAAGTCATTACAATTTTACAAACAAATAAAAAGAAACTGGGGAGGAGAAGCATATGTAGATTACTGCAATAGGCAAGAGAGAAGGGCTAGCTTGGATGAGAACAGGAACAATATTCCTAAGTGGCATAAGAGGTAGGGAAAAGGGAATTTGTGAATTGTGTAGTGGAAAAGGAAGCATAAAACTCTATGTAACAGAATCGGAGGGGGCTGCAATATGGAGAGAAAAAAGGTTTGGGAGGAAAAATGGGAGAAATTAGAGAAGATAGTAGCTATAAATATGTTAGCAGGAAAGGAGGAAAATAAGGTAACAAGTATTGGTGAACTATTACAGAAATTAAAAGTAAAATGGACAAGAAAATGTAAAGAATATAAAAAGGAAGATGAGGGGGAGGAAAGGGGCTAATTAAGTAACAAGGAGACATGGAGGTTAAGAGATAACTGACAGAGCAGAAGACCAGAGTGCCATGTAAGACAAGAGGGCAGTAAGGTAAAGACAAATATAGCCAAAGCTTTTGATAGATAGAGTCAACATGAAAAATTCAATGCCGTGGCCGGGATTTGAACCACGGAACTCCTGGTTTCCGTCCAGTCGCTCTAACCCATTGAGCTACCATTAAATTCTCCATTTGACTCATATATTTCCCCGGTAGACCACTAGGGGCTCAGGCATCCGAGATACACCGTTTGTGGCGACTTACTATCGTAAGTACTTGAGTCCCAGGCTTCGTCATTCAACTCTTATTAATTTAGTTAATTGATGGAAATTAATAATTTCTCCATGAGTCAACATGGACAGAGTCAACATAAAAATTCAATTCCATGGCCGAGATTTGAACCACGGATCTCCTGGTTTCCGTCCAGTCGCTCTAACCCATTGGGCTACCATGGTCAACGTGCCAGCCTGACATTAAATTCTCCATTTGACTCATATATTTCCCCGGTAGACCACTAGGGGCTCTCGCATTCGAGATACGCCCATAAACGGCTAGTGTGGAGAAATGATTAATTTCCATCAATTAACTAAAATAGCCAAAGTTGTAAATTGTAAAATTTTGGAATATGTACAGTAAGTAATTCATTGATATGATGCTTATCGCTCTTTGGTCATTTACCTTAACAAATTTTATCGTTAAATCAAAGTTCAAGTGGTTCTAAAACGTTCTTTGTTTAACTTAAACATTTCTGATAGCCTTGAAAAGTAGAAGATAGCCTTGTTTAGTACAATATTCCGGGCTGTAAGCCCGTGGTCCACTGGGTTTCTTCATATCTCTCCCAGACGTTTCGCTTACAATTGCGGCAAGCATCATCAGTGGAGTAGAAATGTCCTCCTTGTACTCTTCCTAGCTACTGATCCTAGCTATTGGATGATTGCTAGAAGATGAGAAAATGTTTAAGAATTTAATAAAATTAAGTTTCATGGAACACTTCTGGCTGAAGCTTTATCTCTCTTCTAAAAAGAGCAATAGCTTTTGAAAGAATCGTTTGTAGAAATGAGGGCATAAAATCCATTATGAACTCAATACATCAGAATTTATTTCAAATAAAATATGCTAAAGTTTAAAGATCACAGAGACCAACCACTAATATCTGTTTTAACATTACATTTGCTAAAGGCAGAACCTGTTGCGTTAAAACCACTGATTGCTCTTTCAAATGAAATAAAAGAGATAAAAATAAACAAAAATGACTGAGAAGTGTTAATTATATTAAATTTGTTACAAACATATTTTGTTTCTGTGAACCAAACCAAAATAAGTGGAATATAAAATAAAACCAGTCATTTGTTTCCAGCAGATTCTGTTTGATAGTTCTGCAATGTGACGACAAAGGAAAGCCACTGAGCCCGAATGTATTTAATTGCATAAAAGCACTTCTGAAGTATATTCTGTGATAATTTAAATTTAGTTGTAGAGCATAAATGTGCCTAAGTGTAATAAAGGTATAGATAGACAAACATACAATTATATTAACCAGAGGTATAGCGCGATCCATATAAACCTGAACCATTTAAATATACCATAACCTTTGATCCAATAATAGATCACACGTACAACTTTAGGAAAATATAATACACAATTGGGAGATCACATTACACTATTTACATCTCAGAGAAAAAGTTGGAAGTGTCCTCCACCAGCATCTATACATGTTTGTACTCCTCTCAACATATTCTCTGAAGTTTTACGAAGAATATCCTTGCCAATGTTAATTATTTCGGTTCGACATCAATTGACCGTGGCCTATTCTTATACTCTCTATTTTAGATACCCCACAAGAAAAACTCCGGTGAGGTTAGGTCAGGGGATCTGGGTGGCTACAGACCTTTTGAGATTATTCGATTATCAAAGAAACTGGTTACAAGTTCTATGGTGTCCTTAGATGTATGACACTTTTCTCCATCTTGCTGGAAATAACCTTCTCTCAATTCGATATCATCTCCGTAAAACTTCAGAGAATATGGTGAGACGAGTACAAACATGTATAGATGCTGGTGGAGGACACTACCAACATTTTCTCTGAGATGTAAATAGTGTAATGTAATCTCTCAATTGTGTATTATATTCTACCAAATTTGCATGTGTGTCCTATTATTTGTTCAAAGGTCACGGCCTATTGAAATGGTTCAGGTTTATATGGATCGCAGTGTATTTCACTATACCGAATGGCTCAGGATATTTCGTCTTCCATATGGTGGTCCGGGTTTTATTCCCATGGCCGGCCTACTGCATGCTATCACTGTTATAAAATAATGTATCCGAAGTTATGATCGAAATCCTTCAAGGCAAACACTACAGTAGTATTTATAACTGCAAGTATGTTATAAATAAAAACTCACCTTAATTCTTCCCTCAGCTACCACCTTCAGGTTACTGCCAACGCCAGGTGAAGCTGCAGACTAATGTATTCATCAACAGATGTGAGTATATACCAGGTGATTCAGCCGCGCTTTATTTTTTGGCAGGTAGGCCACCAATCAAACAGCATGTGTGCCTTAGTCCAGTTTGGCGTTTACTAAATGTACTGCTTGACATTCTTAGAGAGAGAAATGCACAAAATTGAGAGGAATGGCGGCTTAAGGGACAATACATGCTGCTCGCTAAAGTACACCTCAAAAACATACGACTCCTTTACTGAGAGCGAATTCCGGTTTCCAGGTGATTTTACAAACTTTTTATTCAAATATACATAGCAAAGTAATTCAGTACACGCCTTGGAAAAAATGGACCTATCATATGAGTACACAAACGTCAGTTAAAAATAAAATGGCCGATTCTTGTATTTAAAGCAGGAGTTGGCTGACAAAAATTAGTAAAAAAAATGACAGACACGCCACATCCATCATGGAAACGGACATATTATTAAACAACACTTTATTTACATTTTTGCTTAAACTACGTCTCGTGCATCTCAATTAACATGCATAAGAGCTTTTGTCATCTGTGTAATTATATTAAAACACCCAGCAAATGATTAAAAGTGTCTTAAAAGGCTAAACCAAGCACGACAACTCGCAAGGTGAGAAAGGTATAGCGCCAGGCATACAAGTCGTACTACTGAACCCAGAACGTGCTTTCAGGCAAGTCTGGATATATAGTATAGCAACGCAAAGATTGTCCCTGTAGGGAATGTGCTGTGGGACAAGGACAGCGAATGTTTTTGGCAGAGAACGCCTGCTACACAGGGAGCAGACCTTTAAATAAACATGCGCCCTATTCACTCTGAACATTAAAACCGAGAAGATTCAATCACAAAAGTAGAAGCCATCAGAATGTTTTTGAATGATCTGTAACTATACTGACAGGGGGTGTCATAAACTTGTCAAGGGAGGGTGTGGAAACCTTCGCCATCCCGCCTGCGTCTCGTCCCTCGGAGACCTATCTCCTGTGGAGTATAGCTGAATAGTATAATACGTCTCCTGTGCCCTAACATCCAACGACACAGGTTCGAATCTCAGCATTGTAAGTACTATTTTTTATGTTCATCAAAATTTGAAAACCCAATTTATAATAATTTAAGTGTAAAATTCCTGAGGAGGTGCATGATCCAAGAAGGTCATGAGTTCGAGCATTTCCTTCGTTAGAGAAGTCGTGTTCCAGGAATAGAGAAAGCGTACCACAGTACCACAAAACATACCAGTTTGAAACAACATTTTAATAACACAATAATTCTATGAAAGGGAGACTGAAAACTTCAATGCCATTGCCGGGATTTGAACCACGGATCTTCTGGTTTCCGTCCAGCCACTCTAACCATTGGAGCTACTATGGCCAACGTGTAATTCTACCTAATAGTGGTCCGAACTATAAAGCCCGGGTCCAAAATTACTTACAGCATAGTAAGTCGTCATTAAGGTAGTTGTCTCATGTGTTTATGAGAACTCCTAGTAGTTTACCGGGAAAAACACAAGTCGGTTGGAGAATTTAATGTCATACCCGGGTCTTAAAGTACTTACAGCATAGTAAGTCGTCATTAAGGTAGTTGTCTCATGTGTTTATGAGAACTCCTAGTAGTTTACCGGGAAAAACACAAGTCGGTTGGAGAATTTAATGTCATACCCGGGTCTTAAAGTACTTACAGCATAGTAAGTCGTCATTAAGGTAGTTGTCTCATGTGTTTATGAGAACTCCTAGTGGTTTACCGGGAAAAATACGAGTCATTTGGAGAATTAAATGCCATGTTGGCATGTTGGCCGTAAATGGTTAGAGCGGCTGGACGGAGACCAGAAGATCCGTAGTTCAAATCCCGGCTATGGCATTGAATTTTTCAGTCTGGCTCTACCCTTTCATAGTGCGTCCTACACACAGCTAGTGTGAAAGAACAATTAATTTCCACAATGTATCTATGTCTGCAAAATTGTGTTTAACTCCCATGTTAAACTCTGAATCTGTATTTTCCTTGTTTTTTGTGTTCAAATGTGTATAAATGATCCTTATTTTTATTGCACCTACCTATAGGTGCGTTTAAACAACTACATACTTGTAGTTACCAATAAAGGAACATCAAGCAATGCCATAAAACAAAAATAAGGCCATTAAAAATAAAGATAATAGCAGTTTTCAGAATAATAATAGTAAATTTTGAATATTACACGGTAAAAAAGAAATGGGTTCCAAGCACCGTCAAAGCAAACAAATGAGAGTGTAGTCCTCCTCTCGTTCTAACTAATCTACCTAGTAACGTGTGAGATAAACATTCCGTCTAACATATAGAATTCGCTTGTTCCAGTGAACATTTACAGACGTGCGAACGTCAATTGTCTAATTACGAATATACTACAGGCGATGTGATAACAGCTATATTAATACTAATTTCATTGAGTGTTTATCATCCTCGTAATGGAGTCGATGTTTTCATGTTGAAGTTTAAAATGCGGATTCCATAAATTTCGAGAATAAGGGGCAGCTGACTTATCTGGTATATATATTCAAGCTCTCATGATGAACCATGTTTAGCAATTGGTAAGACACTTTATAGATCCTTGGAGTAAATTAATTGTATATTTATCGGGAAAACGTCCAGGAGCTCATAGAATTTTCCAGTGAAGTTTAAAGAAACAATAAACCATACAGCCGGGCACTACACGAGGTTTCCCTTCCACTTCCCGAAGTTTTATCTAGAGTTTTGCATGGTAAGTAATCCTGGTGGGTTTCTAGGGTGGTATTATCAGTCAAGGAAGTAAATGTACACTTCTCGGGGGTCAGTATCGTTCAGGTGTTCTATCACTAGAGGGTATGAAAACTAAATCGCCATGCTCGTAGATGTATAGTGTCGTGGTCACCAATTTAACCTATTACTCATTTCTTCACGAAAGATTGACTATCACAAAGCAAGTAGCAATTCTCTTGCAGCTCAGCTATTGCCTACATGACATTGAAAACTATACAAGAACCAATATCTCGGGGCTTCACTGTTAATATCTTCAATGCTAATTATGAGGTCATTCTACAGCCACACATAGCTGGTGTTCAGTGCAGAGGTTCCACTACCATTCGTCCTGACCCGTACGACGAAGGACTCGGGCCTCCTTCAACCCGGGAGCGATGGATACTCCGGGGGTGTTATACCTTGAGTCTAAAAAGCCCCCCCCCCCCCACTGAGCAAGACATTGTGTCAACCCCGCAGGGAAGACTACCGAAACCCTCTGTGGGACCGTGATCTAGCACACCTTTTAAAATCTGTTTAGTTAACGCGTGTGCAGTTCGGAGTCAAAGGAACCTGAGCCTCCCGCCCACTAATGACCGTCATAAATCTATCTATACACATCAGAAATGGAACACTGTCGTTGAGGACCAATAGCAACACTCATTTACTGGAAATAACAGTCGCATGTCTACTCCACGTGGAGTCTTAGTTGCCAAAGTTCCAACTTCCAGTTGATCTGTTTCATTACGTACAGAAATTCGTTGTGTGTCACGATGTGGAGACCGTGGGAGGGAATTGCAGCGGTAAATGCAAATGAAGTAGTAGATAAATTGCAGTCAAGTAAAAATAACCAAAGTGAAGACAATAATGTGAATAACTGGGCCGAGTTATATTACTGGAGAAGGCTTATGTGCTGACAAGTAGTCTTGGTAAGGGGTCATGCAATGAACCTGATGATACATTCTGGGTATTCACAGAAATACAGTAAGAAAAATTGTGATGAAAGGAATACCGAAGACGCCGATCAAGTGTGAAAACAAAAGGAAACGTTTCTCTAAAGTAGATAATTTTACATGCGATTTAATTCGTCGAGAAATTTATAGATTCTATGCAAAAGGTAGAGCGCTCACCTTAGATGAATTGGTTGCACATTTGCAAGAATTTTGTGATTTTCCTTATGGGCACTGCACTTTGCGCGGTCTCCTAAAGGAGCTGGGTTTCAAATACCGCACTTTGAATAAGATAAAGGTTATTATGGAATCCAGTAGAATTGTAGCTTATTTTTTTACATTATTTTGTAATTTACGTCCTCCAACGTTAAGTCATATCGGATGATGAATGGAATGGGCGAAATGATGCTCTAATGATCCCAGGGTCCATAGAGCTTAGAGTTACCCGACATTCGTCTTACAGGATACGGGAAAACCCCGGAAAAAACCTTATCCAGGTAACTCACCCTGACCGAGATTCGAACTCGGGACCTCTTGAACGTGAGGCAGACTCGCTACCACTACGCTACCGAGGCGGGAACATTGTAGCTTGGATATATATATATATATATATATATATATATATATATATATATATATATAGAGAGAGAGAGAGAGAGAGAGAGAGAGAGAGAGAGAGAGAGAGAGAGAGAGAGAGAGAGAGAGAGAGTCAAAACTAAGGAAGTTTTGCAATAATGGACATAAGATAATTTATTTAGATGAAACCTCGTAGGATACCCATGACGTAACGAGAAAGGTGGCAACCTTGCAGAAAGGACTGAGAGATGGAGAGTCAGTCGGTGCTGTAAAATGATTATAAGCGTTCGCCAAAGGCAGTGGCAGACGATCACACGCTGATCACTAGCTCTGCAGGCTAGTACCCAGGACTTATTAGACAACGCCCTTCCCCTCCAGGCAGCCGTAGCCTGGCCGGAAGTACCCAATTCCCCGAGGGTGTCGGGAACACACTGCCCCCTCGAGTCCAACCCAATCCGAACAACTCCCCGACGGTAGGGGCTCGGCAGTTCGGCCCGAGGTTCCTCTAGTAACGTCAGAGGTACCACGAGTGGTAAGGGTCTGCAGCGCCCGCACCTCGGCAGCTGAAGGGGATGCATCCGGAAAAATTAATTTCCATTAATTGACCTGGTAGTGGTTAACTATAAAGCCCGGGGACTTAAAGTACTTGCGCCTTGGAATTCGCCATTAAAGTAGTTGTCTAATATGTGTAAGAGAACTCCTAATAGCCGGAAAATGTGAGCCAATTGGAGAATTTAATGTCGTACTGACGCGTTACAAGCCTTATAATTCTAGCTTTTCTTATTTTGGATGTAACAAGGTACTATCAATAAAAAATAAGTTATTATACTATAAATATAACATTATATATCGATATTAAGTGTTTGCGGTAATGGATTCTTACAGAACAATTTAGAGAAGGTCACATGAAGGAAAGAAATCCATTTTCTAGTACTTGAATTTAACAGAGATTCTTTTTTTCTTCGCTCACAGAAATGAGATGCAATCTGCTGCATGTAGAACAGATGCTCTGCTATTTCTTCGGTTTGAAGCGGAATGCAGTAAATCGTGCAGGAGCTCTTCTGTCTAATTTGAACCTACAGACAAGTTATTTGTAACTGTTACAACAGAATGTCACTAATACTGCGTGTAGAACCGTTTTCATCCATCTTTTCCACCCATTGGTGATGGCACTCCGTGAACCCTTGTGTGTCATTTGTCCCCCCCCCCCCACCGCCCTCTCCGTGGTTCGACGAGGGAGGGAAGAACCTCTCAACGACTCTTCGCGTTCGGCACTTGGACGCCTTTGTCCTTCACTTGTTATTTAATGGCGTCGTGCAGGCTTTTATCGCGAACTTAATGGATGCGCGTGAAGTGGTTTTTATCATCTTCAGCACTAAAACACTTCCTTTAGATTAAAAACGTGAAATAACCGGACACATGCTTTCCCGCATGTTTCAACTTCCATAGCTTACTTCCTTGTGTGTTGGGGACTCCCCTCCCCCCTGTGGGAGGGATTAGTGATGTGAAAGGACGCTAAGGGCAGTGGAACTGAGCAGAGTGTAAATTTCATAGCAACTGATACAGGTTTTAACTCTCTAACGGCGCTTGTATATCCAAATGCCCTTTCTAAGGTAGCTACAAAATACGAATGAACATAATACGGTGCAAGGCGTAGCTGATCTATCGCTACTAGCCAAAGCGGTGCGCGACGTTGTACAGTTAAGCCCGCATACTGACTCGCTTTGCCGAACCATGCCACTAATTTCTTTGCGCACTCTAAAGATACTAATTACAGAATTATTTTGTTTTTTCCGTGTTACAGAGGTATTCTTTCCTATGATTAATGCCCAAACCTCATGTTAGTACTTTTTTTTCCTTTGTAATTTTACGTCCTCCAACGTTAAGTCATATCGGACGATGAATGGAATGGGTGAAACGATGTACAAATGAGCCCAGGGTCCATAGAGCTTAGACTTTTTTCGATTGGAAGAAAAATCAATCTATGGATTTCCACTGTGTTGGAGGGCATAGTGGGATATGTGAGTTTCACCTCAAGAGTACTACTCTACTAAAAAACCTCCACCGGATTGGGAAGGAGAAATGTGCTGCGGTACCGCCTTAAGCACCCGAGCATTCCAGAAGATGATCATAGCTGTCTCAAAGTGCGGTTCAGCAGGTAGAGCTTAGAGTTACCCGACGTTTTCGTCTTAAAGGACAGGGGAAAACCCCGGATAAAACCTTATCCAGGTAACTCAACCTGACCGAAATTCGAATTCGGGACCTTTTGAACGTGAAGCAGACACGATACCACCACGCTACCGAGACGGGCCAATGTTTGTAGCACATCTGGTTTCAGAGATATGGAAAGATAAGGCGCCTGACTAGAAAGGAAAGAATTACTGACTGTTAGTGAAGAGTTGTTGTAATTTTACGTCCTCCAAAGTTAAGTCATATCGTACGATGAATGGAATGAGTGAAGTGATGTTCAAATGAGCCCAGGGTTCATAGAGCTTAGAGTTACCCGACATTCGTCTTTCAGGATAAGGAAAAACCCTGGGAAAAACCTTATCCAGGTAACTCACCCTGACCGAGATTCGAACTCGGGACCTCTTGAACGTGAGGTGGAGACGCTAACATCTACGCTACCGAGGCGGGCTTATTGAGAAATAGCTCAAAAGAAACAGAAAGATTGCATGAATTAAAATTTTGAGTATAGACTATACGAAAGTGAACGTGGGCGATGCTCAATCAGAGCGCTGTTGCCAAAAGTAGTGCGAGCACCGGCAGATGTTCTGTACATGGCACGTTTTACGCGCCAGCAAAGGCTCTGCCAATTTCTCCCGTGATTGAACAACACATTAAATATTCCTAAAACATTAATATCTTACCTGACACACGCCCCAGCAGTGGAACAGCAAGTACGGTTTACAATCCAGTAACTCGCTTTCCGACTTCGTGGATCTTTCCCGGAGATTGAAACACAGCTACGCTCACTTTTTCTAAGGATGAAGCTGCTTCACTACAAATTCGTGACACTGTGTGTACACTACCTACACCACAAGGGTACAGAGTTAATTGCTGATATGAGCACGCCAGGTTAGTTGAGAGTCCAAAAGCACTCTAAGGTATTTAACGGGAGTTGTAGTGGGGAACCAAGGGACATTGTTCCTGTAGAGACACAGCGGAGTAAGCGGAATATATCGGCGAAGAGTGAAGACTTTAGCTTCGGTTTTCTGTGGGTTCAATGAGATCCGCCAAGTGCTGAACCAATGAGTTAGGCGATCTAAAGAGAGCTGTACTACTTGTTGTGCGTGCTGGAGATTAACATGAGAATAATATAGTACTGTCTCATCAGCGTAAAGAGCTAAAGAATTCGGAGCTAAGTCAGGAATATCAGAAATGTATATAGTAAATAGAGTCGGGGCCAAGATAGAGTTCGCGTCCTGTGCCCTGAGTTTGGGCAAAGCTGTTTGTTGATGGTTACGCTTAAATTTTGCTGACTGACAAAACATGTACTTTGGGCTAGTGAATGACACATCCTGCTGATCAAGAGAAATGACACACAGGTGGTCAGTGACCGGTCTCAACATGTTCTCAATTATGCAAACAGTGATTACGCAAGATGATTCAATATTTAGGAGGAAAGCAATAGATAACTGATTTGGTAACTGTCATTTTGGATAGGACACCTATTTAAGCGTGGTTGACGTCATGACTTCAGGGTGGATTTTAGGCTGGGCTCTACGCTGGATGAACTTCATGCTGGGAGAACTTGCATAAGAGTTTATTTTAAAACTACTTCTCGAACTTAGATCGTCATCAGGGTGAATAGGTCCAAACATCTCTTGCTAGTTCAACAAGATTCAGCCGAATAACCAACACATCACGTCGCCTACTCTTGTACACTATCTTGTACAGTTTCTGTGATAAACGAATAATCTCAAAAGACCTGTTGCCCCCCAGATTCCCTAACCCCACCTCGCCGGATTTTTTCTTGTGTCGGTATCTATAAAATAGAGTGTAGAAGAACAGACCACGGACAATTCATGTTCTAAAGGAATCCATTCGAATCGAAATAAGTAACATTGGCGAGGATACTCTCCGTAAAACTTCAGAGAATATGGTGAGACGAGTACAAACATGTATAGATACTGGTAGAGGACACTTACAACGTTTTCTTTGAGATGTAAATAGTGTAATGTAATCTCCCAATTGTATATTATATTCTCCCAAAGTTGCACGTGTGTCCTGTTATTGGTTCAAACGTTATGACCAATTTAAATGGTTCAGGCTTATATGAATCGCGCTATACCTCTGGTTAATATAATTGTATATGTGCCTATCTATACCTTTATTTCATTTAGGCACGTTTATGCTTTACAACTAAATTTAAATTATCACAGAATATACTTCAGAAGTGCTTTTATGAAATTAATACATTCAGGTTCAGTGTCTTTCCTTTGTAGTCAGTCTGCAGAACTATCAAACAGAATTGCCTGGTAACAAATGACTGGTTTTATTTTATATTCCACTTATTTTGGTTTGGTTCAGAGAAACAAAATTTGTTTGTAATAAATTTAATATAATTAACACTTTTCAGTCATTTTTGTTTATTTTGATCTATTTTATTTTATTTGAAAGGGGTAATCAGTGGTTTTGAAATTGTTCAGGTTTATAAGGATGGCACTATACTTTCATTACAAGCATCATTACATCTAACCTCACCAAGATAAATTCTCACGAGCCGCCACTGTTTCTTCTGCACTTCGTCATATGTGATTATCACATATATAACTAATGTATATCACATCCAAGATAATTATGATTTTGCACCTTCTTGATTACATAATTTTTCACTATTATTTTCTCTTTTACTGGCTGTTTTTCTGAAAATACTATCACTTTCGATCTATTTACTGTAATTTTTAGTTTATAGTCAGCAGAAGTTTGACTATCATTTTTCAAGAAGGTATACGCAGGCATTTATTCACATTCCAGCACCTGGTTTTGTTTCAGCATTTGGTAATGTGATCCCAAACAGCCCAAGTGTAAAGACAAGCTTGCAACACGTCCGAGAACTTGTTCCCTCAAAGAGAGGAGAATAATCGCGACAAATTCCTCAGCTCACATGAAAGGGCCTCAAACAACTGCTGCGGCACTTTTATCAGTCGTTAACACGTTTCTCTTCCGCCTTCTATTGTTTTCGAGCCTCTGTCACCGGATTGCGCTTGGCTTTTCTTTTCTCACACTCTTTTTTTTAAGTTAAAACATCTGAAGTGCTTTATTCATTTCATTCTGTACACACGCTTCTCCAGAAACTACTGGAGATAATATTTTCTTGATAAACTGCATAATTCTGTGTGTGTGTGTGGGGGGGGGGAGTAAATTGCATTACTCAAAAACAAAACTGCGATTAAAAGCAATATATGGTATTTAAGTTCACACAAACATTGTGAACATCAATTGTCCGTGGCCAATTCTTGTACACTAATTTTTAGATACCCCACAGGAAAAAGTCCAATGAGGTTAGGTTAGGCTAAGAGATCTGGGGAGACACAGATCTTTTGAGATTATTCGATAATCACTGGGGAACAAAAAAAAAATATTTTTATATATCCGAAACAAAATAGGCAAATTCTTATGTAAACTGATCTGCTGATTCCAAAAATGCCCCTCAAAATGTTGTATCACGTAAGGTTTTTTAGGTATTCATAATTTTTTTATGGAAACTTACAGAAATGTGATGTGATAACTCATATTTCATTAATTGAAAATAATAGGTATTTTATTGCCAAATAGCATTGAAAATAATAATTATTAAAACAAATAAACACAAGATAAAGATGAAAAACAATACCTGAATTATCTCAGAAGTATTTCACTGTTGATTTTTTTTTTTTTTTTTTTTTTTTTTTTTTTTTTTTTTTTTTTTTTTTTGTATTGCCTCTCTCGTTTGAGGAACCAACAAGTCTCCGAACATGGCTGAATCCCAGCGACCCTGGTAACGTCTTTCCATCTCAGAAATGTCCTGGTGGAAATGCTCACCTTGCTCATCACTTACAGCTCCTAGGTTTGTAGGGAAACTATCAAGGTGAGAGTGCCAAAAGTGGATTTTAAGTGACATACGGCAACCCATTTCTTTGTAGCTCCTTAATAGTTCTGAGATTAAAGTTTCATAATTTTCTTCTTTATTATTGCCCAGGAAGCCTTCCACCACTGATTTAAATGATTTCCATGCTGCCAGATCAACACGTTTAAGCTTTGATTAAAAAACACTGTCTTTAAGAAGTAGTCTTATTCGAGGACCGACAAATATACCTTCCTTCAATTTAGATTCACTTATTTTGGGAAAGATACTTCTTAAATACTCAAATGTACTTCCACTTTTGTACAAACCTTTAACAAAATTCTTCATTTACCCGAGCTTTATGTAAAGTGGGGGGAGATGAACTTTTTTTGGGTCTACTGGAGGCACATACTTAACATTGCTTGCTCCAGGGGTATAGTCTTCCCTTTTCCCCCACTCTTTCACTATAAAATGCTTGTCAGTTGCCCTACTGTCCCATAAGCACAAAAAACAGCAATATTTTTGTGAAACCTCCCTGCAGTCCCGTTAGCAATGCAACTACCTTGAGGTCACTACAAATTTCCCAACCATGGTTTTGATAACTAATAGCATCTAAAATGATGGACATGGAATCGTATGTCTCCTTCATTCCTATGGCATGAAATAAAGGTATTGAAGGTAGTAAATTGCCATTATGAAGCAACACTGCCTTTAAGATGTATTTAGAAGAGTCAATGGTTATTATTTTAAATTAAGTCAATATGAGTTGGTGTCATACCTCATTTCTGTAATTTTATATAAAAGAATAAGAATATCTCAAAAACGTTACGTGATACAGCATTTTCAGTTGCATTTTTGGAATCAGCGAGTCATTTTGCATAAGAATTAGTCTATTTTGTTTCGGATACAAAAAACGTGTTCCCTAGTGTAATCAAAGAAACTGGTTACAAGTTCCATGGTGTCATTACATGTATGGCACGTTGCTCCATCTTGCTGGAAATAATCTTCTCTCAATTCCAATTAGCTGAACTTAAATGTTAGAAAGCTTTGCACAAGTATTTATTCACCATATCTTTATGGAAAAGGCTTTGTTTTTAATTCAGTGGTTCACAAAACATGTATTTTGCCGTGAAATCTCTTTAGTTCCCCTAGACAGTAAAAATGGCAACGCTCTTGCCTGTATATTTAGCGTTATGACCACAGATCAATACATCCGCTAGATACGCTTATTAAAATTCCTGGTGATGATCACCAATCATTGCAACATGGTCATCGGCACATTCTATGCATTTATTCATTGACCATTAGCGACATACGACAAATGCCCAGATCTTCATAGCGGTCGACGATAATCATTAAACGAGAGCTGGTGCAGCAACAGAAGCGCCTGAATTATTTGTGTCGTGAATGTGGCAACGCTAATTTCCCTAGCGATGCCCCATGAAAGTATATAACCGACTATCAATATCCACAGTTGCTACCCTTCGACGTCCTGCTCTACTCTAGTGTAAACACTTCTCTGTATACTTCGTGTTAATCAAGGTAAGCATTGAAATGAAATGTGTAGTGTTTAACGCCTGCTTTTACTACATACGGCACTGCAGGCGATGACATTGATGATACATGAGATGAAGATGGAGCACCGGTGGAATGAGATGGTGGGGGAAACCGGAGATCCCGGAGAAAACCTGCCCCAGTGCCGTGTTGTCCATCACGAATCTCACTTTGCGGTCGCCTGGGATCAAACCCGGGAAGCCTTGGTGAGAAAATGAAATGTGTAGTGTTTAACGCCCCCTTTTACTACATACGGCACCGCAGGCGATGACACTGATGATACATGAGATGAAGATGGAGCACCGGTGGAATGAGATGGCGGGGGAAACCGGAGATCCCGTAGAAAACTCGCCCCAGTGCCGTGTTGTCCACCAAAAATCTCACTTTAAGGTCGCCTGGGATCGAACCCGGGCCGCCTTGGTGAGAAAATAAATGTGTAGTGTTTAACGCCCGCTTTAACTACATACGGCACCGCAGGCGATGACACTGATGATATATGAGATGAAGATGGAGCACCGGTGGGATGAGATGGCGGGAGATACCGGAGATCCCGGAGAAAACCCACACCAGTGCCGTGTTTTTCACCACAAATCTCATTTTGCGGTCACCAGGGATCGAACCCGGGTCTCCTTGGTGAGAGCCAAGCGGCCTAACCGCTCAGCCACGGCGCGGCCTCCTTTGGTGAGAGCCAAGCGGTCTAACCGCTGAGCCACGGCGTGGCCTGCTTTGGTGAGAGCCAAGCGGTCTAACCGCTGAGCCACGGCGCGGCCTGCTTTGGTGAGAGCCAAGTGGTCTAACCGCTCAGCCACGGCGCGGCCTCCCTTGGTGAGAGCCAAGCGGTCTAACCGCTGAGCCACGGCGCGGCCTGCCTTGGTGAGAGCCAAGCGGTCTAACCACTCAGCCACGGCTAGGCCTGCCTTGGTGAGAGCCAAGCGGTCTAACCGCTGAGCCACGGCGCGGCCTGCCTTGGTGAGAGCCAAGCGGTCTAACCGCTCAGCCACGGCGCGGCCTCCCTTGGTGAGAGCCAAGCGGTCTAACCGCTGAGCCACGGCGTGGCCTGCTTTGGTGAGAGCCAAGCGGTCTAACCGCTCAGCCACGGCGCGGCCTGCTTTGGTGAGAGCCAAGCGGTCTAACCGCTCAGCCACGGCTAGGCCTGCCTTGGTGAGAGCCAAGCGGTCTAACCGCTGAGCCACGGCGTGGCCTGCTTTGGTGAGAGCCAAGCGGTCTAACCGCTCAGCCACGGCGCGGCCTGCTTTGGTGAGAGCCAAGCGGTCTAACCGCTCAGCCACGGCGCGGCCTGCTTTGGTGAGAGCCAAGCGGTCTAACCGCTGAGCCACGGCGCGGCCTGCCTTGGTGAGAGCCAAGCGGTCTAACCGCTCAGCCACGGCTAGGCCTGCCTTGGTGAGAGCCAAGCGGTCTAACCGCTGAGCCACGGTGCGGCCTGCCTTGGTGAGAGCCAAGCGGTCTAACCGCTGAGCCACGGCGCGGCCTGCCTTGGTGAGAGCCAAGCGGTCTAACCACTCAGCCACGGCTAGGCCTGCCTTGGTGAGAGACAAGCGGTCTAACCGCTGAGCCACGGCGCGGCCTGCCTTGGTGAGAGCCAAGCGGTCTAACCACTCAGCCACGGCTAGGCCTCCCTTGGTGAGAGACAAGCGGTCTAACCGCTGAGCCACGGTGCGGCCTGCCTTGGTGAGAGCCAAGCGGTCTAACCGCTGAGCCACGGCGCGGCCTCCCTTGGTGAGAGCCAAGCGGTCTAACCGCTGAGCCACGGCGCGGCCTGCCTTGGTGAGAGCCAAGCGGTCTAACCACTCAGCCACGGCGCGGCCTGCCTTGGTGAGAGACAAGCGGTCTAACCGCTGAGCCACGGTGCGGCCTGCCTTGGTGAGAGCCAAGCGGTCTAACCGCTGAGCCACGGCGCGGCCTGCCTTGGTGAGAGACAAGCGGTCTAACCGCTCAGCCACGGCGCGGCCTGCCTTGGTGAGAGCCAAGAGGTCTAACCGCTGAGCCACGGTGCGGCCTGCCTTGGTGAGAGACAAGCGGTCTAACCGCTCAGCCACGGTGCGGCCTGCCTTGGTGAGAGCCAAGCGGTCTAACCGCTGAGCCACGGCTAGGCCTGCCTTGGTGAGAGACAAGCGGTCTAACCGCTCAGCCACGGCGCGGCCTGCCTTGGTGAGAGCCAAGAGGTCTAACCGCTCAGCCACGGCGCGGCCTGCCTTGGTGAGAGCCAAGCGGTCTAACCACTGAGCCACGGCTAGGCCTGCCTTGGTGAGAGACAAGCGGTCTAACCGCTCAGCCACGGCGCGGCCTGCCTTGGTGAGAGCCAAGCGGTCTAACCGCTCAGCCACGGCTAGGCCTGCCTTGGTGAGAGCCAAGTGGTCTAACCGCTCAGCCACGGCGCGGCCTGCCTTGGTGAGAGACAAGCGGTCTAACCGCTGAGCCACGGCGCGGCCTGCCTTGGTGAGAGCCAAGCGGTCTAACCACTCAGCCACGGCTAGGCCTCCCTTGGTGAGAGACAAGCGGTCTAACCGCTGAGCCACGGTGCGGCCTGCCTTGGTGAGAGCCAAGCGGTCTAACCGCTGAGCCACGGCGCGGCCTCCCTTGGTGAGAGCCAAGCGGTCTAACCGCTGAGCCACGGCGCGGCCTGCCTTGGTGAGAGCCAAGCGGTCTAACCACTCAGCCACGGCGCGGCCTGCCTTGGTGAGAGACAAGCGGTCTAACCGCTGAGCCACGGTGCGGCCTGCCTTGGTGAGAGCCAAGCGGTCTAACCGCTGAGCCACGGCGCGGCCTGCCTTGGTGAGAGCCAAGCGGTCTAACCGCTCAGCCACGGCTAGGCCTGCCTTGGTGAGAGCCAAGCGGTCTAACCGCTGAGCCACGGCGCGGCCTGCCTTGGTGAGAGCCAAGCGGTCTAACCGCTCAGCCACGGCGCGGCCTGCCTTGGTGAGAGCCAAGCGGTCTAACCGCTGAGCCACGGCGCGGCCTGCCTTGGTGAGAGCCAAGCGGTCTAACCGCTCAGCAACGGCGCGGCCTGCCTTGGTGAGAGCCAAGCGGTCTAACCGCTCAGCCACGGCTAGGCCTGCCTTGGTGAGAGCCAAGCGGTCTAACCACTGAGCCACGGCTAGGCCTGCCTTGGTGAGAGACAAGCGGTCTAACCGCTCAGCCACGGCGCGGCCTGCCTTGGTGAGAGCCAAGAGGTCTAACCGCTCAGCCACGGCGCGGCCTGCCTTGGTGAGAGCCAAGCGGTCTAACCACTGAGCCACGGCTAGGCCTGCCTTGGTGAGAGACAAGCGGTCTAACCGCTCAGCCACGGCGCGGCCTGCCTTGGTGAGAGCCAAGCGGTCTAACCGCTCAGCCACGGCTAGGCCTGCCTTGGTGAGAGCCAAGTGGTCTAACCGCTCAGCCACGGCGCGGCCTGCCTTGGTGAGAGACAAGCGGTCTAACCGCTCAGCCACGGCGCGGCCTGCCTTGGTGAGAGCCAAGAGGTCTAACCGCTCAGCCACGGCTAGGCCTGCCTTGGTGAGAGACAAGCGGTCTAACCGCTCAGCCACGGCGCGGCCTGCCTTGGTGAGAGCCAAGAGGTCTAACCGCTCAGCCACGGCGCGGCCTGCCTTGGTGAGAGCCAAGAGGTCTAACCGCTCAGCTACGGCGCGGCCTGCCTTGGTGAGAGCCAAGTGGTCTAACCGCTCAGCCACGGCTAGGCCTGCCTTGGTGAGAGCCAAGCGGTCTAACCGCTCAGCCACGGCGCGGCCTGCCTTGGTGAGAGACAAGCGGTCTAACCGCTGAGCCACGGCGCGGCCTGCCTTGGTGAGAGCCAAGCGGTCTAACCACTCAGCCACGGCGCGGCCTGCCTTGGTGAGAGCCAAGCGGTCTAACCGCTGAGCCACGGCTCGGCCTGCCTTGGTAAGAGCCAAGCGGTCTAACCGCTCAGCCACGGCTCGGCCTGCTTTGGTGAGAGCCAAGCTGTCTAACCACTCAGCCACGGCTAGGCCTGCCTTGGTGAGAGCCAAGTGGTCTAACCACTCAGCCACGGCGCGGCCTGCCTTGGTGAGAGCCAAGCGATCTAACCACTAAGCAACGGCGTGGCCTGCCTTGGTGAGAGCCAAGCGGTCTAACCGCTGAGCCACGGCGTGGCCTGCCTTGGTGAGAGCCAAGCGGTCTAACTACTCAGCCACGGCGCGGCCTGCCTTGGTGAGAGCCAAGCGGTCTAACCGCTGAGCCACGGCGTGGCCTGCCTTGGTGAGAGCCAAGCGGTCTAACTACTCAGCCACGGCGCGGCCTGCCTTGGTGAGAGGCAAGCGGTCTAACCGCTGAGCCACGGCGCGGCCTGCCTTGGTGAGAGCCAAGTAGTCTAACCACTTAGCAACGGCGCGGCCTGCTTTGGTGAGAGCCAAGCGGTCTAACCGCTCAGCCACGGCGCGGCCTGCCTTGGCGAGAGCCAAGCGGTCTAACCGCTGAGCCACGGCGCGGCCTGCCTTGGTGAGAGCCAAGCGGTCTAACCGCTCAGCAACGGCGATGCTTGCCTTGGTGAGAGCCAAGCGGTCTAACCGCTCAGCCACGGCGCGGCCTGCCTTGGTGAGAGCCAAGCGGTCTAACCGCTCAGCCACGTAGTGGCCTGCCTTTGTGAGAGCCAAGCGGTCTAACCGCTCAACCACGGCTAGGCCTGCCTTGGTGGGAGCCAAGCGGTCTAACCGCTCAGCCACGGCGCGGCCTGCCTTGGTGAGAGCCAAGCGGTCTAACCGCTCAGCCACGGCGCGGCCTGCCTTGGTGAGAGACAAGCGGTCTAACCGCTCAGCCACGGCGCGGCCTGCCTTGGTGAGAGACAAGCGGTCTAACCGCTCAGCCACGGCGCGGCCTGCCTTGGTGAGAGACAAGCGGTCTAACCGCTCAGCCACGGCGCGGCCTGCCTTGGTGAGAGACAAGCGGTCTAACCGCTCAGCCAAGGCTAGGCCTGCCTTGGTGAGAGCCAAGCGGTCTAACCGCTCAGCCACGGCGCGGCCTGCCTTGGTGAGAGCCAAGCGGTCTAACCGCTCAGCCACGGCGCGGCCTGCCTTGGTGAGAGACAAGCGGTCTAACCGCTGAGCCACGGTGCAGCCTGCCTTGGTGAGAGACAAGCGGTCTAACCGCTCAGCCACGGCGCGGCCTGCCTTGGTGAGAGACAAGCGGTCTAACCGCTCAGCCACGGCGCGGCCTGCCTTGGTGAGAGACAAGCGGTCTAACCGCTGAGCCACGGTGCGGCCTGCCTTGGTGAGAGACAAGCGGTCTAACCGCTCAGCCACGGCGCGGCCTGCCTTGGTGAGAGACAAGCGGTCTAACCGCTCAGCCACGGCGCGGCCTGCCTTGGTGAGAGACAAGCGGTCTAACCGCTGAGCCACGGCTCAGCCTGCCTTGGTGAGAGACAAGCGGTCTAACCGCTGAGCCACGGTGCGGCAAGGTAAACATTGTATCTCTAGGTACAAAGAAACATGGAACTCATGGGCTTTTTCGGGTCTTTTCCCGGGTCGCCAGGCTCGGTAGTTTAACCACCCCCCCTCCCCCCCCGAATTGTATGTCATTCCATTTCATCTCTATTCTCAGTTTATTTCACCTATCATCTGGTGGTATTTTTCAGGGTAGACATCGGAGGATGTCTCGGTGTTGCATGGAAGGTTGATAGTTTTGCTATTGTTTCTGATAAACAAATAAATGAAGCTTTAAAATTACTAAATTTAAAAGATAGAGCTATAAAATTCACATTAGAAACTGAAATTGTTAGTTTTCTTCCTTTTTTGGATTTAAAGAAATAATAATAAATAGGACTTTGGTATTTATAGGAAATCTACTCATATCTATAATTACATAAAGATAAAAGTGTTAAGCCTTTTCCACATAAATTTTATGTTTCAATAGTTTGATTTATAGATTAATAAATATACCCCTGAATAAGGAGTATTATTAATACGGTTTTTATTAATAAAGAGTTTATACAAATGAAGATTGAAAATTTAAATATCAAGAAACTGTTAATGATACAAGACGATTACAATTTTAAAAAAGTGTAGTTACCATCCTTGGTTTAACAAACAATTACAAAAAGTTTTTAAAAAGTTTGGTATAACTTTGGTTCCTCAAAACAAATATAGTATTAAAAATTGACTATATTTCTCTAAAAACGACAAAATTCCTAACAATAAAAAAATCCGGTATTTATCAGTTTGATTGTTTAGATTGTGATCAGGTTTACATCGGTACGACAAAACGTAATTTGTAAACCAGAACAAAAGAACATTTTCGTAACATTAAGTATAAGAAAACATACTCGGCCGTAGCAGATCATTTTTTGGTCATTTAAGCATTAAATAAATCCTGAAGTTAAATTATTAAAACAATTAAATGTCCCGATAGATTTAATGGTTTGGGAAAAGAAATTTATTTTAAAAATAAACACCGCGTAATGAATTTTGAAATAGCAGCAGTTGATTCTGTTCTTAAGTTGTTTCGTTTTCAGATATTGGTAATACTGAAAAAACATAAGAACATAGTAACTTCCTTAACGACGAATTTGTTTTCTCCTGTGGCTTTCTTTAACTGACGACGCGAACAAGAGCTCGTGAAATCGATTTCACCTTCAACTAATTCAACTAATAAGAATTTTTTTTTTAAGATAAGTGAAGTTTTTTGTTAGAAATAGTTATATTTATATAATTAAAGGTTAAGTTTACAGGAATTCAAAATTCCCTTTATTTTCGTAGAAAGACACTTTGTATACCCCTATGCAGCAAGCTGACGTAACATAAACCAACACAATCTCTCCAATCTCACATCTTTTATACCTCCACTCACTGATCCAGAAATTATTGGAAAGTTCTCTAACCATCAAGACGGCACCAGAGGAAAGACGAGCCTTCCGGTCACTTATCTTTATCTGTTTCGGCAAGCTTTTTATCCCCGCGTTGCACCGTCTGTCCCTTTGTGCGCGCGGCCGCACCAGTCTCAACAATGCGATCGGCGACAGTGTATAGGCTGAGAAAGACTTACATATTAATTTAATCATTTTCTTTAACATTCATTTTCTGTGGATCACACACCCTGCTGACCAACGTAAACAATACACCGGTGGCCGGTTACATGAATCAACAACGTAAACAGGGATTGCGCAAGATGATCCAATATTTCGGAAGAAAATAATAATGTTTGGATGAGTCAAGTCAGACTGAAACATTCATTGTCATAGCCTGGATTTGAACCACGGATTTTAAAATACATAGTGATTTAACTATGAAGCCTGGTACTTTACTTACAGCATAGTAAGTCGCTACAAAAGGTGCGTGTCTCATAGCATATGATAACTCCTATTATGTGTTTCAAACGAAATTATGTTTGTCCTTGAGCACTACTAGGTAGCAACCAATTGGAGTACTGCGGTGTTGGCGCATTGTATTCCCCCTAAGTTGTGCGTGACGAGCGGCAAACTAATCAATCTCTGATAAATACTATTTGTGCTAAGACAAAAATTCAGATTTTGCAGAACTGTTCCATGAGAAAGGAGAGAATAATGTATTTAACATAACCGTAAAACTCCAATATTTTTAGCTCAAATAGTTTCCCTAATACAAATAAATAAAGTAGATACCATTACATTATAACAATCCATTGTGACGTAAGCACTGTAATGAATATCATTATTGATTTGCATGTATGTGTGAACGTATATTTGTAATTACTGAGAACTAAAACGTAAACATTTGACATGACGTGATAAAAGAAATATGTACTTTGAATAAGCCAAGGTGTTTGTTAAATTCGATGAGAGGAAACAATACACTTCTTGCTAGTCTGACAGAACGTGTCTGGTCACATTATATCTTTATGAATGGTTCGTAATATCTATTTACTCTAGAGAGTTCAAAGCAGAATTATGTATTTACTTTTTCATGAAAAAGTGTATCAGCTGTATCAGTGAGACAGATCCACCCTCCCCTTTACTGCTGCTAGAACAATCCAATAGAGTTTATGCAGGCTCAAATTATGTTGCAAATAGAAATAATATTTTTAAACTGACTGGCATTGAACGACTTATTCAGGAAGAAATTGACAAGGAACATAACAAGACTGGGAAAACTGCGTGACAGATCAGATGAACTACAAGAAGGCGACTTTTAGAAACAAGTAGCACGTCACGATATTTTGGAACCTATCATCATGAATTTGCAGTAGTCAGACGTTGAAGAAAATGACAATGACGAATTATCTCTTAACGTAACATTCACAGCAATACGGATGTACCGCTGGTATTTTCATTGTATTAGAAAAATAAGTAATTCATAAACTATAATTAATTTTAAACTAAATTTTTAAACCATTTGTTTAATATACGAATATCCATGTTGTAATTGTGATTTTAACAACTGCATTATTATAAAACTTTGGAAAGTTCAGTTTTCATTCCCTTGCGCTTAGCACCACTAACACTTGGAACTGAGCAAGAGAGAGGGAAATATAAAAAGAGTGGGAGTAACGAGGTATCAACGGTGAAGGTTCTAACTCATCTATTCGCTACGGGCGAGAACTCCTCCCATTTGAAACACATACTAGAGCGGTATGAAGGGCAGAGGAGCCTGAACTGTAGATCAGCTCCGGTAGCGCATCTGTTTACTAAGAAATGAATATCTGAGAGTGCACATGAGTCACCCATACTACTATATCTAACGTTTGTTGCAATGATAGGTAAGTTAATTGATGGGAATTAATCATTTCTTCAGACTAGCCGTATATAGCCTGAGGTTTTGAATGTCATGGCATTGAATTTTTCATGTTGACTCTGATCTACTCACATATTTGACTTACAATCATAGTAATGTGAGGACATCACAACAGTAGGGTTGCAACAATGGGGTTAGAGGATTAGTTCCATGCATTTTACTCGTCCTATATAGGTGTTCTTAAAATAAACAAAAATAATCACTTTATGCAGCTAATAATTTTTATATATTGTTGTCGGGCTTAATTTAAAAATATTCATTTTTTTAACAAATAGATGGTCATTCCTTTTTATTTTTTTAATTTTATTTATTTATTTTCTATTTCATGGCTTTATAAATGATGAAAAGTAAAGCCAGCACGTATCGGATGAATCTTCAAACACTGATCCCATAAACCCTACTCCCTGTCCACATTTTACTTTCATTTTCATATTCATATTAGAAACTTAGAGAAAAACATAATTTGTGTAAGTACTTATCTAGATTATCACGAAACAGATAAAGTAAAAGCTGTAGAAAAAGTAATATGTTTGTACTACCTAGAGGGTAGAGTCAGACTGAAAAGTTCTATGCCATAGCCGGAATTTGAACCACGGATCTTCTGGTTTCTGTCCAGCCGCTCTAAGAATTTTGGGCTACTATGGCCAACGTGCCAACATGACATTAAATCCCCCAACTGACTTTAGAGCGGCATACGTTACGGCGTACGTTTCATAGTACGTCCTACACACGACTATTGTGAAAGAACAATTAATTTCCATTAATTGTACCTAATAGTGGTCCGAACTATAAAGCCCGGGGCTTAAGGTACTTACAGCATAGTAAGTCGCCATTAAGGTAGTTGTCTCATGTGTTTATGAGAACTCCTAGTGGTTTACCGGGACAAACACGAATCAGTTGGAGAATGTAATGTCATGTCGGCACGTGGGCCATAGTAGCTCAATGGTTTAGAGCGGCTGTACGGAAACCAGAAGATTCGTGGTTCAAATCCCGGCTATGGCATTGAATTTTTCAGTCTGGCTCAACAATTTCATAACATTTCTCTACCTACAGCATTTGTATATGTCTCTCCAAAATGTTTCATTTACGCTGGTGCCTAACTAAGGCGGCATTCACTTATTATATTTATAACATTCATTTATGACACACAATGTGTCTTTAACAATACTGCACTTACCTTGGTTCTGCATCAAACTGCTCCGCTGAATGCAAGTGTTTACAGCTGGCTGCTGGAAATATTTCTCTTGGTAAAGTTCCAAATAAATCTTTAATGGCCTATTAAAACATTTGTATTAACTTGCCTTCGTGTCTGTCTGTCTGCATTTTACAATCCACTTTGAACAAAATTCCCGGAGAACTAGAGAGTTGGAAGTTTAAGCATAGCTCAGAAATGGACCACAATGCAATATAAATTAACTCGCTTTCAAGGAAATTCTCCAGAATGCTAAACTTTGAAAGTTAACAAAATGTTACAGTGCGATCCATATAAATCTGAACCAATTCCATATACCATAACTCTTGAAGAAATGCACAGGTACAACTTTAGGAGAATATAATACACAATTGAGAGATAACATTATACTTTTACATCTCAGAGAAAATGTTGGAAGTGTCCTCCACCAGCATCTATACATGTTTGTACTCGTCTCACCATATTCTCTGAAGTTTTACGGAGAGTATCCTCGCCATTGTTACTTATTTCGGTTCGAATGGATTCTTTGAGAACATCAATTGTCCATGGCTATTCTTGTACACCTTATTTTTAGATACTCCTACAAGAAAAAATCCGGTGAGGTTAGGTCATTGGGAAGTTTTTCTCTGAAGTTTTACGGAGATGATATCGAATTGAGAAAAGGTAACTTCCGGCAAGATGGAGCAACGAGCTATACATCTAATGACACCATGGAACTTGTAACCGGTTTCTTTGATAATCGAATAATCTCAAAGGTTCTCTGGCCTCCCCCCGCCCAGATCCTCTGCCCTAACCTCACCGGATTTTTTCTTGTGGGGGTATCTAAACATAAAGTGTACAAGAATAGTCCACGGACAATTGATGTTCTCAAGGAATCCATTCAAACCCAAATAAGTGGCATTGGCGAGGATACTCTCCGTAAAACTTCAGAGAATATGACGAGACGAGTACAAACATGTATAGATGCTGGTGGAGGACACTTCCAACATTTTCTCTGAGATGTAAATAGTTAAATGTAATCTCCCAATTGTGTATTATATTCTCCTAAAGTTGTACGTGTATCGTATTATTGGTTCAAAAGTTAGGCTTATTGAAATGGTTCAGATTTATATGGATCGCTCTGTAGTTATTTAATCAATACCGCAAACAGGCAAAAATAGATACCTCTACAACGCAGGGAAAGTGGATTTAGGTAAGGCGGGTATTCAATTGGATTTTAACCTCATCTAATGTTAAATCATATCGGATGATGAATCAAATGAGTGAAATGATGCTCAAATAAGACCTGAAAAATGGAGAAAGGAACCACGAAATGTCTGTGGTCGCTATGAGAAAGAAGCAATTTATATGTGGAAAATGTCTCTTAGATGCATAAAGATATGAATATTCAAGTGCAGAGATGTTTTGTTTTTTGTTCTCATGATTACTTTATGTACTGAAATTCCAATTCGCTAGGCCTATCCCATTCATCCTCCAATTGCAGACAATTTGGATTAGTTCCCACTCAGAATAAAAATGGAAACGGAACGATACAGAAAATTCTTATTCGATAAAATTGGCATTTAAATTAATATAGAATGTTCAGACTTGAATATAATGTAAAAACATTCATATTTGCATGACAAATAGGATTTGTCTAAAAGATTTTCAGAAAATTATTATTTGCACTTACCTTATCTTAATTTTCTGGGAATCGACACTGAAGTTCTCTGAAACGTTGAAGGTGACTCGAAAGTGTATGAGACGTAAAGCAGATAAACCAGAAGGAATTTTAGTTTTAATCATTTTAATAAAAAATTATTTATTTGTAGAAAAAAATATCATTTTATCATCAGACAACACCGTGCTACCATATTATCTGTGGCAGAGGAACCAAAACTATTCTGTGCCTACTTTAACATCTAAGGAGATTTATATATTAAAAACAATTGGCCATCGTCAGTTGTCTACACTGGATTTACTGCAATATTAACCTTGTTGGTTATCTTAGTAACATTAGGTGCCATACGAAAGCGCATTCCAAGGATCTTAGGTTCCATACCGTACGCCGACTTTTCTCTAGTTTCATATTATTTACATTCCCCGAATTTCCGATCACAAATATATTTATTTCTACTCATATTTCCCTACTCCGAGGAGCCCGCCTCTCTAGCGTGGTGGTAGCGTGTCTGCTTCACGTTCAAACGGTCCTCAGTTTGAATCAAGGTAAAAGATAGTTATCCAGAAGACCTATTTCTCATGTTTTCTCTTATCCTGAAAGATGAATGTCTTGAAACTCCATGCTGTATGTACGCTGTACTCATTTCAACATCATTTCATTCATCGTCCCATAAGAATTATGGTTGGAGGTTTTCGCTTATCCTGAAAGATGAATGTCTGGTAATTCTAAGCTCTATGTACCCTGTACTCATTTGAACATCATTTCATTCATCGTCCGATATGACAACGTTGGAGGTTTTCTCTTATCCTGAAAGATGAATGTCTGGTAACTTTAAGCTCTATGTACCCTCTACTTATTTCAACATCATTTCATTCATCGTCCCATATGAATTATGGTTGGAGGTTTTCCCTTATCCTGAAAGATGAATGTCTGCTAACTCTAAGCTCTCTGTACCCTGTACTCATTTGAACATCATTTCATTCATCGTCCGATATGACTTAACGTTGGAGGTTTTCCCTTATCCTGAAAGTTGAATGTCTGGTAACTCTAAGCTCTATGTACCCTGTACTCATTTGAACATCATTTCATTCATCGTCCGATATGACTTAACGTTGGAGGTTTTCTCTTATCCTGAAAGTTAAATATCTGGTAAATATAAGCTCTATGTACCCTGTACTCATTTGTATATAATCTCATTCATTGTACGATATGTCTTTACATTGGAGTTTTTCCCTTATGCTGAGAAAGCAATGTCTGGTAAATCTAAGATCTATGTATCCTGTACTCATTTAATGTTTTATGTGTTTGGATGAATAGAGTCAGACTGAAAAATTCAATACCATAGCCAGGATTTGAACCACGGAACGGCAGCCACGTCCGGTTGCTCTAAACCACTGAGCTACTAAGGCCAACATGCCGACATGACATTAAATTCACCAACTGACTCTCAGAAATTTTAGTCTTGCAGCAACAATATCATTTCTGTCAATCAGAAATTTGCGGTCATCAT
This sequence comes from Mantis religiosa, assembly GCA_030765055.1. Classification (NCBI taxonomy): domain Eukaryota; kingdom Metazoa; phylum Arthropoda; class Insecta; order Mantodea; family Mantidae; genus Mantis; species Mantis religiosa. The sequence goes on from JAUKNK010000264.1 coordinate 937,889, forward strand.
TTGCTGTCCCTCATTTGAACCGAAGAGATTTCAACAATTCGCCTTGTGTTGTTTTTGTCACAGTATTGAAACTCCCCGGTTGTGACTCCCTTCTCTCGTTCTACATTTGTCATCCCCTGGATGAGTATTTAGAGAGCAAATTCTCTGCAATGCAACGTCACAAGTTCCTAAAGCAGCCAATCAGAAGGAAGGGTGGAATGGAAGATATTTAGAGAAATAACCAAACTAAACCTTAGTTCAGCTCTGTAGTAGCTTCATCGAACACGAAGATACTACAGACGGTACCAAAAATGTCGTACAAACAGCTGAATAAAGCAAATAGTTGATAAGCATTATGGTCAGCTCAATGTGCAGACGTAACGTTAATGTACTGTTAAACAGTGTAGTCAGCGACTGCAATATCGCGAGTTGGTGGTGAATTTCAAATGTTTTACACCATACTTCAGTACCAACAGGCAGTGGATTACCGCCTTGACACCTCGGCAACCCGCAGCACGTTTCATAGCAATGACAGCATCGAATGTATCTCTCACTTTAATACGAGATGCCACACCATTTATTTAACTGCATTAACACAAAATGCTTATGACAGTGTTGGCAGAATTGCAAAGGAACACTGGAGTTCTCATTCACATTTCCATAGGTATAAATCTGTAATCTCTTATTTCCTTTGTGTTTATTTTGCGAGCAAGATAGCTAACATGAGTGTTAAATATATAAACGCAGAAGATTAATAACATTAAAATCAATGAACGTATGTCTAATTAACAGTCAATATTTTTCTCAATAGCCCCAGGCTTGTCTTTTCCAAAATATTAACTTCGTGACCTAGAAGTGCAGATTATTATTATTATTCCTTTGTACAAGTTAACGTTTTTTGCATTAGTTGAAAACTAAGTAAGCTTAGCTCTGTGACCAAATAGAAGGTGCAGCGGTTTAGAGTATAACCTATAACCTTCGCAAAAGTTAAACGCGGAACGTAGTGCAGACTTCAGAGAATCCTGAACTTTTTTTTTTTTTTTTTTTACCTGTTCCATTAACTACAATGGTCATATCGGCGGCCGTTCTCCTTTGGAACACGTTGAAGGTGTCAACTCGTAAACGTTAGGTTTTAATCATTTTATCACGCACACATTCACACTCTTATTCATACTTCCAGATTCTGGGGAAGATGAGGAATTATCTTGGTTGGAGAAAAATCCCCACCCCCACCGCCGGGAATCGAACCCGGGAGCCCTAGCACGGCAGGCAGGTGCTCTACCGACTGAGCTACGGGGCCAGCCAATCCTGAACTTGTGCCTCCTGCCAGCGCTGCCAAATTGGTACACGTATCTCACGCGCCTGAACTGAGAACTTTATATTAATTATTTACGCTCGAATAAATATTTGAAAATTACAGATACCAATCTTATAATAAGAAATAATGTTATTTTCTGGTCATGACCGCACAAAAATCCTGTCTCTACGATACTTATAACACGAGCGATGCACGTTTAATCTTCACATGGTTATGGTTAGACTCAACATCCATTCAACACAGATAACCCTGGAAAACAACATTGTTTCCTCACAATAACTGAAGCATTAATAAATACTGAACCTACTATTAAAGCAGAAGTCAGGCAGTTTGAAACAGAGTAAATTTTCAGTTCGTTTTCAGAGTAGAGGTTTCGTTTTGTTAAAGTGAATGGCATCGTTAAGTCGTGTGTTGGACTGCAGCTGAAATATTATTAATATTACATTAAATTATCTTTCTTCCAGTGTTTGCGATCCGAGTGAGTGAACATGTCCCTCGAAGCTGGCACAAGTGATTTTTCGATCAACAAACGCGAAGTGTTTCATTCTCAGGGCAGAGAAATTAAATTTCAATTTCAATTCCAGGCTGGCAGGCTGTTAGGAACAGACCGAAGGGTGGTCAAATCGTGTACCTGTTCTGGGAAGATCTTTACCACGTAGTGGCGGGATGTGGAAGTTGTAGAATGACGGGTGTAAATTAAGTGGGTGTAGAAAAGGGAGGTAGCTTGTTGCTCCACGAAGAATGATGTACCAGGTGCTACTGTCATCGTGCACCGCTGGTGGATTAGTTAATAAACTTGGAAGAAGATAAGTGTAATTTTGAGTTTTCCAGAATAAATTTTGGAAAGCTGTAATTTAGTTTAGGCTGGAATGTAGATCATGTGGTTACCGGTAATGACCACAAGACATGCGGGGTAACCGGTATCGCTTTAAGCGACGCTCACGAGGTACATAATCCCCAAGGGATCTGACTAGGGCGCTCTGATGTTGAGGCAAACTCTCGAAAAATTTGGTGGCCCGGCGCCTAATTTCATCCTCCACATAGCGGAGGGATGAAGTATCGTGAAGTAATCTCACGGGGAACCTTGTGCATACAGAATAAATAATCCGAAGACATTTATTCTGTTCACGTTGGAGCAGAACTAGGTGTGAGCCTGCGGCCATACCCCAGACTTCGCACGCATAGAGCATGACAGGGAGGACCAGAGCCATAAAGAGGCGTAACTTTAGTGAAGCTGACATCGCAGACCTAAGTACAGGGTATACTGATGCCACGGCACCACACGACCGATGCGCTTGTCCTGGATGTGTTCCCGAAGAGTTAGGCCCTTGTCCAGCATGACTCCTATTTGATTGAATTCTCTAACCTGATCCCTTGCCCAAAGTAAGTGAATGTCGGGAAGTTGGCGGGAAAACGGCGCTTGGTGAACAGTATCACTTGGCTTTTCTCCGTGTTAATGGACAATCGCCAAAGCGTGCACCAATCCTGGAGGAGGATTAAATAACGTTGAATGGGGTAGAAGGTGTCCGTTTGTTGAGAATAGCAGCACATCGTCAGCATATTGCGGTATGTTGAGGTGCTGTTCAGTGGGAAGCTCAGCCACGTAGACGCTGTAGAGCGTCGGGGATAACACAGAACCTTCGGGGACTCCGCCGCGTATAGACCTTCTTGTAGATGTTTTTCCCGCCACTGTGAATCTATGTTTTAGGAAAGAATGTAGAAGATGTAAGACTTGAGTGGGTAGCTCCAGTTGGATGAATTTGTACAGAAGACCCGCGTGCCAGGTCGTAGAGAAGGCCTTTTCCACGTCCAGAGAAACCACCGAGGTGAATGCATTGCCCTGGAAACCCAGGGCTGCAGCCTCCACCACGCGCAGCGACTGCTGTGACGAGAAATTAAATTTAATATGAACAAGTTTTTACGAAAGCTCTCCAATTCAGGATAGAGGACAAATGTGCATTTTTCAAATTCCCAACAATTAACTCTGTAAACTTGTGGTGTAGGTAGTGTACACACAGTGTCACGAATTTGTAGTGAAGTAGCTTCATCCTTAGAAAAAGTGAGCGTAGCTGTGTTTCAATCTCCGGGAAAGCTCCATGAAGTCGGAAAGCGAGTTACTGAATTGGGAACCGTACTTGCTGTTCCACTGCTGTGACGTGTGTCAAGGCAAGATATTAATGTTTTAGGAATATTTAATGTGTTGTTTAATTACGGGAAGAATAGCCAAAACCTTTGCTGGAGGGTAAAACTGCTCTTATGTGCACAACTTCTGCGGTACACGTACTACGCTTGGCAACAGCGGTCCGATTGAGCATTGACCAGCGTTCATATGTCTTAAACTTTGCGTGCAATATAACATAATTATTTATAGTCATTTATGATACAACGCTTTTTTTTCAGCACTTAGAGCTACTCACAGTGGAGCAATCCAACTATTACGAAAAAAATACAACATTTAGTAACATATCTTACAGACCGAGTGGAGTGGTTCCGTCTGTGGCTGGCTTTAGAGAGGCCTGTGTTCGATTCCCGTGGCCAACTTACCTGAACCATGGGTTTTTTCGGGGATTTTCCCGGGTCGCAAGGCGAATGCTGTGTAGGTCAAATACATCCCCGGAATTTGCTATTCCTCCACTTCATCTACATTATAATTTCACATCATAACTCACCTGGTGGTCTCTTTCAGGGTAGAAGTGTCGGCGGCATGGCAGGATAATATGCTCTGAGATAAACTACTTCCTCCTCCGGTAGTTCTGTTAAAGTGAATGTGAGGATCTACTCCCATTAGACCTGGACCCGTAGGATCAGAACCCGGGCCTCTCGGGTTCGTTTTACCGTAGGACAGTACCTATTTTATAAACTGCTCCCCCCGCCTGCACACGGCAGACAGGACGGAAGTGGATACGCCACTTACGCGCCGGTCCTTAATGAACCAGCTACCAAAAAACCTTGGTAGGGCCGCCAGTGATCTAGCTCACCAGCTACTAGCTCTGCAGGCTAGTACCCGGGATTTATGAGGCAACCCTCTACCCCCTCCGGGCGGCTAGTAGCCTGGCCAGAGGTACTCCATTTCCCGTGGGTGTCGGGAACACACTGCCCCCTCGAGTCCAACCCAATCCGAAGAGCTCCCATTTAGGGAGGGGCTCGAATTGTCGGCCCGAGGTTCCTCTAGTAACGTCAGAGGTACCACGAGTGCTAAGGGTCCGCAGCGCCCGCAACTTGGCAGCTGAAAGGGACGAATCCCCTCCCTTACGGGAGGTAGTTCGGTTGCCGGTCTCTGCGCCTCTGCTGGGAAAATCTCATGACCGCCAGCCAGGAACATCTGAGGTTCGTTGCCGTCCCGCAGTAGGGGAGCCGCTTCGTTGTCCTGACCTGTCGGGGGAAGTCTCTATCCAAGTAAACTGTAGGGACCTTGCACTCTGTACTGTCGCGTGTCCTTGAGACGGTGGCCCTCTTATCTCCTCTCACCTCATCCTTCCTCCCATGGGTGTCCCACTTGGGGGCATAGGCACAATGGGCCCAGCATGGTGGCGTACTTTACAAATTGGTTGTGGAGCCTCAAGTGTTCCAATGTGTAGTATGCCCTCTACTGAAGCATTAGATTCATCTTTCTCTCATGGCATTGCTCTCGCTTCCTTAGTAAAGGTCACATAGACACCAGATCATGAAACATTTGACTGTCACTTATTCTACTGTATCTTCTCACCTTTTATACCTAATAAAGCCATTTATGATGGTGGTCTGAAAAGTTTCCGACCTAATGAAGATACAAGACTTTTTTCTCAGAATTTTTTTTTTTTTTTTTTTTAATTTTTGAAGATATTCTCCTTGTAACTCTATGCCCTTCTCCCAACGATACTCCCATCTCTGCAGGCCGCGCCGTGGTTCAGTGGTTAGACCGCTTGGCTCTCACCAAGGCGGCGCGGGTTCGATCCCAGGCGACCGCAAAGTGAGATTTGTGGTGGACAACACGGCGCTGGGGCGGGTTTTCTCCGGGATCTCCGATTTCCCCCGCCATCTCATTCCACCGGTGCTCCATCTTCATCTCATGCATCATCAGTGTCATCGCCTGCGGTGCCGTATGAAGTAAAAGCGGGCGTTAAACGCTACACACATTTCCCATCTCTGCAACCCGTTCAAATAGTACTCTGCGTTTTCTCTGCAAAATAATTGTTAACGAAGGTGATTGCCTCTTCATTTGACGAAAATCTTTGTCCTCCGAGCGCAATCTTCAGATAGGGAACAGAGAGAAGTCGCAAGTCGCTAGATCTGGTGAGTCAAGCAGTTCCAGCCGTGATTAGTGGATTTTCGCCATTGCAACCGCTGAGGTGTGAGACAGTGCATTGTCTTGGTAAACAGGATTTTATTTTTCTGCAAATGTGGCCTTTTTTTTTCGAAAATTCTGCCTTAAGCTTGTCAAGTAATAATGGTAGGATGATCCTGTAATGGTTTTTCCTTTTTGAAGATAATCGATTAAAATAACTCCATGAATATTCAAAAAAGCAGTCGCCACCACTTTCCAAGCCGAAAAATAAAACAGTGTTTGCTTTTTTGGAGCCGGTTTTCCCTTTGCAGTCCACTGTTTGGACTGTATTTTGTTTCGGGTGTATAATGGTGTATCCAAGTGCATCTATAATAGTTAATCGGCGTCAAAACTCGGATTCATTACGCCTAAACTGCGCAAACTGAGCGTTGGAAATGTTCATTCGAACACGTTTTTGGTTTAAAGTGAGCAAACGTGGCACCCAACGCACAGCAAGCTTTCTCATACCTAAATGTTGATTTAATGTGCGAATAACACGTTCTTGTGACATGTTCATAGCGTCTGCTATGTCCCACTTAAATTCGGCGGTCGTCTAGTACCATTTGGTGAGCTATGGCGATGTTTTCATCAGTAGTTGCAGTTTTTGGACGTCCCGAACGTTCATCGTCTCCTAAGTTCTTACAGTTACGTTTAAATTCAGCTCCTCAAAATTTCACTGTGGTAAATGACGGTGCAGTGTCCCCTTACCTGAATAAGGTTTTTTCCGGGGTTTTCCGTTATCCTTCAAGACGAACGTCGGGTAACTCTAAGCTTAAAGTCCCCATATACAGAATCCAACTCATATTTGATTTGCGTAGGCATATTGCCTTTCAAAAACAAATATTTAATGACAGCTCGATACCGATTTGGTGCATTTTCATAAAAACAGTCACATCAACTCACTCAAACGACTGTCACATAACAACTGAGCGTCCAAAATGGCTGAAACTTTGGTGAGTATCTGTCAACAGATGAACAACGAAATTCACTAACTTTTATTTACTGGTGCTACCATCTCCGTATTGAGGTCGGAAACTCTTCAGACCACCCTCATATACAGATGAAGTAAAAATAAACGCCTAACTATAGGCGTAATGGCTGTTTTCATGTTTATATGGAAATAATTGATGTATGATCTAATGCTGTGGGCCTAAAAATAAATAAATGAACGATTACCTTCTGATACAGAAAAAAGCATTGATAAAGCAAATTTTTAATTCTTAAATAACCAATTAAATAACAAAAACAAAAGGGTAAAGTAATTGAATAAAAACAGCCTTTCAGAGTCGGAACACTACGGGCGTAAAATGATACAGCGGTGCCATAAAACAATTAAAAATAATGGACTGTTAAATTTACTTTAACATTTTACACAGGCGCTGATGAAGTCAATTAGCATGATGTGAAAAGGACTTTCAGCAATAATTACTGACGATCGCGTTTCAACATTCGAGTTTGGTACAATACGCAAATCATTGGCTTCATCCCAAATGTTGAACCAACATTGCGTTCTGCTCGAAGTTTTAAGTAAAAGGGTTGTTCAATAAAGAATGATCATAATTTTTCGCAGTAAAATTCAATCTTATTATACTCTGTTAGTTTAATGTGAAACAAACACGCCGTAGTAGTTTCATTGTTGGTACTCCTGGTTCCCGTCTGTGAGAACCAGGTAGGTTCAGACTTGCTCAGTATCGCCTACCGCTGCAATGGAGGTAACATGTGAGGAATAATCTGCGGCTTTGAAATTCTGCTTTCGCCTCCACAAATCTTCAGTTGAAGCCTATACAATGTTACAGGAGGTCTATGGCGAGTCTGTTCTTCCCTACAGCACAGCTCGAAGGTGGTTTATAATGATTAAAGAGGGAACACAATCAATTTCAAAGGAAAGTGGACCCGCTGCTCCAGTTACTGCTCTTACGGAAGAAAACATCAACACTGCTGCTGCCATTGTGAGAGAGGATCGACGAATTACCTTAAGATCACTTTCTGAAATACTGAATATTTCATTGGGTGCCACCCACACGTTGGTGACAGAAACATTACACATCAGACGTGTTTGTGCGCGATGGGTTACAAGACTGTTGATTCCCGAACAAAAGGACATTCGCATGCAGGTCTGCATGCAGTTAAAGTTGATGTTAGAGGAAGATCCGGAGTTTCTTTCAAACGTAATCACTGCTGATGAAACTTGGCTACATCATTTTGATCCTGAGAGCAAACAGCAAAGCTCAGTGTGGAAATCTCCTACATCACCAATCCCCAAAAAGCAAAAGTGGTTGCTTCTGCTGGGAAAGTTATGGTCATCTCATTCTTTGATATTCATGGAATGGTTATCAGCATGTTGTAACTTGCACACACATCAGTAACTGTACAATACTACAGGGAGATCCTGAAAACATTGCAAGTCCATGTCTACCGCAAAAGACCAAATTTCTGTAAAGCACGCTGGATACTAACCACGATAATGCGCGGCCGCATATTACCAATGTTGTTGCTGAACGTATTGCAAAACATCAACGTGAAGTGCATCTCTCACCCTCCCTATAGCCCGGATTTAGCCCCATGTGACTTTTTTATATTCCCTAACTTGAAGAAACGCCTTCGTGGGAGGCATTATCCATCATTAGAAGCAGTGGTGAAGGCTGCGGAGTCGATTTTGAAGGATCTCTCAAAAAATTTTTACCAGCATGTCTTTGAAGACTGACAGAAACGCTGGGAAAAGAGCATCGCATTCAGGGGAGCTTGTTCTGAGAAGGGCCATCAAAATTATGAGGATGAGTAAAGGTACGTTGTATAAAAAAATTCATTCATAATAATTCTTTATTGATCAGCACTCGTATTTTGAAATATTGGAGAAGGAACTGAGGCAGCGTTTGTGGCCGACATTAGGGAGGTGCTGGGTTGGATTCCCATGGACGACCATGGGTTCGTTTCGAGGCTGTGCTGCATAATTACATCCTCAAATCTCTCAGTGCAGTTACAGAACAATACCTTAATTTTTGAAAAACAGAAGTTAACTGATATACCCTGGAGAGAAGTATATTTTAATAACGTAATAACGAATTTAATGTTGCACTGTTAGCTGGCATGTTCGCTATTTTAGCTCAGTGGTTACGAGCAAGTGGACATAGACCTAGAGATTCATAGTTCAAATTCCGGTTATCCAATTCTTAGCCTAAACACGGCCAGTGTGAAAAAACGATTGATTTGCATCAATCCATCAGTGCTGAGTATAGGGTAAGGGCACCATATTTCGGATAGGTGCCTAATTTCGGATGGTAGATGTTCTGCTCTGTGAGTTAATACACTCCCTCGGAAATTATGTGAACATTTAGAGGATGTACCAGGTGAACACAGTGAACCTCTAGCCATTATGCAATTAGTTGTGGTGAAGTAGCATTCGTCAGTTGTTTTCTTGACGATCAGAGTGTTTGAAGACCACTTTTAGAGCGATTTCTTGAGCTTAAGGCAAGGTCCTAAATCACGTAATTACTGCCTGCAATATGTACAGATGTATTATTTTATCTTGACAGGAATCCTTCGCGGTAGGGATGAGTAGCAACTGTGGTGGGGATAGTGCACCTATCGCCACAGTGCGTCACACGCGTAAGATTACGAGAGGTGAGGGCGGTGCATAAGGTGTCTAAAAACAAATTTCATTTTCGAAGCCAGTTTTTTGCAGCTCTTATAAACTAAGTTGTAATTCTTACTATGGTAGTAATCTCCACGCTTGTTGGATCTTAAATAGTACATAGACATTTGGAACAAAACCCTGTTCTCCTCCAGCAGGCATGATAAAGAACTGTCGGCCTTTCAATATCGCTGCAGAATCCCTGTAACGTATTTCACTCCAGGCATATGGTCCAGTATGTGCTGTATTTATATAAGTTTTATCCACATAAACTATCTAAACTTCACTTCGATATCTCTGAATATTTCGTAAATACTTAAGCCTTTTTGCACGTATGGTGCGATGTTGGATTAAAATTTGTCTGTCGCGCTTAGTGCTTCTTTTCTTTGCTTTTGTTTTTCAAATAATCCTAGCTTCAAAAGAACTCTTCTTAATGTTCAGACACTGCCTTGGAAGTCAGTAGAATTTTTAGCTTCATAAGCACTTTCTTCAAAGTTGGTCTTTGTTTATCTGTGTTTTAAAAATTATTCATAGTTCGCCTAACTACTTCTGAATTAAGACATCCAAATTATATTTTGTGCATGTTCTTAGTATTTGTTTACTGGGCATAGAGAATGACGTTGTTGCACTAGCACCAATGGCTTTTCTTTCCTTAATAACTCTCCTAAACTGCTTTCAGACACAACTGTTGCCTCAGATATCCCTCCCCAGATTTTTATAGCTGACCCAGACTATTGTTTCTTTTTTTATAAATCTATGGATATTGGTTATTACTTCTCGTGTTTTTAAATGTATCACTTTATTTCCTAATGTGCTGCTAGGAGGCGTCATTTATAAATGCTCTCTGGCAACCAGGAGACAAGCACATTTTGAAACAAGCTGTAGTCTTACCGAGTAGCTCTGTACGTGTTTAGTTGCTCGCAACTGATACGCAACTGACCTGCCCTCCCCTCCAGTTGCAACCGTTCTGAAGTTGACTTGACCAGATACCACTCTGCTTCGCGCGCGCGCGTGTGTGTGTCTAGTGTTTAACGCCCGCTTTTACTACATACGGCACCGCAGGCGATGACACTGATGATACATGAGATGAAGATGGAGCACCGGTGGAATGAGATGGCGGGGGAAACCGGAGATACCGGAGAAAACCCACCCCAGCGCCGTGTTGTCCACCAAAAATCTCACTTTACGGTTGCCTGGGATCGAACCCGGGCCGCCTTGGTGAGAGCCAAGCAGCCTAACCACTGAGCCACGGCGCGGCCACACTGCGCATCACTCTGCACTTTTCAAGATAAAAAAAATACATCTGTAACAGTTTTCCTATATGCATTAACATTTGACATTACTTAGATCTTGTTTAATCCAAGCTCTTATTTATCCAAAATGGCGGAATTCCTAGTTTCGGATACTACAGGGCAGCGTAATTTCGGATGTAGTACTCCAGTTGGAGAACTTAATGTCATGTTGGCACGTTGGCCATAGTAGCTCAATGGTTTAGAGCGGTAGACGGAGACCAGAAGATCCGTGGTTCAAATCCCGGATATGGCATTGAATTTTTCAGTCTGGCTCTACCCTTCACACAGCTAGTGTGAAAGAACAATTAATTTCCATTAATTTTAATGTTTAACTATTCATGCATTTCTTAAATTGGAAGTTGTCGACTTTTTCTTATGTTTTGATCATGAGAAGTGAATATTATTTCAAAGGAACTAATAGCGAGCATCCCTTAAAATATTTGACAATCGCTTAAACCTACTGTACTCCCATGTTCTTATTGTAGCTTCTTTAGTAAGGAAATATGCATTTGGTTATTTCGGTAACGATGTATATTAAGTGTATACCGAGCAGAATGGTTCAGGTGGTTTCACCTGGTTTCCGCATGTGGGAGCTCCGGGTTCGATTCTCGTGGCTGACCTACTTGACCCTTAAGTTCTTTCGTGAGCATTCCCGGGCCACCAGGCAAATGCTGGTTAGATTAATTCTACTCTTCCAATATCCTATCCCTCCATTTCATTTCAATTACCACTTTACATCATCTCTCATTTGGTCTGTTTCAGGGAAGAAGTGTCGGCGGGAGTCTCGGCGTTGCATTACAGGATGATATGATCTGAGGAAACCATTTGGGGCGGCTTCCATCTGTGCTCTCACCTCATCCTTCCTTCCGATGCCCCCTTTAATACATCAAGACCGGTTGAAGTGCCAAATCTCCTAATATGAAGTAGTTAGAGGCATAAGAACATGTTCAGAATAGTTCATGCAAGACTGAGAAGTTCATGTGAATACACACTATATTTTTTATAATCATTACCTTTCATTTCTTGTTATTTTAATTAATTGTTGCTGTGTTCGTTCATGATTTGTTTTTGTTTCTCTTTAATTAATACCCCTTCTTATTTTTATTATTAATACTTTATATTTTAGCAAAAAAGTATACTATGAACAGATTGGTAATGAGTAATAATTAGTACTGTAGCAGTAAACAGAAGCAAATAGAAGTATTTAGCTTATTGTAATACCAAAATGTGGAAAACAAACTCATATTACAAATCACGCAGACGTTAAGTCTGGAGTTGGCATTATTAAAACAGATATGTATAACATATTATGTTTAATTATCGTGTAAAATATACATGAAACCACGCATTACGCTTTTTAACCTAATGACATGGCTTTCAGAAAAGAAAGATAATTATGAAACCTGGCAAATAGCTCATGAGCTTACATGAGAGAAAGTTCACTAATGCCTTTGGGTTGTTAAAAATGGTATAGATAAAATAATATGAGATAAAATTATATAAAAGCAGAATATCAAAGTTCGTATAGTCCATCAAAAGAAGCTTCATCAAACAAAACACATCCGTGCTTCGGATGCTTACCTCAGCCTTAGGACTCAATTTTATTCCCATCAAGGATGGATAATGTTCCTTTATCCAAAATCGATGCTGGGAATGCATGAATGAATATTCTATGAAATGTTAAAAAAACATTCACAATTCTAAACTTTACAAAAATCTCTCCGCCCATTCTTCACTAAGTGCTCAAAAGAGTCCAACGTTGTCATGCCAGATGATGAATGAAATGATGTTTAAATGAGTACAGGGTACATAGGTCTTAGAGTTACGAGACATTCATCTTTCAGGATAAGGGAAAACCTCCAACGTTAAGTCATATCGGACGATGAATGAAATGATGTTCAAACGAGTACAGGGTACAAAGAGCTTAGAGTTACCAGACATGCATCTTTCAGGATAAGAGAAAACCTCCAACGTTAAGTCATATCGGACGATGAATGAAATGATGTTCAAATGAGTACAGGGTACAAAGAGCTTAGAGTTACCAGACATGCATCTTTCAGGATAAGAGAAAACCTCCAACGTTAAGTCATATCGGACGATGAATGAAATGATGTTCAAATGAGTACAGGGTACATAAAGCTTAGAGTTACGAGACATTCATCTTTCAGGATAAGAGAAAACCTCCAACGTTGTCATATCGGACGCTGAAGGAAATGATGTTAAAATGAGTACAGGGTACATAGAGCTTAGAGTTACCAGACATTCATCTTTCAGGTTAAGGGAAAACCTCCAACGTTAAGTCATATCGGACGATGAATGAAATCATGTTCAAATGAGTACAGGGTACATAGAGCTTAGAGTTACCAAACATTCATCTTTCAGCATAAGGTAAAACCTACAAAGTTAAGTCATATCGGACGATGAATGGAATGATGTTCAAATGAGTACAGGATACATAGAGCTTAGTTACCAGACATTCATCTTTCAGGATAAGGGAAAACCTCCAACGTTAAGTCATATCGGAGGATGAATGAAATGATATACAAATGAGTCCAGGGTACATAGAGCTTAAAGTTACAAGACATTCGTGTTTCAGGATACGGGAAAGCCTCCAACGTTAAGTCATATCGGACGATGAATGAAAAGATATACAAATGAGTCCAGGGTACATAGAGCTTAGAGTTACCAGACATTCATCTTTCAGGATACGGAAAGCCTCCAACGTTAAGTCATATCGGACGATGAATGAAATGATGTTCAAATGAGTACAGGGTACATAGAGCTTAGAGTTACGAGACATTCATCTTTCAGGATAAGAGAAAACCTCCAACGTTGTCATATCGGACGCTGAAGGAAATGATGTTAAAATGAGTACAGAGCACATAGAGCTTAGAGTTACCAAACATTCATCTTTCAGGATAAGGGAAAGCCTCCATCGTTAACTCATATCGGACGTTGAAAGAAATGATGTTCAAATGAGTACAGAGCACATAGAGCTTAGAGTTACCAAATATTCATCTTTCAGGATAAGGGAAAGCCTCCAACGTTAAGTCATATCGGACGTTGATGGAAATGATGTTCAAATGAGTACAGGGTACATAGAGCTTAGAGTTACCAAACATTCATCTTTCAGGGTAAGGGAAAGCCTCCAACATTAAGTCATATCGGAAGATGAATGAAATTATGTTCAAATGAGTACAGGGTACATAGAGCTTAGAGTTACCAGACATTCATCTTACAGGATAAGAGAAAGCCTCCAACGTTAAGTCATATCGGACGATGAATGAAATGATGTTCAAATAAGTACAGGGTACATAGAGCTCAGAGTTACCAGACCATTTTGGAGGATAAACGAAAACCTCCAACGTTAAGTCATATCGGACGATGAATGAAATGATGTTCAAAGTACAGAGTACATAGAGCTTAGAGTTACCAGATATTCATCTTTCAGGATAAGGGAGAGCCTTCAACATTGAATCATATCGCAAGGTGATTGAAATGATGTTCAAACGAGTACAGGGTACATAGAACTTAGAGTTATTAGACATTCATATTTCAGAATAAGAAAAAACCTCCAACGATAGGTTGAATGAAATGACGTTCAAATGCGTACAGGGTACATAGATCTTAGTGTTACCAGACATTCATCTTTCAGGATAAGGGGAAGCCTCCAACGTTACGTCATATCGGACGATGAATGAAGTGATGTTCAAATAAGTACATGGTCAATAGGACTTAGCGTTTGCGAGACATTCAACTTTCACAATAAGCGAATAAACCCTATCGATATGAAGTAAACTGATCGAGATTTGAGCTCTTGAGCCCTTGAACATGAAGCAGACATGCTGCGATCCACGCTACATAGGCGAGCTTTCTCCTAGTTCCTCTGCGAGTATAGAAAATTGAAGAGCGAAATATATTTCAAAGCAGCGCTTCAATTGTTTTACAAATCATGCAGGAATTATCATCAGTGAAGTGACGGTGTAGTTACTCAAACAGAAGTTTGTAACTCGGTATGTGTAATCATGGTATACCATATAAGTAACAAAAAATTGTTTTATGTTTTTAAACCTAATGAGCTGTGACATGACTCTCAAAACAGGGAGATAATTAGGAAAGCTGGTAAAAAGTGTCATGAGTTTATAAATACAGAGACGCATGCTGAAGATTTAATGATGCCGTAGGGTATTTAAAAATGGCATAGAATAAGCAGCGCAAGAAAGATTTATTTACAGGCATGTGATGTATCAGTATTTTGAAAATAAAACTTTGCATTTTTCATAAAGTCTATCACTATAGCCTTTTTTTAAAAGTACCAGACTACTGAGAACAAACGGTTTCTTCATTGTTTTCAAGTCCCATTCTGGGAAGAGGTATTTCTTCAACACAAAGTTCCCTGCAAAAGTTAACATGTTTACCTACTACTATTCTTATAATAGGTTATAATTTCATTGACTTTATATTAAATGTAATAAACATTTTCGGAAGTGATTTTATGTACAGCGACAAAAATATACAGAATGTGTCAGAAAAATGTACAGGCTGAACATAAGGTTTCGATACATTTTTCAGCAAACGTAATATTACAAACAAACATAGGTATTGTAAACCATATGACATGGTAACACGTAATCTTACTCTCATTTGATATGACCACCTTGCACTTCCATAGAGGTTTCCTAGTGAGGCACTGCTGCCTCAAACACTTTGTTCAGCATTGCAGCTGTGATGTTGCGCACTCTCTGCCTGATACGCTCCTTAAGAATGGCAATGGAGGTAATTTTAGCTTTGTAGACTTTTGATTTCACGTATCCCCATGCAAAAAGGTCAAGAGGTGTCAGATGTGGGGATTGTGGCGCCCATATGTGGTGTGAACCCCTGCCAATCCATGGACGTGGTAATGTGGTATCAAGGTACTACCGAACAATCACCTTCGGGTGATTACCATTCCCGAAACAGCTTCAGCGAATCCTACTGGGCAAAAATATTACGCTGTGACAAATTGTATTTGCATTGTATATTTATTTTTCAGTAATGGTTATCAGTGATAGAAAATAAACAGAGAGTGAAAAATGTTTAGTCTATTCTCAGAAAATTTGATATTTACATCGAAAATGAAGCTAGTTAGAATGAAGCAATAAGTATTATACAAATATGGCTATTTGTAACAAAAACTGTCACATATCTTAAGAAAAATTATGTTGATTTTTCTTATTACTTGAAATCGACTTAACGCACCCTTGTCCACATTTTCAGTCAAAGAAAACCACAGGAGGAAACAAATTCGTCGTTAAGGATGTTACTATGTTATGTTTTTTCAGTATTACCAATATCTGAAAACGAAACAAACTTAAGAAAGGAATCAACTGCTGGCACTTCAAAAATTCATTACGCTATCTTTATTTTTTAAAATAAATATATTTTGCAAAACCATTAAATCTATCGGGACATTTAATTTTTTTAACAATCTAACTTCAGGATTTATTTCATGGTAAAATGTCCAAAATGGTCTGCTACGGCCGATTTATCAGTCTGTTTATACCTAATGTTACGAAAATGTTCTTTTGTTCTGGTTTCTAAATTACGTTTCGTCCTACCATTGTAAACCCGATCACAATCTAATTGTGATAAATACCAGATTTTTTGTTATTAGGAATTTCATCTTTTTTAGAGAAATGTAGTAAATTTTTAATACCATATTTGTTTTGAGGAACCAAATTCTTTAAAAACTTTTTGAAATCGTCTACTAAACCAAGTATGGTAAGTAAATTTTTTAAAATTATAATCGTCTTTTATTTCTTAAGGGTAGAAATACCATTAACCTTTATTTTATATTTAAAATTTTCAATCTTCTTTTGTATAAAATCGTTATTAAAACAATTAAAGCAGTATTAATATGTTTATAATTTTTATTAAATTCATCTTTATTCAGGGATATATTTATTAATCTATAAATTTAAGTATTAAAAACGGCAAATTTATGTGCAAAAGAGTTAAAGCTTTTATTTCTTATGTAATTATCGATATGAGCAGATTTCCTATAAACACCAAAATCCAATTTATTATTATTGCTTATTATCTTCAAATCCAAAAAAGAAATAAAACCATCAATTTCAGTTTCTTATGTGAATTTTATAGCTTTATCTTGTAAATTTATTAACTTTAAAGCGTCATTTATTCGTTTATCAGGAACAACAGGAAAAAATGTGATCAGCATATGTATAGCAGGTTTTAAAAATGAAAAGGAATGCTTTAACTCATAAAAAGATCAGCAAGAAAAGGTGAAACAGGGTTACCCATTCCTAAGCAAGAGATTTTTTGAAAAAATTCACCAACAGAAGTGAAAAATTTTTGATTCAAACATAAAGTAGTAAGTTCAACAAAATAAACTATTAAATCCTCATGTAAATTTATTTAATTTAATATCCTTTTAAATAAATTAAAAGTTTATCTCTAGGAATACTAGGAAATAGGGCAGTTACAAAAGAAACAATTTTATCAGTCTTAGATAATACAACACTGTCAACCTTTTTAACTAGTTCTAAAGAATGTTTAATACTTAAACTCTCAAATTTATCAAAATTACTAAATGTATTATGTAACCATTTAGCTAAATTTAAATTTGGTGAATTTATACAATTTAAAACAGGTCTCACTTTTATTTCCAGATTTTCTTTGACTGACCACGCGAACAGTTCAACTAATAATAAAATCGACATCATCTTTCTTAAAAATAATTATATTTTTATAATTTATATTCACATTTTATTGGTCTCAGGAATTCCATATGACATTGCTGGAACTGATAAATGGAAGAGATACGAAACAGAAGAATCATCTCTTGTTGATTTAAATTATCAAATAATATGTGTCAAGTAGAACCAGTTATTCTAGGCTTACGTCTTAGCTGCCGAAGAAAATGTAATTTCAAAAGAATCACGTAGCGACCAGCTGTTTCAAGATTGAGTAGACTTCGTTCAGGCGTTGGAGCTTTTTTCACTTTTCAAGGACGTCGTTTTAATTCTGAAAGTTTTTAACCGATGTATTATCAGAAAAAGAGAATTAAATGTGTACAAAATTCGTAGAAATGAATATATCGGAGGAATACTTCATGGTTAAGGACCTTATTGAAGAGAACCAGAGGGGGGTAACCTTACAGCCAACGAAGCAAAACCGCGGAAAAGCCCAGAGGGGAAACCGCCCCCTTCAGCCAAGCGTCCCCAATTGTGTACAGGCAGAAAAGGAACTGAATAGTCGAGCCTTTCTAAGGATTCCCTATCACCAACACGCACTTCCACTGCCACGAGTGTTCGGTAATTTAACTGAGGGTTTTGTCATTGATGAGAGCAAGGTATTCTAAAAATAGCTTAACTGGTTCTTAAATTAAAATCACAAGTACATACTGTAACTAATTATGATAAACTGTCAATTTAAAAAAATACTGTCATTCATTTTGTTATAAAAACAATGTAGTTGGAAAAATGGAGGTTAATATGAAATAGTCGCATATTATGTAACACGTGGTTTAAACATTAAAAAGTTAACTTCATTTCACAAAATTATGATTGATTTAAAAAAACACACAAAACAACTATAAAAACGTTTATAGGCCCAAAACATAGACCAAGTATAGATTAACAGAGAAAATAGCTTTCAATAAATGTAATTTTTTAAATATACTTTGGTGTTAAATTACGCTATATTTCTATTTATACAAATAATAAATGTTTAGCTGCTATCGTTCTCAAAAGTAATTTTAAACTTATTTCTATGCAGTATATTTTGTATGAATATATGGAACATTACATTTCTACGTCGGGTAGTGTAAAATACCTGATATTCCATAATACCGGACACGCCATCTTGGACAATAAACCTATTCAGAAATGGACATAACATCGCCAGCTAAAAGACGACCACAGTATAACAAAGAATTCTTTTAGATGCCATGCTAAAGGTCCCGGCTTCGCTTCCCGGCAGTGGGGGTGCGGATTTTTCTCCGACTAAGATAATTCCTCATCTTCCACAGAGTCTGGAAGTATGAATGAGAGTGCGAATGTGTACGTGATCTAATGATTAAAACTCAACGAATACGAGTTAACACCTTCGATATGTTCCAAAGCAGAACGGCCGCCGATATGACCATTGGGACAAGGAAAAAAAAAAAACTTTTAGTGTATATTTGTACCCTGTACACATTTAAACATCATTTCTCTTATCCTAGAAATGAATGTGGTAACTCTAAGCTCTATGTAGCCTGTACTTATTTGAACATCATTTCATTCATCGTCCGATATGACTTAACGTTGGAGGTTTTCCCTTATCCTGAAAGATTAATGTCTGCTAACTCTAAGCTCTATGTAGCCTGTACTTATTTGAACATCATTTCATTCATCGTCCGATATGACTTAACATTGGAAGTTTTCCCTTATCCTGAAAATAGTATGTCTAGTAAGTGCAAGCTCTATGTACCCTGTACTCATTTTAACATCATTTTGGTCATCATCCGATATGAGTTAACGTTGGAGGACGTAAATTAAAGAAAAAAAAATGCCATCTTTTTGTGAATATCCTTTTTTTTCTGTTCTGATTTTTCAAAACATATTTTTAGTAAAACCCATTATTTTCTATGAAACACAGATTTTCTCCTGCTTATTATACGTAACAAATGAGCGATGCATAATTTAAAATAGCGCAGCAGGATTATTACAGAGGAATTTACGAATAGTTCTCCTTGCCTGGCTGGCCGGAATTATCTGAAAAGTTTAAATGGATAAATAAATAAATAAATAAATAAATAAATAAATAGATAAATAAAATCTGAATATTCTACCCCGGCACCTAGACAACTATACCGGGGCATATATCCAAATTTTCTCTTTATTTTTCCATAAAATCCTTACAAATGTTATAATTATACAAATCTCTCAGAAAGCTACTCTACAAAAATAAAATGAAATAAAATAACAGAAATAAACACAAAAAAGCAAAAAACAAAAGAAAACAACTATAAAAATTACAAAATCCTTATTTCCTAAATCTATATCTAAATCTACTAATTCTGTAGTCCACCATGGCCTCTGCCATCACTCTCTCCCTCCGCCGCCCATGCAGTCAACTCCATTGTTAGATTATTCAATAATTCTTCCCGTCTTATCCTATTTTGTATTCTAGAACTCCTTCTTTGAACTTGTACTATTCTTCGCCTATTATCAACTCTTTCTCCTTTGAATATTTTTACCTCCCATGCTTTCTTACTTACAAAGATAGTCAAAACTTGTAATTTATTTACCAATTGTTGATCTCGAATTATGTCATATACGATATATCCTGCTATCGCATGCCTCTCTTCTTGTTGGTGAATTGCATATCTTCCACATTCAAATACTACATGTTCAGGATTATCTTGTTTGTTACATAATTCACATATATCATTTTCAGTTTTATTGATATTCTTCCAATAGGTCTTATAAGGTCCGTGTCCTGTTATATAATGTATAAATCCCTTTGTTGGTTGAATAAAATTTAATTTTAGTCTCTCTTTGACGTTCTGAAAAATTTCGAACACTCTTCTACCTTCTAGACTTTCTGTCCATTCTTTTTGCCATTTATCTTTTAAACTATTTTTAATCACCCAAGATTTGTTTGTTCTGACTCCAGTTATATTATAAACTTTTTCTAAGTTTCCTTTTTTCGCCCAAAATTTTGCGCCCTTCAATCTTATTAATAAATCAATCGGCCAAATGGCCGTTGTTACTAGCAATGCCATAGTTGGTGTTGTTTTTACAGCTCCTGTCAGACGTAATAATACTTTTCTTTGCGTTCTTCTCAACAATGTTCTTATTTGCACATCATCCATCCTTTCTGCCCAAACTGCTGCCGCATACGTCATAATTGAAGCAAAAATGGTGTTATGATATATCTGTATGTTACGCAATGGAAGTACAAAATTTAAATTGGTTATTCTTGCTAGCTTTAGCATTATTTTCTCTGTTTTCTGCCTAATATACTCCGTGTGTTTTCTGAAATGAAATTTTTCATCTATCATGATACCCAAATATCTCATCTCTTTTTCCCGTTTAATGTTCTGATTATTTATCTTCACTGTAGGATCCCGCTTTAAATTTCCCTTAAAAAGCACATAATTTGACTTCTTTGGTGCAATTTTTAGTTTTGTTCTGAAACACCAATTTGATAATGTATTTGTAACTTCTCTTGCTTTATTTTCTAGCTCTAGTCTGCTCTGTCCATCCATCATTATGACTATGTCATCAGCATACGCTATTACATCCAAAACCTTATGATCTCTTTCCAGTAGTTCTAATAAATCTTCTGATAAAATATCCCAAAAAAGGGGCCCCAAGATAGAACCCTGAGGGCAACCCTTGGTTATCTTCTTCCTAGTTTCAAAATTTGATCCACCAATGAATACTTCTCTATTGGAACAATAATCCTTTAATAAATTATAAATAGTACTTGAATATTTCTTGTCTTTTAAAATGCCGAAAAAATACGGCCACCATAAATTATCAAAAGCGCCCGATATGTCCACAAATAATCCAATTACATAATTCTTTTGGCTTTTTGACACTGTTTCTTGAATTTTTAATATTGCATCCTCAGTTGAATATCCCTTTCTGAAACCAAATTGTTTATTATTCATACCCAGCATCAACCTATTTTCCATTATTCTTTTATATATTAACTGTTCAAAGATCTTGCCAATAGCATTTAATAAACATACTGGTCTGAAAGATTTTGGTTGCGTTCTGTCCTTATCTGCTCCTTTGCACAAAATTACAACCTTTGCCTCCTTCCACAAGTTTGGAAATCTCCCTCTTGCCAAACAATCATTAAACAAGAAACACAAAAACAAGACAATTTCTTCTCGTAGATTATACAAGACTTCATTTATAATACCATATGGACCAGGTGCCTTCTTCTTTTTTAACTTCTGCAGAATTAATTTTATTTCTGTAATATCAAAGGGATAAACAGGATTTCCTGTATACTGCAACATCATCTGGTTTCTTTTTTCAACATGAATATCATCATCTTCTTCCTCTTTATCATCTGGCAATAACGTATGTAATAACAATTCCACCGATTCTTTCCCACTTTCTGTCATCTCTCCATTACCCTTATCTAATGTGGTTAAGATTTCTGGCTTCTTAATTTTATCCATAATAATTTTATACGGTTGTCCCCAGACATCTTGTTTTAAATTATTTTCAACGAACTGTTCCCAATGTTGTTTTCTGGTGTAGTTTAAATGGATAGTTGTAAATTCTGAGATAGCGCTGTCCCCACAAAAAACGAAGAGGAATGCATGTATTATGCAAGTTGAATGTATTAATAAATTGTGCTACTCGGTTAATTCCCATGTTAGTTATAGTTAGACCGCTTAAAGGATATATGCAATATAGCTTCCTTTGGATGACATTGCCCGAGGGAGACATTCAAAGTGTTTACAAAATCAAAGAAGGAGTAATTTAAAAAAAAATATGTAAATGATTTTTCTAAATATTCCGACCTACATAAATATATTTTTGCTTTCCATTAAGCTGTCTTTAAAGCAATTGTGTCATTCTTCCTGAGGCACAAGGTTTTTCTAATATTCCACCACATAATAGAGCTGCGTTCAAGTTATAGCACATCCTAATTTTTTTCTCAGCACTGGGAGCAAATAGGAACTTCCGGTTTCTTTAAACTACACGTAGAACTCTTTGTGAATGAGTGACAGAGATGGCAGCACTGTACACAATAGAACTCCAGTGACAGCGACGAGAGTTAAGACCCTTTTTGATACTTAAAATTGCGACAGGAACAACATCTAATCACTGTGTAACTTTAGGTTATGTTTCATTGATGCACTAAACCAAGAACATTCTTAAGTTTCATAATAATAAATACAAAATTCGTCACCAATAACGAAATTGCAAAACAAATTGTAAATGCCATGCATTCTTGTTTCTGATCCGGAGTCACTTAATGTGGAATCCATCTGCCACGAAGCATTTTCATGTCTAATTCTTGATGTTAAGTTGTAAATATTAGGGTTTGGTCAACACCAGTTTTTCTCGATAGTTCGATAATCGATATCGACATATCTAGTTCTAGTTTCAACATAAAATAGAATGCTGTAACGGTAGCTTTTGTTTGAAATGAGTTTTGTTTTCAAATCTATTAGTGGGCCATGTAATGACAATACAAAAATGAAGGGTTACTAGGGGAAGAAAATCAATAATCTTGATAGATATATGTTCTGTAATCTTCTTTCTTGACGATGGAAAAATATCGCGATGAATGTAAAAGTTTTTGTAGCTGAAAATGAATAATCTTCAAAAAGAGATATTCTGTAATTTTTATAGTGATGAGTGGACATGCAGGAATGACGAAAACCATTTATTAAGGAAGTAAGAATTTATCAATAATCTAGAGGTAACCTGCAATGATTGACTAGGAAAGAACGTTTGAGTAAAATATAATCCAGTTTAGAAAATTAAATTATATATAATATATATAATAAAATTGAATTTATCCAAAATTTTATTTATGTCACTAGAAACCACAGCTGAAAACAAGAGATCTCATTACTCTTATTTAATCAAACACAATCTTCGAGAAACAACTCAAAATACAACGAAGAAATACCGCTGCAATGCTGAGAGACTGGCATTTATTGAGACAAAAATTAAAACCTTCATGCCCGACTTCACCAACAGATGTTAAAATCGACGTTAACAAATGTAACGTAACAATTGTCACAGCGCTGAAACTAATGTTAAATTTCTTGCATTTCACCAACCTGTTTCCTTAAAATGTTGACAAACCTGTGTTAACGTCAAGAAACTTGTAAATATCACAGTTATAGAAGGCTATGGATGATTTTCTGAACGTGTTCCGATGCGCTTTTGTTTTCATTTTCGTCTGCACAAATAGCGGATGAACAAAATCATAAATAAAGCCGTGAGACAAATTTCTCATCGACTGAGAAAGAATTGTTAATTGAAATGGTGACGAAGTGTAAGGATATCGTAGAAAATAAGAGGACGTATGCAGTGAATGTAAAAGAGAAAGATGTCGCTGGGAAAATATTCTAAACGAATTTAATTCAAATGCATGTGTCACTACTACAAGCACCAAACAACTTGTCAGGATTACATAAATTTAAAACGAGGTGCAAAGAACAAGTGACTTAAACGTTTCAAGACGGGAGGTGAACAATTTATTATCCGCATAATTCAGTGAATTATAAAATCGCAAAGTTATTAATACTTGAAGCAAAGGCGAGATCGGCATATTCCTTTCGATGCATGTTCTAACCTCTCTTGTACTTCCGCAGTAACCTCCATAGCAACATGTTTCGACAGTCTATACCTCTGTAGAACATTTTCTTCTGATAGTTCCTCAAAATCATTTCTCCTCATAGGCCGTACTCTATTACGAATGCCATTTAGACGGTCTTAAATATAGCAAATCGACATCAACAGCTGAGTTCATGCTCGCCATCTTGGCTATTTACAATTGTTAAGGACTTAACATTGGAAATTGGGTTTGTTAGTTTAACATGATATTTAACAAGAGTGTTCCGCTAACTCTTGTTGGTGAAATGCAATTTTTGTTTTAGCTATTGCTAAACTCGTGTTAAGTCTTAACTTTTGTTGGTGAAATCGGGCATAAGTGTACTTATTTTAAAAGCTACATTAGACATTTATAAGCAAACTGTCCACTTATATAAGCTTTGTTCAAAAATACTAGCATTCTCACACTAACGTAGTCAGGTCTACTTCTTTTTCTATCACATATGAGGCCTGCTGTGCAGAGAAAACTGCTACAGCAGTTTTATTTGTGGAGATTTCCAATTTGTTTTCTAGTAATCCAGTCCAGTAGAAGGAGGAGGTGACAAATCTTTGTTGAGATGGGTAGTGATTTCTTCTTGGCTACTGTTACCTGACAGTTGACACACGATTATTTTCTTGTGTGATGTTACTGCACACGTACCACATTGCTGGTAAATTCTGGGGCTTTGCAATGCTATACTTGCGTCAGTAATATATTGTGATTCAATAATAAAACTGTATAGCCACCACCGATGTATCGAGCGAATTTTCTGAAATATCATTCCATGGAAATATAATAAGTAGAGCCCGGATTTTTTTATTTTTTTTATTTCTTTTTTTTTTTATTTTACGTCCTCCAACGTTAAGTTATATCGGACGGCGAATGAAGTGGGTGAAATAATTCTCAAATGAGTCTAGGGTCCATGGATCTTAGGGCTTTTCGACATTCGTCTTTAAGCATAAGGGATAACCGCAGAAAATAAAACCTTGTCCTGGTAACTCACCCTGCCCGAAATTCGAAGATCGGACCTCCTGAACGTGAGGCAGACACGCTACAGAGGCGGCCTATAGCCCGGATTTTTAACCAAAATGCTTATAAATATTTTTTTAATACAGCGTTTGCTTGCTTATTTTATCCAAATCATATTAATTTAAAAATAAATTTACATTCCTAACCATCACCGTCTCGCCGAAACAGTCAGGAGTCGATATAAAAACGTGGATCATATTGTCGACAGTGTACTATCGCAGATTAGGGTTCAAAAATGTCATGAAGTCCTTCCAAAATTGTCTTTACCTCCTCAGTCAGTTTTAACCCGCTCGGGTTCTTGGTTAAAGGCTGTGTCGTTCTACACAGAACATTTCAATGAAACAAAACAGTGTTGTACTCCTTAGATGTAACATCGCCACAGCACAAGAATGTTTTGCTAATACTGGCATCCAAGATAAGATAGCGTACATCCATAACCGCTTCTCCAAAATACCTGCTATTATAACACAGTTGGAAACTCGAAATAATACCTTGGAGCACTCACTTTTTTTGATATATGAACTTTCAGTAACGTTGTCTTCCGAAACTCGCAGTATTGCTAAAAGTGCCTTTGAGATACTCAGTAAAGTGATAATGAAATACTCTGGTTACGAGACACTGTAAAATTTCTACAAAACTTTCTGGTACAGAAGCGTATATCTAAGGGAAATTCATTCAAAAAAGATCTGTGGTGCCTTTCGCATGTTCCACTAACGTCATGCGACGCTGAGACATCCTTTTCACATGAAAAACGCAGGAGCTTCCAACAAGAAAATCTCAAAAGGGTCCCGGTTCGATTCCCGGCTGCAGAGGTGGGAATTTTTCTCCAACCAAGATAATTCCCCATCTTCCCCAGAGTGTGGAAGTATGAATGAGAGTGCGAATGTGTACGTGATCTAATGATTAAAACCAAAGATAACGAGTTAACACCTTCGATATGTTCCAAAGGAGAACGACCGCCGATATGACCATTGCAGTTAAAGAGTTTCTCCGATCAAGATAATACCTCATCTTCCCCAGAGTCTGGAAGTATGAATGAGAGTGTGAATGTGTACGTGATCTAATGATTAAAACCAAAGATAACGAGTTAACACCTTCGATATGTTCCAAAGGAGAACGACCGCCGATATGACCATTGCAGTTAAAGGCTTTCTCCGACCAAGATAATGCATCATCTTCCCCAGAGTCTGGAAGTATGAATGAGAGTGTGAATGTGTACGTGATCTAATGATTAAAACACAACGAATACGAGTTAACACCTTCGATATGTTCCAAAGGAGAACGGCCGCCGATATGACCATTGCAGTTAAAGGCTTTCTCCGACCAAGATAATTCCCCATCTTCCCCAGAGTCTGGAAGTATGAATGAGAGTGTGAATGTGTACGTGATCTAATGATTAAAACCCAACGAATACGAGTTAACACCTTCGATATGTTCCAAAGGAGAACGACCGCCGATATGGCCATTGTAGTTAAAGGCGGGATATAAAGGAACAAAAACAAATTTAAAGATAACTCTCTCGTGTACTGTAACAAGCGTAAGGTAAAAATGCTACCAAACAATACGTTTATGATTAAATTTTTTTATTTGCTTATTTGGTGCTTATTTGTTTCATTTTCGTGCTTATTTGCTTGCTTATTTCATTTGTTTGTGCTTACAAATCCCATCTCTAATAATGAGTAACCAGGTATTGAAATTGAGGCCCCATCAGAGACGTATTTAAGGGGGCTTCGGGGGGTCCGGGTCCCCCCCCCCAAATGAGTTACTGTTTCAAACTTTTAATAAATATTTGAAATAAAATTTAGTTTAAAAGAAATCGAAAAAGTGTACAATGTGCAAGGCCTCTCTACAGACTTTATCCAAAGAAACAAGACAAAAACAAACATTTCTAAGAACAATTTGCAGAAGCCATGGTGGAGAAAGTCATGTGAATATAATTTTTTTTTTAATTTTTACTAACATGATATTAAACATCCCTGATTAGTTATTTATGAAAAGCAAATAATTCAACGTAGACTTTTTCGAGCGCCCCCCCCCCCCCAGAAATTGACTTCTAAATACGTGCCCGGGCCCCATCCCTAGTCGGTATGTTTGCACCTAAGTTACTTTTTTTTTAATTTACGGTGATATAAGTCATCGGACGGTGAATGAATTGGATGAAATGATGCCCAAATGAGTCCAGGGTCCAAGGAGCTTAGAGTTACCCGAAATTCATCTTGAAGGATAAGGGGAAACCCCGGAAAAACCTTATCCTTATTCATCCTGACCGAGATTCGAAGACCTCTTGAACGTGAGGCAGACATGCTATCACCACGCTACGCAGGCGGGCTGCCTAATTTAAATACCCAACGTCGTCCCAATAAATATAAAATTTGTCAGTCCAGTTTCTTCAAGCATTTCTCGAACAGCGGTAATACTTTCATCAGCAACATCAGTTTTTGGACGTACAAAACAAATGTATCACTAAAAAAGCCGATCTCTCATAAATTCGCACTGAAATCTGCTCGATTTAAATTCATTTTCGGGTGAACAGAAAATCTTTAAATGATAGCAAACCAAAGAGAAACTGGAAAACAATATCCGACAATCAACTCTCAAAACGTTATAAAATAGCTGTCAGATATAATCAAATATCATACATGTGCATTTAACACGTAATTACTACAAAGTTTAAACTACAAAACGTGGACAAATACAATAAATCAAATGCATGGTTATTTGAGCTTTATTACATCATTCATTGCGTCAGTTCACCTGGGTTCACCCTGCAGTAACCGATTCAGGTAACCAACAAGTTATCGCACATTTTGAATACATTTATTAGTTTTATAGGACCGAAATTTCACGGAGGTCTGCTGTAAAAAAGGCATGTTTAGAAAAAATCTACGTGCGTTTGTGTAACAAATTTGGTAATAAATATCAGCATCGTCCAAGAATAATTTTAAGAAAATTCCGCACATATGTAATTTTTACTTCAAAGAATTCTTTTTACGAAAACTTTTATGTATGAGGTATTTTAATGAAAATAAAATGTACATTTTGAATTTTAATGAAATGTCCTTAGAAATCCTTTTATCGCGGAATAATTTTATAAAATCTGTAAATCGTGAGACAAACTTACACAAAATATTAATATAAAACAAAATAGTTCTCGTTCAAATATACAATGCATGTACACAATTTTAACTATTATGACAGTACGTGTCATTTGTTTGAATTTTGCAATCCTTAAATCCTTCTCAAATATAAAGCAACTTTTCTTTATCTCCTAGCATGCAAGGAGAAGGGAATTTCAAAGACGTGATCAGTTGTTTAAACATTTGACGATCACTTAATTGCTACTGCATTCCGATATTCGTTTGTACTTGTGGAGAACTGGTAATAAGTGCAGCTGGGATTTATATGCACGCATCTATACACTAAATTCTTCAAAATATACTCTAAAAACATTCAGTCTATTTAGTATTTGTCGTGTTTATTGCAATAAACAGATGTGTTTCATCGTCTGGAAGAAGCGATGTTCTTCTGTCACTTAATGTGCTTTTACGAGATGAGCAGTTGTTTTTACATATTGCGTAAAGTTTCAGGGCACCTATAACAATGGTATAAAATAAATTAGGTTTATTTTAGTTAAATAAGTTTATGCTTCGAAAATCGAATTGATTTTTAAAATATTCTGAAAATACAAAAGTAGAATGTTTTAACACACACAGTACGCAAGTATTACTATAACTTTTATGTGAATAATTTAACTTATGTTCAGTGTATATCCACATTTAATGTGGGTAGGATAAAAATGTAATTAAATAACAAATTCCACCTCTGGCTGAAGAGTAAACCTAGATATCTGAGCAATTGACTTTGGAGGCAGAGAAAATACCGCCTTACACATCGACCGAGGGTTTTACCCTTGAAACAATTACCCATGACAACTTGTGTGCACTCCCTTACTGTTTTGTGTTGACCTTTGGATTGTTTTTAAATTTACATGCTTGATCGTAACTACAGGAGCATTCTTGCCTTAAAAATGCCACCTTACAGACCGAAACGGAACTAGAATAAAAACTTGATCACGCAATTTCACTGGCATTTTTTTCACATCCTTACTTGTTTATGAAATAGGTGTTCATTTAGTAGTCAAAATAAATACAACAAATTCCCCCGTGCAACAGAAAAAAAAAAAAATTCAAAACTCTCGTAAAATTATTACACATTTATTTATTCATTTCCAAATTTCCATCGTCTGCATGATTAAACCTGTCATTTCTGCAAAGAAATGCAATATGAAGTAATATTAAAAAACGTTTTTTTTTCTTCTTTTTTTGCATAAAAACCTGATTGCATCGAACTTGAAGAAGCGTGTTTTGCAAAATATATTTTGAAACAACAGTAGCTTAAAAGTAGCAGTGGTCCTCACCAGTTTTTCTCGATAGTCGATATTGTGATTTCTACTTGTAGTTCCAATACAAAATAGAATGTTATGACGCTAATAAAATTAAATAGCTGCACATATTTAATTAGACAAAATTAAAACCATCAATGTCCTTATTTTTAAACTCTACATTACCAAAATTGAAAGGAAAATGCATTGTAGAAATAGTCCATTTGTATAACTTTTGTTCAAAAATACTATCATTTTCACTCTTTCGGGGTCAATTCTGTTACATATACGTCCTGCCAGAGAAAACTGTTGCAGATAAAATACGCAAATATTTAACGGCTAAGTTTTTTAGTTTTGGAAATTTTGAATTTATTTTCCAGTAATCCAGTGTACTAGAAAGGAATTTACATATGGAGGAATCTGGACTAACGTGAAAAATTAATATATTATACTTCCTTAATATAACTAAAAATATTGAAATTAATAAAATAGTTTATTTTATTCTTTAGGAAAATAAATATTGAAATTAAATTTTACTGTCTAAAGTTGGATATTCATATACAGAACATGTAGTAAAATTGCAGCTTGGTATCTGATACAAAAGCTGAGATTGTAAGTCAGATATTTGAAGAAATGTGATTTTCCAGAAATTGCGTTTAGTAGATTTTATCGTGTCTTAGTGTAACCCTGGGCCATATGAGAGGTTATCTGGGTCTTCCTCCTCTTCAAACACGGCCATAGCATTTTATTCACACAACAGATTCATTGATAAGTCGTTACAATAGACAAACATTCACTATTATATTTAGAGGATCATTTCATTTTTTATAAAGTTCAAAGCATGACTGCATTTTCTTTTTCGAAGAATTAATTGGAACATCATGTTTTAGGTTAGTGCCCGTTAACGTATTGTTTATAATTACAGTTTTAGACTTGCCAACATTCTTATTTTTCTTAAAAAAACTTTTGTTCTTGTCATTATGGCTGATTTTACCAATTCGTTTTTACAAAACGAATTCAATACCTATAATTCAATAAAAACATAGGAGAAGCATGTAAAACAACAAGCATTAAAAAGAAATTAAAACAGATCAGCCAACAGCATAGATTGAGAATAAAAAGTGTCCCACTCATCACAAAAAAATTCCCATTTTGATAGCTCTTACAGAAAAAAATATTACAGCTCTCAAAAGTTACACGTCTTTTATGGACTTTTGACAGAAGCAACACGTTAGAGCAAGCGTAATTAAAGTGGCTTCTAAATCAGTAAACTGCATGCAACATTTTAATCGTAGAAAAATGCAGATTGATGTGAGACCAAAATATAAAATTGCCAATTTTATGGTTTTCTGGCCATTCCGTACCGCCTTAAGCTGCAAGATTCTCTCATCTTATCTGATTAAGTATTTGATTCATTTGAAATGTAATAAGTCCAGTAAGTGCAGAGCTAGGAAGTTAGTACCGATTTCTTTGAGCAGTGTAAGAGCGGCCAGGCATGGTTATACCACGTAGCGCTACTAGCAAGGGGAAGGTTCATCGTAGAATACAACTCATTACCAGAGCTAGGAAGTTAGTACCGATTTCCTTGAGCAGTGTAAGAGCGGCCGGCATGGCTATATCACGCAGCGCTACTAGCAAGGACAAGGTTCATCGTAGAATACAACTCATTACCAGAGCTAGAAAGTTCGTACCGATTTCCTTGAGCAGTGTAAGAGCGGCCAGGCATGGCTATACCACGCAGCGCTACTAGCAAGGGCAAAGTTCATCGTAGAATACAACTCATTACCAGAGCTAGGAAGTTCGTACCGATTTCCTTGAGCAGTGTAAGAGCGACCAGGCATGGCTATACCACGCAGCGCTACTAGCAAGGGCAAGGTACATCGTAGAATACAACTCATTACCAGAGCTAGGAAGTTCGTACCGATTTCCTTGAGCAGTGTAAGAGCAACCAGGAATGTCTATACCACATAGCAAGGGCAAGGTTCATCGTAGAATACAACTCATTACTACAAAACAGATGTAACTGTATGACACAGAGCACTTTGGTAGGAAGGAAGACATTCGAGTAACATCTTTGTTGTGCTTCAAAGATGAGCAACTAAATTTGCTATACAACCATTGTATGTTTTCTAGAAGTGTACTTATCCATGTCTTTATATACTTCATTATTTACATTTACATTTCAGTGGGATACTTCAGAAGACATGGAAAAAAAGGAGAAGCAAGATCGAGAAACTAAATTATCTGAAATCATGAACGAATTTGCAACAGATTATCAATCAACTAAATCTTGTTTTACATAGAATGGGTTTTTCATTTGATAGGCTTCAGAGGTACATTATTGTTTTTAGTAATACGCCCGCAGATGAGTATATATGTAGTAAAATTCCTGCTTTGGTATTTTGTCTGGTAAATCTTCAGATATTTAAGAAATTAATTTTATTATTTGGATATTATTTTACATTTGATCAGGAAATGTTACAATCCGCATTATAATTGTTTGGATGTTGTCACAATGTGTCTATTTAAATAATGGGATCAGCCAGAGGCAAACCCGTATGCACTACACAAGAAAATTGTATGTTGTACATAATCTAAATAGATGTGCATTTAAGAATGTCTCATAAGTCAACCGGACAACCAGTTTCAATTTCTCTCCGCTGGACGTTTCTTATCTATAACTTGTTTGGATGCCGGGAGAGAATCAGTCGCAACCTTCATAGGGAACGACGAGCGGTAAGAACTTACTAGCCCGGGTCATAACTCTGATACGTACGAGTAGTATATAATTAAAATGTTATTACAACGTAAATTTGGGAACTATATTCAAATAAACGCAAATCCTTTTTGCATCAGAAAATAACTTATTGGACGACAGCAATGTTAGGTTTGTCTAGTCATGTGACAGTTGAGAAATAAGCGGCGGACAGTTGTAAGTTAGAAATAAAATTTGAGATCTTCTAGGGAAACAAGCAAGGTGATAATATAAACAAAGACAAAACACTATCAAAATTCGCATTACTGAACAAAAGACTGTTTTCAGTAAATTAAATGCCAGGTCAGAAGATGGCGTGAGTATAGAAAATTAACGTAACTACCTAACTTGATTATCAAGTTGTATAGATCTGTGCTTCTTAAATTGACGGACTTCCATTTTTAAGGCCGGGTTCCAAGAGCAGCTGAACTGAAATCCTGCCTCACGATTAAGCGTTCCCCTCTCGAAGGAAATAGGCAAAGCCTCCTTAACTCTGCGCACCCGTGATTATTTCAGTGATGCGAGTATTGATGGTGTTTTGTCTTTCTTTATATTATCATCTGGCTTGTTTTCCAAGAATATCTCGAACAAATTTTCATATATTTTTATTAAACAATGAGTAACGCATTTAAACTAAAGATAAGTTTTCAAAAATCCAACAAATTGCAATTTCAATCCAAATAAGACTTAATTCTACCGTGTAAACACTACAGACAGATAAAATCGTTGATTATCGATATCATAGATGTACTCAGTTGCTTCGTATTGTTGTAGAAGAATCTTCAGCAGTGTATAAGTGGTGTAAAGGAAAGGAAATAAACTTCAAGCTTTGCTGATGGGATTGTGGTTAGGTATGAAATAAATTGCATCAATTACAGAAATAAAAATAAAACTTTCATATGTTTTACGTATTTTTCTTACGAACTTCCAATGTATTTATAAATAAACACGCACCAGTTACATGTTTGCAACATTATTATTGTTTATCACTTTTTTATGGTAACATTATTTTGCACCGGAGGAAGAGATTTGCTATTATCATTTTGTGCGTCTGAAATATCCGCACAGTTCGGCCAATTTCATTCACCAAACTCTTGACAAGAGTGTTATGTTTCAGGAAACGGTTTTAACTCTTCAATGTGGAAAACAAATGAAACCAAAATGTTTTTACATTCAGTTGATCACTTCTGTGTTCAACTTAAATTAAATTCGAACATACAAATGCGTATTTAGGAGCTAAAAAATTAAAATAAATACTACACAAAATCATTTACAGGTGTTGTTTGGTCAAATGACAACATATATCTGTTCTGGGTTTCAAATCTGAATGAGATCGTTGTTATTGATCTCTGTAGTTTAAAGCTTTGTTCAATATTTTATTTATATAAAAATGACCCATATTACATCATATATTAAGTTTTACAGATACGATAAGCATCGTTGGCTTTGGTATCAGCTTATGTGGCTTTTTTATTCTCCCCCTTTCAGTGAAGGCTGTCAAAAAACTGCAATCTGTATCCATCGCGTTCCAAAGTGAATTGTACCTCTGTACGGGGTGGGTTCTAAGACAATGGAATTAAGTGCGACGCGGAACGAAAAAAAAAAGAACACTATCTGGCACATTTAGTGTGTCTTTCCTCCGCGAGGGCACGGCACAATGCAAAAAGGAACGGGATGAACACGAGACAAAAAACAAAAAACAAAGCCTTCCCAAAGATAAAAATATATATGTATATTATATAATCATATTAAAACCACACGACGGATTTGGTTTCCTCACAAAACATAGTTCCATTTCTACGTGAAACTAACAGCTAGAATCGATTTACGAGTAGTTTCCCCACAATTAAAGAACAAAGTAGGCCTATACAGTATTGTTTAGTATCAGCGTGATTTCTTTTTTAATGTCATAAAAATTGAATATTTCTAATTTTCAGTCATCTGCTTTGAAAGCAGTACATTTATAATATTACATCGGTTAATGAGGTAATAAATAATTAACTAAAGTCTTACATAAGTATTTATAATATGTAACACGTAAGTTTTCTTTTTTTCTTTACTCTGCGGCACACATTGTTTAAAAATATGAATTCAGTTCAGTTAGTTTGGACAATGACTGTGACCGCCACTTGTAGTTTCAGTTTTGGTTAACGAAATTAAGATTCTGTTAGTACTTGCAACAAAACAATTGCATAAACTTTCTGTGTAACGATAAGCAGTGATAAAACAAGTGACAAACTGATAAGTAGTTAATGGAACGAAACCAAAATGGCGGTCAAGTTATATGTATCGATATTATATCGAACTAGAGTAATTATTTCTTGTTCCAAAACTTCTGCAGGTATTGCTGCAAAGACATTAAATCACAAATAATGTTTGTTTTTATTATTATTATTACTTTTTTTTGTTTGCTCTCCTACCAAATGACTTGAGAGCATTTCCCAAAAGTGTTCATTTTTAAAAAAATACACATTCACAATAAACACTACACTTTTCTCTCTCTCTCCTCTTTAGTAGTGAATAATGAGCTTTGGAAATGTACACACTATATTTTACAGACTCACTCACTTCTCCCACAGACACAATGATAATAATTATGACATGTCACATATAAGCGCCATGATTGTCTGTCAAGTGGAAGGCCATTCTTCCACTGCGCTCACTTTTACTACAATTTCCTTGCTGTTTAATCTCAAAAGGCGTTAAGGCCATTAACATAATTGATTTAAAGAGACTTAAGAAATGTTTAAAAGAGCTAACACTGTGAGCTCTTCGTTTGTTTAGCCTTAAAAGAAACAAATAAACAATCCGAGATAATAACTGGAAGAAGTTATTTACCATGGTGTTTGCTGTCACCAACATTTGGCTTGTATAGTCTAAGTACAAAACAAATATTATTTGGTATCCGAGGAACACTACCTGTTTCACATCAACCCACCACATATCAGAACCCCTGCATCAACATTTTGTATTTGCCTAAAAAGCAAAGTTTTGAATTTGTAGCCTTCATTTTTCCAACGTACTTCTGTACGAAAAAATATATTTGTTGGGTGAACTTTTACAGGAAGACAATTGGTTCATATGTATATCTGATATGTTACGACAAATGATATGGATACACAAAATTCTATATGTCGATATACTTGAATACTTCTAATCACGTGTTGCATCTCATTTACTGGCCTTTTCTCTATAAACAGTTGAATGTCGCAGGGAATTCCTTCGCTCACATCAATGAAATTGCTCTCTGCGTCGCAAATGTTTTAAAATTTCATCCAAGGAAGTCTTAAGATTATATAATTTATAAAGTTCATAGCTGAAAATTATCAGGAAAGCATATTAATTTGTTTCCTCGTTTGCAAAATGCTACAATGTTGCAAGAACTTACAGTATTGCATTTTTATCTAGAACAACATGGATTCCAGTAAAATGGAAGCCATTTTCTTAACACTGAAATGGCACAAATCACTTCTGAATTTATAATAAGATCTTAGTTTTAGAATGGACTAGCTTTTCCAAATATAATTATAACTTTTTATTTGGAATTATAATTTATCTTTTATCTTTTGATGAATTTACTTGTTGCGGGTTTTAAAATTTAATTCTGATTTTGTAAGTAAGTTTTAATTCTTTCTTGATTTGTATATCAAAACGTTAATTTAAATTTAGAAATTATAAAACACCTAAGATGGATATTCTCGTAATTGCGGTTCTAAAATTTTAAAACAAGAATTTTCTTTACATAAATAAAGCAGAGTGTGTAGTTTTTGCTGCGAATATAAAAGCCTGGTATAAATGCCATATAATAAATCAAAATAATATGTTTTTAAACTGTGTGCAAGAAATGTTCATGTATGTCATTAAAATCCCAGAAAAATACATATTTTTAAACTAATGAAAGAATTGTAAGGAAAACAAAAAAGTTTGGAGAAAATTATATAGTTATCTGAAAAAAAATCTAAATAATCCTTAAAAATTACGTTATTTTTCAAAATTCATCTCATGGTTTCTACAAAACTTCCTCTGGTTAAGTAACCATTGCCTTTATATTTTGCAGCGTCCCCTAGATATGCGGATTGCATCGCTGCCAAAGTTTAATCTAAATTTGAAATTCCCAATTGGTCGAAGTGACAGCTAGTAGGCAATGCACCTATAAAACCGGATGGAAGTACGAAAAAAGTGCAATTTAAGATTAATTTTGTCTTTGATTGGCCACTTAAATACTCTGGGAGCCAGTAGTGTAATACGTATGGCAAATTTGATTTTTTTTTTTCAAAAGTATTATCTTTAAGTTATAAAAGCATCAAATTTCATGACGAATTTTAAATTCCCTAAATATCTTATTTTTTTTACATAAGTACGCATTATTAAATTAAAAAATAAATGTTTATTTTTATATTTTGAAAAGGTCCGCTGTAAACTTCTTTCCCACAAACGATTAAATCTACAATAATATTTTGAATATAATTTAAAAAATTTATTCCAAACAAAGGACATATTAAATTAACATAGTAATGGTTCATATCACGAAACATTATACATCTCAAAAATATTTCTAATTTTGTGAAATTCATTCGTAATATATTAGCATGCGATAAAAGTTTGAAGTGACTCAAATTAAAATTCTTAATTTTAAAGCTTTTCAGTGCTGGCTTGACTCAAGATTAACAATAAATGAAATTTTCACTGAGAAAAATTTCATTATTACTTGATGCTAAAAAACAAATATCTTACACCTACTTCATATATTCCTGAAAGCCTCAAGGTGCAGAGAATCTTATATTGATGTTCTTTTAAATGCATGCCCCATTGTAATTAATAACAAAGCAACTTTTAACCAGGTTCTATTTCCTAAAACTTCCTTGCAATGAACTTTTAATGGTAGTGTGTAATTCAGGCGACAAAAGTTTCATATCTGAAGAAATTTGAGAAAAAGCTAATTTTAGTTTAATATCGTAGGTGTCGTAAAAGTTTGTTTCTTCTTTTTCAAATAACTAAAGAAAAACTGAACATCGCGAAGTAATCGACCGATAGTCAAAGAGATTATAATATAAAGTCTTTGACACTATATCAGAGTAGGCGTTCCTGAAGATTGATGTGTTTTTGTCTCGCAAATTTTAACTTTATTCTTCTGTTTGACCTGCTATATTGACTTTGGTAAAAATAACTCGAATTTTTGCAGAGATTACTCATGTCTAACAGTAAAAGGCCTACTTTTCAGTAACAAAAGTATCGCGTAATGATGTGTTCTTGTTTCATATTGACTCTGGTAGAGATAATACGATTTTTTGCAGAGATTACTCATATCCAGCTGTAAAAGGCCTACTTTTCAGTAACTAAAGTATCGCGTAATGGTGTGTTCTTGTTTCATATTGACTCTGGTAGAGATAATACGACTTTTTGCAGAGATTATTCATGTCTAACAGTAACGGGCATACTTTTCAGTTACAAAAGAATCCCGTAATGATGTGTTTGTCTTATATGATCTCCGGTAGAGATAATTCGACTCTTTACAGAGATTATTCATGTCAAACAGTAAAAGGTATACTTTTCAGTAACAAAAGTATCGCGTAATGATGTGATTTTGTTGCATATTGACTTTGGTAGAGATAATTCGATTCTTTGCAGAAATTATTCACGTCTAACAGCAAAAGGCCTACTTTTCAGTGACAAAAGTGTCGCGTAATGATGTATTTTTCTTACGGTGGCGGAAAAAATAAATTATTACTAATTTATAAGTGTTAAGGCAAGCAAGATGAAACTTTATTACCTTGATTAGTATCTATGGAAACGAGAGCTAGGAAACAAATGACACCCGTTTATCTCAGCTAAGATTATATTACCTACGCTGTCAAAAGAAGATTTTTTGCGTTTGGAATTTGATAGAAAAGAATGTAGATGTAATAACTCCTAATCATGGTAACTTTGGAATACGTGTTTTACAAACACCTCTGTGTTACTGCTTTTGGAACGATAGTATAAAACAAAAAATAATCAATGCAGGGATTCTTAAGTATGAGGTGGGTTGCAATATGAACGTTAATATAACTCACGACGGCAGGCGTTTAGACGTCTGTGCCACAGCCCTCCTGGTACCCCTCGTCGGGGGAGTTCCGGCTACTCGAGAGGACGCGCTTCAACGCCGTGACGGGTGGCAGGACGGGGACCCCTCTTTGCCACACCCGTAACGTCTTGGCGTTCGGCGGCGCCCCGCTGCTTCCGGTGGGAGACGTGGACGAGGTGGCTCCTACCTCCCTCAGCTTCTGGTCCACCGCCGAGGGGATGATGGGCAGACCGTAGTCCGAGGGGTAGCCGACGACGCTGGTGCTGCTGCCGTGGTGGTGATGATGTCGCGGGAACGTCCTGCAGCTGTACTCGTCGTCTTCGGTAGAGATGCCACCAAGGCTGGTACCATCCCCGATGATCGGAGTCTTGTCGTCGTAGCCGCCACTGAATCCCAGAGCAGCCGTCGTGCTCGAGGTTCTCCTGATGAACAGATCGGGAGATGCATTCAGACTAGATGGTTGGTTCTGATCCCAAAGGCCCGAGGGATACAGTGAGTCGCAGGCCCGGCTGTATTCGCCACTACCGGGCCTGACTTCGCCTATCGGAGACGTTTCGTCAGGTATCCCGGTTTCTCCCTCGCCGGACTGCTGCGGCTGCTGCTGCCCTGCATGTCCGTTAGGTAACTGAACACCTCCTGGTGCTGGCGTAGTTATGCTTCCAATCCCGCCTAGCCGTTTTGTGTCCCTAATCAGGTCAGGATTGTTGGGTCCCGGAGCGACGGACGTCGCCGATGTGAAGCATGGAGCTGCGTTAATGACACTTCCATTTCCGTCATAATGACTCGTGGTGTAGGCTAATTCTGTCAGCCGTGGAGGTTTCTGCACTGGGTTACAAGCCACCTTCAGGTCGTTTGGGACAACCTTGTGCTCCGCGAAGGACGTGTCGCAGTTGTTGGCGGCTGTAGCAGGCTTGCCAATTGTACTGTTGGCAGTATCCGATATCGTGCCGGCGGCTTCTATCTGTCCCGGGGTCTTACTCTCGGAGAAGGGTAGACGCCTCAGGCGTACCAACAGCACAAGAATTACAAGAAGAATGAATAGGATAAGTATAACGAGAGCTGCACTTAAGCCTGCGATCTGGCCGCTACCTAGAGTTGCCATTCCCGCCGTCCTCATTGAGACATGCAACGTGAAGTTGGCCTCTGCATTTCCGGCTCTGTTTTCAGCAACACAATAAAACTCACTGGAATCCGTCTCCTGTGCATTTGTCAACACCAGAGAACTGCTTTTCTCGAAGTGGCCCTCCTCGAAGATGTAGACTCGCTGATGAGAGCTGAATGCAGAGTTATTGAGTAGCAGTCGGCCATTCCAGTACCAGCTAACGACAGCAGGGGGTACGGCACCTACCC
The DNA here is from genome assembly GCA_030765055.1 of Mantis religiosa. NCBI lineage: Eukaryota > Metazoa > Arthropoda > Insecta > Mantodea > Mantidae > Mantis > Mantis religiosa. The sequence continues at coordinate 977,335 of JAUKNK010000264.1, forward strand.
GGCACAGCACCGTGGCGTTTTCTCCGGTAGTAGCCTCCACATACCGGCTCACCGGGAGTATCTCAGGTTTGCAGGCAAAGTCGTCGACATCCAGCTCGGCAAAGGTTCGGTCCGCCACCCGCTCGGGCCCGCCATGACACACCGGTGCCACTGGGTAAGGAATGTTGTTCTTCATAATCCACAGTTTAGCAGCTCGGAGTCGGCAATCACATAACCAAGGATTATCGTGCAGTTCGATGCCGTGCAGGTTACTCAGAGACTCCACTGTCCGCGGCCTCAGCTCCGTCAGTCTGTTGCCGTTCAGCTTGAGTGACTCCAGGTGCTCGACTCCTTCAAAGGCTTTAGGGGCAATGAGCTGGAGTTCACAGTGTGATAAGTCTAGCTTCACTAAACTGGGAAGTGTTCGAAAAGCATAGCTTTCTATTTTCTGGATAGGATTGTGCGACAGAGTGACATCGCGAAGGAACGGGACGTCCCGGAAAGTTTGCGAGGGGATAGAGGTCAGAAGGTTGTGAGAGAGGTCCAGCTCCACGAGGTTGGTAAGCCCGTTTAGCGCCTTATCGTCAATCTGGCCTATTCTGCAGTTGCTAAGATACACCTTCTGCAGGTTGAGGAGCTTGGCGCGGATGAACATATCTCGCGGGAGTATCTGGAGGTTGTTTCCGGACATGTCTAACACTTGCGTTTCCGGATGCACGTTCTCCGGTATCGTAATGAGTCCTTTGTTCGTGCACTCGACCGTTTGCTTGCCTCCCTTCCAGATGCAGTTACAGACGGTGCGGCAGTGGTCGTCGGAGGCTTCCGCCGCGACGAAAAGGGCCAGGGTGACAACCAACCCCAGCGCCATCTTCACCGAGTGCAGTTTCTGTAAAGGGTTTCTATAACCACACCTGGAAGCAGCATGGACTATCACACAAACACCAGATCACTGATTGCACACAAAATGTGGCGCCACTGTCGTACAGTTCCGCCACTGCGGCTTATGCTATTACCACTTCACTTTGAGGAAAGAAATTATAATCATTTTAAATAAAAATAAATCCTTTTCCCTGGCTCTGGAAAAAACCCTACCGGTTAGTTATATTTACTGTTGCACTTTTGTTTTGAATTCACTAGAGCCGGTTTCTTTTAAGATGCGAAGATAAGATTACTTTCAGCTGGTTAGATGCTCACAACTGCACATCACTGAACATTTCCACTGAGTAATCTTCACCATAGAAAAACCAATCCAGAAACAAAATAAATTTAAAAAGAACAAGGAAGTATGTTTCCTTCCACTATTACTAAACACTCATTTGTTTCCACTTATTCAAAACTTGCGCGGAGACAAACGCGCCGCAAATAAACGCGCCGGAACACAGTTTTCTCGACATTTCCCGTAACAGAATGCAACGACAATGTTCAGTCTGTACATAGCAACCACTGCTATGTTTCGTTGTGCATTTTTTCTGTCCTTCAGTTAAATGACCGCGCGTCAGAAACACGTTTTGCCGTCACTCACTTGTTCACGCTACGGGCAATGAGAACCGACTGCAGGATGAGCGCAGTGCCAAGAGTTGTGTGTGCGACGCCACGGCTCGGCGTTTCGCCGTACTACACAGCCGGCCCCTTGCCCCCTCCAATGCCACTCTCTCACAGTGTTCCCCCAACTGCCGAAAATTTTTCACACCTCATCCAATCAATGGATGGGCCAATGCAACTCTTTTATTCATCGTTTTTGCCAGAGGTAGAGGGCACTCTTGGTCTTGAGCATAAAAGCGAATCGCGGTTTTTGTAACTTAATCGAAAATCAGTATCTTTCACGCTTAGTAACGTCCCTCGCAGGCAAAGACTTGCTGATCAATAGGTAAAAGAACATAAAAGGGTTTTTATGTACGGTAATGTAGACATACTGCGACAGACGCCTGTCTGTCAATGTGAGAAGTCGAAATCGGAGAGCAAAGTAAGAAAATCAAACTTGTTTCATTTACAACACGTTCTCTACCTGCTTTTAGTAACAATTCCAAAAATATACGGTTAGCGCTCGGAGGCTGATGACCCAAAAATCAGAAAAAAGAAACCAATAAAATTCCCTTAAATTTTAGAGAAAATGTCATCAAAATTTTAAATGATCACCATTAATTATTTTTGCAATTCTTCAAAATTCAATTATATATATGGTTGTCTTGCAGAACACTCCTATACTTTGTAAAACTCCTCTCTACTTCAAATGACGTCATGGGCACATATTTGAAATGATGTAGTTGACTTGAAGAGCGTCCCTATATTTTGAAAAACTCCTCTCTACTTCAAATGACGTCATGAGTACATACTTGAAATGATGTAGTTGACTTGAAGAGCGTCCCTATATTTTGAAAAACTCCTCTCTACTTCAAATGACGTCATGGGTACATACTTGAAATGATGTAGTTGACTTGAAGAGCGTCCCTATATTTTGAAAAACTCCTCTCTACTTCAAATGACGTCATGGGCACATACTTGAAGTGATATGGTTGACTTGAAGAACGTTACTATACTTTGAAAAACTCCTCTACTTCAAATGACGTCATAGTCACATACTTGAAGCGATATGGTTCTCTTGAAGAACGTTCCTATACTTTGAAAAATTCCTCTCTACTTCAAATGACGTCATGGGCACATACTTGAAGTTATATGGTTGTTTTGAAGAACGTTCCTATACTTTGAAAAACTCCTCTCTACTTCAAATGACGCCATGGTCACGTACTTGAAGTGATATGGTTGACTTGAAGAACACTCCTATACTTTGAAAAACTCCTCTCTACTTCAAGTGACGTCATGGGCACATACTTGAAGTGATATGGTTGACTTGAAGAACGTTACTATACTTTGAAAAACTCCTCTCTACTTAAAATGACGTCATGGGCACATACTTGAAGTGACATGGTTGACTTGAAGAACGTTACTATACTTTGAAAAACTCCTCTCTACTTCAAATGACGTCATGGGCACATACTTGAAGTGATATGGTTGACTTGAGGAACGTTACTATACTTTGAAAAACTCCTCTCTACTTCAAATGACGTCATGGGCACATACTTGAAGTGATATGGTTGACTTGAAGAACGTTACTATACTTTGAAAAACTCCTCTCTACTTCAAATGACGTCATCGGCACATACTTGAAGTGATATGGTTGACTTGAAGAACATTACTATACTTTGAAAAACTCCTCTTTGCTTCAAATGACGTCATCGGCACTTACTTGAAGTGATATGGTTGACTTGAAGAACGTTACTATACTTTGAAAAACTCCTCTTTGCTTCAAATGACGTCATCGGCACATACTTGAAGTGACCAATGGACCCTATTGAAAAAAATTTCTTCAAAACAACTAAACTCAAAAAGTTCACCTCCCAGAACTTTGTCAAATTTAGGCAACGGCCGATACCCAATGTTCTTTTCTAATATTTTTTTCATTTTCTGACATACTTCTGGGACAATCTCCGCCCCTCCCCCATATTTTTGCAAATATTCTTCCCCACCTTTAATCTTTTTTTATAGCCGCGTGTATGCTCTCATCTCTTTTTTTCTAGCCATGCTATTTTTTCTGACAGGATAGAAAAGCTGGCACTGACAAATTTCAAACTTCCCTTAATTTGAGGATCATTCAGTAATTGCTGGTATAGATGCAGCATTTTCAGAGATTCTATGCAGAACCTGCGCTATGCATGTTACATGAAGCACTTTAGTGTAAAAATATCTAATTTCACCATTTATTTGGCTCCATTTGTTACGAAAGGTAAAACATTTTCATTTTTCATAACCCGTGGCCAGGAAAGAAACATGCTCTGATCAAAAAACTGAAGAAAATGCAACTAAAGGTACAATATTCCCTAAAAAAAATTAATAAAAGAATGCCATAAATGCAAAATAAATGTAGTATTCGTTTATTTTTAAGAGGAATGAATTTATATTATATTCTGCACTCTCTATGATGCAGAAAAGAGATGATGTTTCAAGTTCCGAGCCCTAATTTTGGTATCAACTTCTTGTAATCAAGGTAAAATTTAAATTACTTCTACGTTTTGATGTGAGAAAGAAGATAAAACAATGTTTAGAGTTTTAAACAGCGTGTTGCTATATGATGACTTTAAAATTCCAAGCCCTTGACAAGAAAAAAGATCTCATGATTTCTCTGTGGTTAAACAAACAGTTCTTCGATATAGATGCCCGTAAATATTATTATAATGCACATTTTCTTACAGCTACGATGAGAATTCGAAAGTACAGTAGTTTTAAGCGATAGTCAAATGTCTTAATCTAATGAGTTGGACATTCCATTCTCTGAACGTGGCCAGGACGTAAAAAACAAATGACTTCATACATAAGACAAGTTAAGTGGAAATTAATTGTCCTGCCACAACCGCTCTACACTGAAAAATGTAATGCCATATCCCGGATTTAAACGTTAAAATCCGTGGTTCATATACTGGTTACCGCCTATTTTTCTAGAAAACTCAGATAAACCTCGAAAATTGCTACTAGCCGTATATAGGTTAAGGCTTTTGGTAGAGTCAACCTGAAAATTCAATGCCACGGCCGGGATTTGAACCACGGATCTCCTGGTTTCTGTCCAGTGGCTCTTACCCTTTCAGCTACCATGCCCAACTTGCCGTCACGACATTAAATTCTCCATTGCCTCGTATATTTCCCCGGTAAACCACTAGGGACTCTCCTATCCGAGATACACCGTTTGTGGCGACTTACTATTGTAAGTACTTGAGTCCCAGGCTTCAATCATTTAACTCTTTCATGTTGACTCTATCAAAAACATTGCCCTATATACGGCTAGTATGAAAAAATGTTTAATTTCCATCAATTAACTTAAATAATATGAGTTAAATGATGAAGCCTGGGACTCAAGTACTTACAATAGTAAGTCGCCACAAACGGTGCATCTCGGATACGAGAGCCCTTGGTGGTTTACCGGGGAAATATACGTGTCAGTTGGAGAACTTAATGTCATGACGGCACTTTGGCCATGGTAGCTCAATGGGTTAGAGCGACTGGATGGAAACGAAGAGATCCGTGGTTCAAAACTCGTCTAGAGCATTGAATTTTTCAAGTTGAATATCTATCAAAAACCTCGAAAGTGTTTATATCTAAAAATAATTATTAATTTCATGCAAATTGCGTTTTGAAGAGATGTACAGTTTTGTGTAGAAAAATTTTGTTTAACTGCAAAAGTCATTCAGCGTGAAGAGAATTTTTAAAGAATACAATATAAGATACTTTATTTTTCATGAAAATATATCCAAAATTTAGGCAAAGCAAAATCTTTAAAAAAATCTTCCTTGTAAAAGAAAGTTGGAGTTGGGGGATGCGGGGTTCCTAGTAAATTTCTGTTGTATCCTTAGATAGCGCTGAACTTAAATATTCACTAAGGTCTACTTTTCACTTAAGTTTTCCTGTTGATAGACACCGCGCGGCAGTGTAGAGGTACCCGTGTACCATGTTGGAAATATAACGTTTGCTGATTCTTTTTTTTTTTTTTTTTTTTTTTTTTTTTAACCAGCAGGTCCAAAATACATGTGATTTTTTTGGAATATCTGTTTTTAGGGTTGAATGCACTACTTAACCTACTTAAGATACGTAGTAAACAAAATTAATAATAATGATTATGATGACGATGATGATAATGATTTATTATTATTATTATTATTATTATTATTATTATTATTATTATTATTATTATTATTATTATTATTATTATTATTATTATTATTATTATTATTATTATTATTATTATTATTATTATTATTATTATTATTATTATTATTATTATTATTATTATTATTATTATTATTATTATTATTATTATTATTATTATTATTATTATTATTATTATTATTATTATTATTATTATTATTATTATTATTATTATTATTATTATTATTATTATTATTATTATTATTATTATTATTATTATTATTATTATTATTATTATTATTATTATTATTATTATTATTATTATTATTATTATTATTATTATTATTATTATTATTATTATTATTATTATTATTATTATTATTATTATTATTATTATTATTATTATTATTATTATTATTATTATTATTATTATTATTATTATTATTATTATTATTCTTATTATTATTATTATTCTTATTCTTATTACTATTCTTATTCTTATTATTATTATTATTACTTTTATTATTATTATTATTATTATTATTATTATTATTATTATTATTATTATTATTATTATTATTATTATTATTATTATTATTATTATTATTATTATTATTATTATTATTATTATTATTATTATTATTATTAATATTATTTATCATCATTAATATTATTTATCATCATTAATATTATTTATCATCATTAATATTATTTATCATCATTAATATTATTTATCATCATTATCATCATTATCATCATTATCATCATTATCATCCTTATCATCATTATCATCCTTATCATCATTATCATCCTTATCATCATTATCATCCTTATCATCATTATCATTATCATCATCATCATCATTATCATCATCATCATCATTATCATCATCATTATTATTATTATTATTATTATTATTATTATTATTATTATTATTATTATTATTATTATTATTATTATTATTATTATTATTATTATTATTATTATTATTATTATTATTATTATTATTATTATTATTATTATTATTATTATTATTATTATTATTATTATTATTATTATTATTATTATTATTATTATTATTATTATTATTATTATTATTATTATTATTATTATTATTATTATTATTATTATTATTATTATTATTATTATTATTATTATTATTATTATTATTATTATTATTATTATTATTATTATTATTATTATTATTTAGTATTTAAGATTTCTGTATTCTTCGTTCAAATTTGGATTTCCAAAACTTATTGTTTGAAAAAAAAATTGTAAAATTATTTACATTAACTAGGATTTACAGAACACACTATATGACAGGTGTTCAAAATCCTATTAAACTTGTATAAAACTAAGATGTGGTAATATTAAAATCCATATTAGTGAATTTTGGCACTTTTTGGTCCATTTTTTCAGGTAAGAAGGCATAATCACTTGCAGGCAGTTTTCATCTTTATTTTTGGTAAGTTTTACCAATAAAAAATATTCAAAATAAACTAACAAATCACTCACATATATTGTCAATGTTCGGGAAATAGTGTTAGGATTTAAAGGATCAGATACCAACCTCTCAGGCAATGAATGTTTTAACTTAATTTGCAACTCTATGTTACATACAGTCATAACTTTTGTGCAATCCTAGCATTAAGCCACATTATGACGTTATAACTCGTGTGCAAGAAAAAACATAATGACCTAATTACCTCTAGTAACATATGTCACCACCGCTTTTGCGACTTAATATCTACATCGTGTAACTAACATATTTACTTCTCTCCTCTTAAAAGAGTTTCGAGTTATTTTGTATGCAAATATTTTGAATTTGTGGAATTAATAAACTCCCAACTTCCTCTAAAGCCACAACATAATCACTGATAATTCTTCTTTAAAGTAATTCAATGAAAATAACTTCTTGTCAGAAATGATATTTCATCATATGTTAGATTATTTATCATCTCTATTTCATTATAACATTACATTTTGCTAACTTATTGATTATTCTGGATAGTTTAAAACATAAACATTTTACTTTCGTTTTTACATAAAACGTATGCTGCACGTACTTAATCTTTAGAGTGAACCTCGTGTGAGTTATAAAGATTATGTATAACATGCATGAATAGCTATTTCCGTTGTATTTATAGATATTTATTTGAAAATTAATCGACGAATTGCAACATTACATTCATAAATTACTCTTCAGCACACCTTTTCAGTGTTCAGTAGGAGATTCCGGGCTGTAACGCCGTGTTCCATTGGCCTTCCTCAATTCTCTCCCAAACGTTTCGCTTACAACTGGAGTTGGCATCATCAGTGGCGTAGGAAAGTTCTCCTAGTGTAGCTACAAAGTAAGAATGAACTGGTTTGAGCCAATACTGTTTCCCAGGACAAGAAGGCAAGTTAGAAGAATGTACAACGTAATAACTTTCCCTGTCTCCTCGGGGTGCATGCTCGTCCTCCGAGTATGACAAGGATGGAAGGTTAGTTTAAAATACACTAGTGTTATCACATAACTCACCTATACATAATACCTATCGCTACAACAAACATTAGATCTGGCAGCATGGATGACTCATATGTACTCTCATTCACTCATGTCCTAGTAAACAGATCCGCTACCGGAGCAGATAAATAGTTGAAGTTCCTCTGTCCTTCATACCCCTCTAGCCTTCTTGTCTTGGGCATACAGTACTAATCCTTGTTTCACATAAGCTTGCCCCGTATCTCTTAACGGACAGGTGACCTTATCACATCTCAGTGGCTGTTGTTGTGGTGCAGACTGTTGTGCGGTAAAAATTAGTTCGTTATTTAACATGGTGATATATCTTTATATGTTGGAAGAGAATTGTCAAATTTATATATTCGTAACTGTTTTACTGAAATATATTACGCAACAGCGCTGATTTATCTGAAATGCATGTTAATTCTTAAAAGAAGTAAGGAGGAGGTTCCTTTGTTCTCAAGTACATGACACGATAGCACGTGATTTAGCGGTAGTGATGACATATTTGTTTATATGACTTTTATCACTGACCTTGTTTTGAACTAGATTAGTCATATATTGCTATTCGAATGTATGTCGTGCCGAGTGCGAGAGCTAAATTATTTTATTGATCGTTTATTGCGCGTGTACTTATGATATGTATAATGGCAGCCAGTTTTTCGCTGAAGCATCGCAAGGGGAAACCTTTACAAAGCGGCGAAAAAGGAATTGTGTTGCATCTGTTGAATGCACTCATAGAGAAGAATCCGCCTTTGTCAGTGAGAGAAGACGAACAGCTGTACTCTGAACTTACAGGTGTGTTCGATGCGTAGGAACATCGCGACATGAAATTGAGACAGCAGGAAAACTTACCACTTCAGGGACCATATTGCTGTGTGCCGAAGACGTTATTTAAGTACAATGAGATTGTACCGGGATACAAATCGCAAACTATCGAGACTTGCGTGAATGAAGAACACACGACAAGTATGGCGTGTCAGGACTTTTAAGACTTAAGGACAAGCATTTTTGCAAGGTATGTGTGCTGGTTTAAAAAAAATCCCAGTGGAAAAGGCCGAAGGCCTTACATTATAAACTTGTTCCAGTTTCATTGCTTATTCATTCGGTTTCAATTTGCTCAGTTTCATTAAAAACTTCATTATTTTTGCGTGCCTTCATATTCTTATTTGTATGATTATATCTATCTTCCTGTCAATTATTATGACGTTCACTGCAGGTTTCAATGTGACGTGAAGGCACCGACTATGGCCTATGGCGCGAAAGTATTAGCCAATTAGTATAAGGGGGAAGGTAGTTGCACGCGGAGTGATACATGTCGGCGGGGCAACGTTATATGAAACAAAGATTAGGCGCACAAGTACTAGACTTGCTAAGCGATATATTTACTAACTTTCAAAAGCACGTGCGCACTCTTAAAAGATCACCACTTTACTGAATGCGAGGTACAAAATGCAACTGCAGCATAGTACTTGTGTGCTTTTCCTTACTGACAGTTCATGATTCTTTTGTTTCTAGTCAGGCCTCTTATCTTTCCATATTTTTAAAACCAGATGTGCTACAAACATGGGGTTTGGACAGTAATCCTCAAAAAGAATAGCTTTGTCACATGGGAAAACTAACTAAATCTGTAATTAGTATGTTTAGAGTGAAATTAGCCGTATGTTACGGCAAAGCGAGCCAGTATACGTGCTTAACTGTACAACTTGGCTAGTAGCGATAGAACAGCCATGCCTAGCCTTGCCTTATGTTCATTCCTATTTTGTAGCTACCTTAGTTCTCTTAGCTGCTACTGAATTGCCGGTGTGGGAGCTGAGTACGCTCCAGATATATAGCCTGGTCACAGCCCACTTGGAATGCGGTATGACAACACCGCAGTACTCCGATTGTTTGCTGGTCTGGTAGCGTTCAAGGATAAAAATCATTCAATTTGAATGTCACAGTAAGGCTATAAAGTCTGTATAAAATATGAGTTAAGGTTTTAGAAAAGAATAATGGTCTATCCTTATTTTAGCTACGAAAAACTAAATAAATAGATAAATAAATAGATAAATAAATAGATAGATAAATAAATAGATAGATAAATAAAGGAAGGAAGGAGGGAAGGATGGAAGGAGGGAAGGAAGGAGGAAAGGAAGTAAGGAAGTAAGGAAGTAAGGAAGGAAGTAAGGAAGGAAGTAAGGAAGGAGGGAAGGAGGGAAGGAGGGAAGGAAATAAGGAAGGAGGGAAGGAGGGAAGGGGGGAAGGAGGGAAGGGGGAAGGAGGGAAGGAAGTAAGGAAGTATGGAAGTAGGGAAGTAGGAAAGTAGATAAGTAGAGATGTAGAGAAGTAGGGAAGTAGGGAAGGAGGGAAGGAGGGAAGAAGGGAAGGAGGGAAGGAGGTAAGCAGGAAGGGAGGGAGGTAGGGAGGTAGGAAGGTGGCGAAGGAGGTACGTAGGGAGGTAGGGAGGGAGGTAGGTAGGGAGGTAGTGAGGTAGGGTGGGAGGTAGGTAGGTATGGAGGTAGGGAGGTAGGTATGGAGGTAGGGAGGTAGGGAGGTAAGTAGGGAGGTAGTGAGATAGGGAGGTAGTGAGGTAGGGAGGGAGGGAGGGAGGGAGGGAGGTAGGTAGGTATGGAGGTAGGGAGGTAGGGAGGTAAGTATGGAGGTAGGGAGGTAGGGAGGTAGGTAGGGAGGTAGTGAGATAGGGAGGTAGCGAGGTAGGGAGGTAAATATGGAGGTAGGGAGGTAGGTAGGGAGGTAGTGAGATAGGGAGGTAGTGAGGTAGGGAGGGAGGTAGGTAGGTAGGTAGGTATTGAGGTAGGGAGGTAGGGAGGTAAGTATGGAGGTAGGGAGGTAGGGAGGTAGGTAGGGAGGTAGTGAGATAGGGAGGTAGTGAGGTAGGGAGGGAGGTAGGTAGGTATGGAGGTAGGGAGGTAAGTATGGAGGTAGGGAGGTAGGGAGGTAGGGAGGTAGGTAGGGAGGTAGTGAGATAGGGAGGTAGTGAGGTAGGGAGGTAAATATGGAGGTAGGGAGGTAGATAGGGAGGTAGTGAGATAGGGAGGTAGTGAGGTAGGGAGGGAGGTAGGTAGGTATGGAGGTAGGGAGGTAAGTATGGAGGTAGGGAGGTAGGGAGGTAAGTAGGGAGGTAGTGAGATAGGGAGGTAGTGAGGTAGGGAGGGAGGTAGGTAGGTAGGTATGGAGGTAGGGATGTAGGGAGTTAAGTATGGAGGTAGGGAGGTAGGGAGGTAGGTAGGGAGGTAGTGAGATAGGGAGGTAGTGAGGTAGGGAGGTAAATATGGAGGTAGGGAGGTAGGTAGGGAGGTAGTGAGGTAGGGAGGTAAGTATGGAGGTAGGGAAGGAAAATTCCAACTATACAGAGGTCATTTATGTAGAATGAAGTCAACTGTTAGTCTAATGCAGAAAATTCAACATATGCATTTGATTTGTCATAAAAATAATTGAAACATATCGTATATAATCAAAACCATTAAGCCATTTCTGAAAATTATGAAATCTTCGATATAGAGTACATTTTATGACAGCGGACGTCACTCTTCGAGGACCATGATTTATATATCAATTGTAATATTTAACCGAACGATATATGATATCTTCTATTAGTTTTTAAATGTTGGTAAGTCCGATCGATGTTAGCCACGCCTTCTGGCTAAGAAGTGAGAGGTCTCAGGTGCAGTCGCTGACAACGCCGATGGATTTTCTGCCGGATAAGCACCCCCCAACCCGTTGTGGTGGCGCTGTTTGTATTGCACTTGAGTATTTACATATGCAGACAGAAAATGGTCCTGGAAGTTTACCCAGAGGCAAAAGAAAAAGAATGCATATTCAGTTCTCCTAGTAGAGGTTTTGCATATCACATAAAAAGATATTTCCTCGTACTATATTGAATAAATGTCATACAGGTAAGACTGGTCGAATGACTCTTTAGAAATTGAAAGAACTGCAACATATAACCTCCATAAGCCCGTATGCTTCCATATATACACGAGGGGGTGTCGTAAAGTTTTAATATCGCTCTTAAAGTGATAGAGAGTTTGTGTTGACATGTGCTTATTAGTGTTTCTCTATGTAGTCACATCCAGATTTACACATTTTCCCAGCATTTCTTGACCTTCAAAATACCTTAATTGTATAAGTCTGCAGAATTCGCTTTAAACTACTCCTCCACTTCAGTAATGACCTCATTTGTGTAGTCAAATCGGCGACCACACAACGTATTCATTTCCGGGAATAAGAAAGTCACTTAGTGCGAGATCGGGTGAATAAGGCGGTTGGTGTAAGTTTTCAAAGCCAAATTCACTTGTTTTGTCAACTGCAACTTGAGATGAATGGGCTGGTACATTGTCAGACAAAAGACGAACAACTTTGGAGAGCATACCGCGTCGTTTGTTAATCAGAGCTGCTCGTAACTTGTCCAGAAGATTGCAGTAGTATCTGCCAGTGATGGTTTGACTCTTGGCAAGATAATCTGTAAGGATGACTTGACCTTCCCAGCTGACTTTTGCACCTTTGCCTTTTTGGGAGTAGGAAGGGAATCGGAATGTTTCCATTCTATGCTCATGGTGTTTGTCTCTGGATTATACTGATAGATCGAGGATTCATCCATGGTTACCCGACGATCAAAAAGCTAATCTCCGTCCTGTTCCAACAGCATCGACATCTGTCTTGAAGGGTCACGCCGTGTTTGCTTTTGGAAAGGGGTTAGCAAACGTGGAACCCACCTTGCAGACACCTTAGACATGCGCAGTTCATTCACACACTACCATAACTAAGATGTGTCTCATTCATGATCATTTGGATGGTTGCTCGTCTGTCTTCCAGTATTAAACACTCCACTTTCTTCACTGTGACAGCTGACGGTCTACCAGCTCTTGGCTCATCTCTCAGGGACAAGTGACCAGTTTGAAAATTCCTTTCCCACCTCACAATAGTGTCATACGATGGTCAATCATTTCCATAAACAGCCGTCATCTTATCATGGATTTCCCGGGCAGTTTTGCCCTTCAAATGCAGGAACTTGATCACACTACGAGCCTCAATGTTCCCCATCTTACATCTGTCAATCCTGGCACTCACAGTAAAAGAAGAAACAAAAGGACTCAAATCACTGAAACTACCAACATTATGCCCCGAGTGATCAGATGATACTGAAAAGTTTTCATTATTCTAGCATCAAAATTACCGGCGCCGGGGTAGTGCAGTGGTTCCGTTCACCGTTTCCATGCTAATGCTAACAAATTCGATTCCCGGCTCTGGGGTTGGCGATTTTAAGTCAACCCTATCCATGCCTTCACCACTGTCTAGCACATGTGAAGTATTCCCTATACCCAACGTGGTTTGGAGTCCACGGTGCTGTAGTTCCTCTTGACTCACCGTAATCCTCGCTATCACCTGCCGTTGGAGGTAATGGGTACACCCTCTGGGTACCTCCACCAGAGAAATGGGTCCAGGTGGGGCGAGGTTACCCCGAAGGCAAGGCTGCCTTATGGGGTGTGTTGGTAACCAATCATGTTGAGTTATATCAGACAATTGGGTTTATTTAATTGGATTCGATTGTTCGAAGGTCATTCATCACCTTGACCAGACTGGTCTTTTGTACCTATGCCACAAGTTGGGCACGCCCGGGGGGGAGGATCAGGCGAGACGAGGCAGCCGACCCCAAGGAGTCACTACAGTACACTGGGCTAGGTCCCTATACTGTTCCAGATAGAAATTCCCCGGCGGTGGGTAGGAAAATTGTTATCCCGCCTGTCGATGCCCCAAAACAGTAACGAGGCCGCGTGCCGCCCTTTTGAATCGGCATAGTAAGCTGCCTCGGAGATGGAAGTCCATCCAGCCGGAGGCGACAGCGTTTTACCCAGAACATATCAACCCGGCTAAGACTCCCGCCGACACTTCTACCTTGAAGCAGACCACCAGATGAGAGATGATATGAAATGATAACGGATATGAAATGGAGGAACAGAAATTCGGGGGACGAAATTAACCTACCCGACTTTCAGTTAGTGACCCGGGAAACCCCATTGATCAGGTAGGCCGGCCACGGGAATCGAACCAGGGCCTCCCGCCATAGACAGAACCACCTGAACCATTCCTTTCGGTCATATCGGATGATGAATGAAATGATGTTCAAATGGGTACAGGGTACATATAGCTTAGAGTTATCTGACATTCATCTTTCAGGATAAGGGAAATCCTCCCAACGGTAAGTCATATTGCACGACAAATGAAATGATGTTCAAATGAGTACAGGGTACATAGAGCTTAGAGCTACCAGACATTCATCTTTCAGGATAAGGGAAATCCTCCAACGTTAAGTCATATCGGACGATGAATGAAATGATGTTCAAATGGGTATAGGGTACATAGAACTTAGGGTTACTGACTTCATCTTTCAGGTTAAGGGAAAAACCTGGAAATAAACCTCCCCAGAGAACTCACCCTGACCAAGATATGAGCTCGGGACCTCTTGAGCGAGAGGCAGATACCGCATACCTACAATGCGAGTTGCATGAGTGAACTTACATAGTTTAGTCTATGAACTATGTTACTCATTCCTAATGGAATAAAAGGAAGAAAAAGATGGCTACGTTTCAAGTACGTAAATTAAAATACTGTCCCACGGTTGAAAATATTTTCAAAGAGTAATTAAAATCAAACCCCGTTCGTTTTAATAAGTTTGGTAACGAAGTATTTTAACACGTACTTTTCGTGTACCATATTGGCTATCATGAGCGAGTTAAACTGAATAAACTTTCCTCCTGCTTCTGACGTTTCCCAATATAAAAGTCTCATATAACATAAATGTTACGAAAAAATGAATAAAAAGAATGAATAACCGACCAAAGGAAGTACAGATATACGAAATTACGGAAATATTTCCATGTAAGGGATAAATTGAATTGAATAAATTAGCTTATAACTGTTTCCTTGATTTAGGTGTTCTTTTGTTCTCCTTTCAGTTGAGATACCTACACCTTAATAACATCTATGCAGTAAGCATAAACTGTATTTAGATTGCATAAAGCGGGTCGCTATGTGATAGCTTAAAAGAAACAAATTTAAATTTGCGTTGCATCAGCCGGGATAATTATTTATAGAAATAATTATAGTACATAGTGCCGTATATATGCAAAGTGGAAATAGAAGAACTCAGTACAGTTTAGTTGATGCTCAGATTTTAAATGCTCTAGTCGCCATGTGTGGCTTTGAAATATCGTCCTTTTTTTTTTCATGACCAGGAGAAAAGATAGACAGAGAGGCAGAGAGAGAGGGGGGGGGACGTTCTTTGGGAAATATAAAAGCATTTTAAAACTTAAAAGAATAAGAAGGAATTTCTCCAAAATGGTTAACTCTAAAAACGGGAAAAATGAAAAACTATGTACTTTGTCTAGCTCTATGAGGGTGAACAGGAATTCAGAGACTTACTAAAAAAATTAGAAAGACATAGTTTTAATTTTTAATAAAAACCAGTGAAATTCTTAACTCTTTTTCTCAATTTTTTTTTTAAATTTCCATATAAAACAGTAGATTGAAAGTTGTTACGTTATGCTGTTCAGAGATATACCGATATACTTCTTTTCTTTTTCACAAGACTTTAAATGTTTTTTTTCGAATTTTTGGCTGCAATACAGTACTTTCTCTACCTCCAGTAAATACGTGAAAAGTAAAATAAAAATGTACATGTAATACATTAAAGAGTAGATCAATACTGGATTTCACCAAGAGATGTTAAGACTTAACATGAGTTTAGCAATAGGTATAACAAAAATTACATTTTAGCAACGAGTGTTAGCTTAACACATGTGTTAAATCTCTTGTTAAACTAACAAGTCAAAGTTCTGTCGTTAAGTCCTTAACAATTGTACATAGTCAAGATGGCGAGCGTGAACGCCGCTGTTGATGTCGATATGCTATATTTAAGACCGTCTAAATGGCATTCGTTATTTTTACATGAAAGCCTGTACCTTAATCTACTTTTCTACATAGTTTCCGTCAATATTGAGTCACTTGTCATAACGTGGCACCAGTTTTTGAATACCCTCTTCATAAAATTCTGCCGCCTGACGTGTTAATCACTGTATCACAACTGTTTTGACTTCGTTATCGTCTTGAAGACGCTGACCGCCCAGATGTTTCTTCAAGTGCAGGAACAAATGGTAGTCGCTGGGCGCCAGATCAGGGCTGTCCATTTTCTGCACCAAATCTTTAGTAACGACCGAAGGACGCCCACTCCGTTCTTCATCATGCACATTTGTGCAGCCATCTTTAAATTCTCTCACCCATTTCCGTACCATTCCATCACTCATAATGATTTGTCCGTAAACTTCACAGATCTCACGATGAATATCGATCGGTTTTACGCCTTTAGCACTAAGAAATTTTATAACAGCCCGTACTTCACTCTCGGCGGGACTCACGATCGTCGGAGGCATCTTAAACACTTAGTAACCAACGTATACAATGAAGAATCAGACTGTAATGGCGCCAGTGCGTAGACAGGAGATGTAGGTAACTAGCGCGCATGCGCGGAACGCCAACCGTAGCGCTGCGGCGGCGGAATCGCAAAACGGTACTGACTTAAAAAACATGCCTCGTATTTTGAGGAGCTATCAGAAGAACATTTTCTACAGAGGTATAGACTGTCGAAATAAGTTGCTGTGAAGGTTACTGCGGAAGTACAAGAGAGGTTAGAACATGCATCGATAGGAATATGCCGATCTCGCCTTTGCTTCAATTATTAATAACTTTGCTATTTTATAATTCACTGAATTATGTGGATGATACACTGTCCATCTCCCTTCTTTAAACGTTCAAGTCACTCGTCACTTGTCCTTCTTCGCACCTGTTTTATAAACATGTAATACTAACGAAGTACACGAAGTGACACGTGCATTTGAATTAAATTTGTATCCAATTCTTTTCCCACGTGACATGTTTCTCTTTTACATCACCGCATCCGTCCTCTTATTTTCTGCGATATCTTTATACTTCGTCACCAATTCAATTAATTCTTTCTCCATCGATGAGAAATTTGTCCAATGGCTTCTCTTACTATTTTGTTTACCCACCATTTTTTCAGCAGTGTGTAGACGAAAATGAAAATAAAAGCGCATCGCAGTATGTTTAGAAAATAATACAATTTATTCACAGCCTTCTATAGCTGTAATACTTACAAGTTTCTTGGCGTTAAGGCGTGTTTGTTAACATTTTCAGAAAACAGGTTGGTAAAATGCAAGTAATTTAACAGTTTTTTTTAGCGCTGTGACAATTGGTACGTTTCATTTGTTAACGTCGATTTTAACATCTGATGGTGATATCGGGCACAAGGGATTGTAGTTTTAGAAATTAGTGAAATCTTAGGTGCAAAATATATTTACGACTGGAACGTATAACATGCAGTATAGAGTAAGAGCAGAAAGAAAGAAAGTTCAACAATAGCAGCTCCTACTTTGTTATAAAGTTGAAAGGAGAACAGACTGCGCCTTTTTAT